>CM036768.1:87500-516559 GCA_020796225.1 Arion vulgaris
GAGATCCGCTCGCAACACAGACGAGCAGAATCCCAGAGTGATTATTAATGCACATTTCTCCCGGTCGGTGGGTAAAGCTGAACGGATAAACATAAAGGGATGAGGGGTGCATCCAGAGAAGAAACGTGGCTCGCGTGGGGCGAAACTTGGGCACCAGAGGTGGGGGCTCGAGTTGAATTGCGTGGGCCACATAGGGAAACTCGAGTCCTGAGAAGTGCGCCAAAATTGAGTTGCGAGCGGTGCGTCAAGAGAAGAGACGTGGCCCACGTGGGAGAAACTTGGGCCCGGAGGTGGGGCCCAAATGAGTTGAACGTGAACCCACATTGGACGAAACTCGAAGCACTGAGGTGGGGGTTCCGAGTTTAGCTCTGTATCCAAACAGTCTAGAGGCATGGTGAATGTGTGCACGGTAAGAACTACTAGACACGGTGGGCAGGCACCTGGGCAGAGCGAACACGATGCGAACGATGCCGGGCCCATCGGTGTGGCAGACGTGCACGGCGCTGATGGTGGAGCGACGAAGGGGCGTGGCAAGCGTTGGGGTGAGCGGACCACCCAAATGTGCAGAAAATCTGGAAAAAAAACCAGTAGAGGCGTGAATCCAGTGAGCGTTTCCGCTCGCAGGAAACTACTACTATCTTGTAGTTACATTGGGGACAATCAAAGACTATGGAGCAAAACCGTACACCAAGCTATACGGTAGACAAACCAAGTACTCCACAAAAAGACAGATAACCTGGGCAGATGTCGCTCAACAACCTGGGAGGTAAGGTTGTCTAAGGGTCGCAACCCTAAAAGAAAATAGCAACCTGCTGCCTTGCAGGTAGGTTAGGAACAGCCAAAGGCTGACGGAGAGCGAACCCAGTAAACGCTGTCTGAAACAGGACACGTCATTGAAGAATAAGCACCAGAGCTCCAAATGACGCTGAATGATGTGACGTAAAAACCGTTCTTGGCAAGGGCTGTTTATATATCACAATAAGAATGTTTATATATCACAATAAGAATGTTTATATATCACAATAAGAATGTTTATATATCACAATAAGAATGTTTATATATTACAATAAGAATGTTTATATATCACAATAAGAATGTTTATATATCACAATAAGAATGTTTATATATCACAATAAGAATGTTTATATATCACAGTAAGAATGATCAAAACGACCAAAAAGAACGATCGCGAGAGAGAGACACGAAACGATACCAGCCTAGAAGTGGTGACACACGCCCGTGTTGTGCGGGGGAACGCAAGAGAAGAAAGAATAGTACCACTGCGACCTAGTCGTAAGAGGCGACTGATGTTGGACCTAAGGAAGCTACCCTAGTAAATAAGTAAATAAAACGCCTCTGAGAAATCTGATGTGCTGACCTACTTGTAGGCACGTAACTGGTACAATGTACAATAGCTCTTACGCTTGGATAACATTCAAATCGCACAGAGCGGTTAAAAAGTGGTCGATATGAAGCATTGGAAGAAGAAAAATAAGTGGTGACAGTATTCAAATCAAGAACACAGCTAAGGATTCTGTCTTGTTGAAGTCTACACCAACAATATACATAGAAATCCCACATGACCACACGGAGGACAGGATTTCAGCCAGGACCAGTAGTAGAAAATTGTTTTCAGAAAGCTTACAACAGCTTGGGACTTGAAAATTACAGCTTTTCTAAACTAGACTGGCATTCTAGCATTTCTAAAATGAAGTCGGACTTTTTTTTTAACTTTTCCCTCGACATTTTCCGGATGTTTTGAGTGTATAGATTTCTGGACATATTCAACCCCAATCTCCTGCATGGTGTTAGGCTTGAACGATGCCTAGAGTATCTGTTTTGTTTGCTTCAACTAAATTTATAGGGCTGAAATATAGGCGCTGAAATATAGGGCGCTGTGAAATATAGGGCGCTGTGAAACGAGATTTTGACTAATCACTCACGAAAATAGAGGGCGTTGTAAAACTAGATATGGACAAATCACAGAAATGGAGGGCGCTGTAAAACTAGATATGGACTAATTGATCACAGAAATAGAGGGCGCTGTGAACAAAGATATTGACTAATGAAACACAAATCAGAGGGCGCTGAATCCACACAAAAAAAACTACTCTGACACAGAAATATAGACTGCTAGTTAACCGGGCACTAAATACTTGTATCTGTCTATTCTCTAATCATGTTTGCCTTTCAGCGTCAGGTCGTTAAAGGAGATACCTGGAGGAACCTCTCTATGCCTTTGTCTTTCTTCTCTTCTCCAATCCTGATTTGCCTCACATCTGAGATAAGAAGATATTTCTAGAACGGGCTTTGTGTGCGCTTCATAAATAGTGTCTTTCGTCGCCACTGTTATCTCTGAGGTCCACCTTTTGCGTGGCTGGCCTTTTGCTTTGTATCCACCGTATCGGAGCAACATTGCTCTCTGTGGTATACTGCCTGTCGGTAATCTGCTTAGTGGCTGAACCATTTAATTCGATGCTTCTTGTTCTGATGTTGTACCCATCTTTTTCCTGATGTCTTCATTTCTAGCCGGTCTTCTTCTTGTTAATCACAATATATATGAGACTGCAGTAAAACTATTTGATTGGCAAAACATGTAATCACAAAGTACTGTACTTTTACAAATTACAAAAACAATTATTTGTCACTTTTGTTGTTCGATTGCTTGATAAAGGCCTTGTTGGTCGAAACGTTGCTGTATATTGTCATTGTTTTTGTAATTTGTAAAACTACAGTACTTTGTGATTACGTGTTTCTTGTTAATCGTAGACACTTCATCTATGTTGTGACTAGTTGTCTCCTGTCATAAAATGTCACTTAATGTCAGTGTCAACTACAAAAAATAGTTCGATGTGTATCCATACATTGGCTTATTTACTCACTAAAACACAGGCGTTGGCGAACATGATGCTGAACACTTAGTCATCTACTGCTGTTTCTCATTTACTTAAAAAAATTGCACTTTTTATTTTTTCATTGGCTCACAATGAATTCACCGTTCAAAAATAGATCCCCGTTCAATGTTCCTCAAAAATAGACCTCACCGTTCAGAGAGCAATTGTAAACTACTGAACGTATAAGTGGTGCCGAGAAAATTAACAATGAATACCCTAAATAATAAGTCTCAGCAACTAGGTTTAAAAATACACAAGGGAAAGATCGAGGTGATGAGAATAAATGCTGTAAATGTAAACCAGATTATGATGGAGGAAACAGCTCTACAAGATGTAGAATCATACACATACCTTGGTAGCAACATAGACACAGAAGGAGGAACAAGGGCACAGATGTCAAGATAAGGATACAAAAACAAGGGAAACTTTATTGCATTGAGTAAGATATGGAAGTCAAAGGAGATCAAAACAAACACAAAGCTGAGGATCTTTCAATCAAATGTGAAGTCAGTGCTGTTCTATGGCTCAGAAACATGGAAGACAACAAAGAAACCATCAGAAAGCTACAGACCTTCATAAATGGATGTTTACGTAGAATAGAGGGACTTAGATGGTATGATAAGATTACAAACGAGGAACTCAGAGAAATAACTAAGCAGATACCAGGGGAGAAAGAGCTCAGGAAGAGACGCTAGCGATGGATAGGACATACATTGAGAAGACCGACCGGAAGCATTGCAAGACAGGCACTGTTTTGGAACACGCAGGGGAAGGGAGTAGGAAAGGCCTAGACAGACCTGAGAAGAGAGCTGGAGGTTGAAATTAAAAGGATAGGTTATCAGTTATCAGTTATATGAGGACTATCATCATAGCACTCCGGACATGCCATAGGTGCTCCGATCTTCGCCTCAGCAAATCCAGCAGCGTCCAGCGACCCAACACGCCAGTTCGATGTTGATTAATCAATCTCCTTGCATATTTAGTATGTCGTTCTTTCCGGGCTGGACCAATATTAACACCCATCTCTTTCAATCTGGTCAGCGAGTGGGATTCACAGCCCTGAAACTTCTCTGTTTGGAAAGACTCTCTCAATGCGTGAAGAATGTCATTTCGATCCATGGCAGCTCCCTCTGATATTGTAGCCAAGCCAGCCAATCTATCAGCTCGTTCATTACCCTAACTCCTGCGTGCCCAGGGACAAAAATGAAGGTTAAAAGGATAGGTAAAACATGGAAAGAATTGGAATGGATGGTAAGAGAAGAAAAGAGCTGGAAGAAGTTTGTTGAAGACCTGTGCTCCGTTGAGAGTAGAAAGAGGAAGAAGCTGAAGAAGACAATCAACATTGGCTCGTCTACCGTGGTTGATGTCAAAGTCCTGTCAGAGATATGAGACGATTTCAATGTTCACACATATAATCCCCCTTTAGGAATTTTTCATACACATTTTTCCCCCTTTTATATTCGGTACATTTTTTATTTTTGTGCCAGACTTTTTTTTTGACCCCTTTGTCTGCTTTCCTCATGACTGTTTTGTTATGTTTTGTCCCCCATCCCCATTTTTTTAAGGGAAGACTGGAATAACTGGAATAAAATTTTTTGCGAACCAGAAGCGCAGAACCCGTTTCCTTCTGACAGGCAATTACCCCCCTTTAAAATTTTACATCGCCCCAGGCCTGCAGTTGACATTTTTTTGTGAACTGTTTTTGCAATACCCTTTTCCTAACTTTTCCCCAAACCCTCTTCCTTATACTATTTTAAATTTAATTTTGAGAGTTTGAAGGAAGGCAAAGAGAAGATTTAAAAAGAAGGAAACAAAGAGTTTCTTTAGAACATAGATGAAAGGGGGAGGGGCGTTTTTATAGGACACACACACACACGCCACACACACATGCACACACATAAAACAGGGGGAGATGTAATTTGGGAAAAAAAAAACTTTTTAAAAAAAAAAGAGGAGAAAAGGAGTAAAGAAAATTGAGAAGACTAAGGAATCATTAAGACAGGACTTTTTTGAACCCCAGGAAAATGAGATGGGAAGGCCTGGGATAATGGAGAAGAGAGGTGGGGCTGAAAAAAGAAAGGGAAAAAGCATTGAGAAAAAAAGGGATGGCAAGAGAGAAAGAGTGGAAGAAGTTTATTGAAGACCTCTGCCCCGGGGTGGGACTAAAGCCAAGAAGAGAAGAAAAATAAGAGGGACTTTGTTTTACTAAGAGAAGGGTCAGTAGGGAGATGATAAGAAAATTGTTACACTGTTAAGTTACATAGGCCTTCTACCAATTTTTCCATACGCCTATCCTGGGGAAAATACTAATCTCCTCCATGGAACTGAGACCCATATTTATTGCCTCCCAGAAAAGTTGTTTCAGGGGCCCTTGGCCGACCCCTTTTTTGAACCTTTTCATCCCATTCAATGCCGCTTTTATTGTGATCATTTCTCCTCAAGGGTTCCCCAAAATCTCCATCTTTCCTTTTAAAATTGTCAAGGGTTGACCAGAATTTCTCTGATTTCACATTCTCCTGAATTGTTCCATTTTATATTCAATTTTTTGCAGAAACTATTTTCAATGATTAACTTTTTTTTATCTTTAGTCATTTTCCAACTCGTGAAAATATGTTAGGATTGATACAACATTTTAATGAAAATTGTAATTTTGTTTTTACTATATAACTTAGTTTAAGATTAGAAATATTTTCAATAAAAAAAAAAGATAAAAAATGGGAAAGATTTTTTAAATAAAAGAAAGGATGACAGATGATAAATGTTTCAACAAGAGAAAATACTGGCTGGCTCTGCGCAAACAGACGGCCCGCCAATGGGCAGAGCTGACATCGTGAACGCCCCCCAAAAGCGGGGCCCCAGAGAAGACCTTATCTAAACCAATCCACGTCAACAATAGGGTTGGGGAACTGGGGAAGATTGGGGTGGGAAGAAAAAGAACGGTAGACAGAGGCCATCAATCAAATAGAACTGGTACGGTCCGTCGCTGGACGCTGTTGGAGATATTGCGAAGGAGATCGGAGCACCGGGCGGACATGCCCGGGAGTGCAATGAAGATATTCCAAACTAAAACTGAAACTGAGAGAAAGTATTTATAGATAAGAAAAATGTTTGACTAGCAGAGAGAAAGGATGACAGATAAGGATGATATTTGAATAGGAAGAGAGCAAGGATGACGGATATGAAAACTGGTTGACTAAGATGAGAGGAACGATGACAGATAAAGAACGTCTAACTTGGCAAAAGTATGGTACTTTTGGGCATATCTACACTTAATCTTTTGGTTGTTATTGGTTACAAAACTGACGTCATTGCACCCCGGGGGCAAACCCATAGGTGCTCAGTCTCCCAACAGATATTAAGAGTATGATACTGATGGTTCCTGTGGTCGCTGATTAAACAACCTCTCACTCTGCCTCTCAGGCATCCAGTTCGACTTGAACAAAGGGTAATTCCAAACTGCTTAAATCGCTTGACGTTTCAACACGATTTTAGTGCCCCTATCCAACAGAGAGTCTCGAAGAGACCGAAGAATATCCCCTTATCCATCTTCAACTCCCCAACAATCGATGCTGTTGATGCAAGCCTGTCCGCCTTCATTCGTAAACACCCGCATGCCCAGGACAGTATATCCACGTAAGCCGCTGGAGGTTAGAAACTTCTATAGACGACATCCAATCATACCGAAACCCTGCCCTTCTGGATCTTGTGAAGCATCGACTGAGAGTCAGATACAACAACTGCCCCAGTAAATGAAGTCCCAGAATCCAATGGAGGGCAGGAACGGCCTCAACCTCCATCCTCATACTAGAAGTAGTTGTCCTGTATGCCCCACTTCGCTCTGCAACAACCCTACCATGCGCATTAGCCAAGAAACCCCAGCCGGGATTTCTCACACGTTGAACCGACCCATCGGTATATACAACAACATCATCACCCCTTTGATTATCTTCTATCACCCGCTTAACTGGAGATCACCCTTTCATGTTGCCCCAACCTCTACATTCTCTTCCAAGAGTAATGATAACGTTGAGATATTTCATCATGCTTCCATCTGTTGGGATCCATTTTTCCCCCTTTGGCAGAGTCGAAAACCGAGTCACCGGCCAATCGTTCTTCAGCCTGGCATCCACGACATGCCACGCTTGATTCTCGTGCCTTAACATCATTAGTGTTCCGTGAAGGGATGTTTTTATCCAGTAACCCGAATATTCTTTGGTTTGGGCGATTGCATGAAGGGAGCGTAGTGACAGAAGGCCAAGCATATATCTCATCTTCACAATGGGGTATCTCTAGTGCAGCCAGAACTATACGCATACCTTCATTCTGAACCCGTTCAAGTCGTTCACATTGTTATCTTGATATCGTAAGAATTCCGAGTCCGTAATCTACCACCGACATTACCAGTCGATCGAACAAAAGGGCAAGTAGTCTCCGCTCAAGGTGTGCGGCCACCATAACTTTGAGAGCCGCAAGACCACGCTTGCCCCGTTGTATCGTCTGTTCAATATGGTGTTTTAAAGATAGACTACGATCAAAGGTTATTCCAAGATAGCGCAGCCTGTCTCTGCGCTCGATGGGATGTTCATCAAAGATTACACAGGGTAGGTCAGCCTTGACGATGGGATTATTCAACGAGCACCACAACATACACGCTTTTCGGGGATTGACCTGAGAGCGAGACTCTACACCAACCCGAGATGGTATGCATGTTTTCTGAATGTCGTCAACCATCTCTCGTCTATCTGACCCAGTCCTATATTAAGATATCATCTAAAATGTCAATGTCCCCCAACCCGGGTTGGCTGAATTTTAGCTACATTTGCTGTGTAAATATTAAACAACACGGGTGATAGAGGAGAACCCGGGGGTAATCCTGGCATATACGAGCAGGATCCGATGTCCATGTTCCTAAACGGAGTGCAACGGTTCTTTCCATTAAAGAAGCAGCTATCCAGTTTACCAGCCAAGGATTAACTTTACATTTAATCAAAGAGCGCACCATTATTGAATAATTCACCTTGTTATAAGTATCCCCCAAGTCGATGGCCACAGCAATAGTCTTTTGTTTGGGATTGGAAGCCTTCATAAACATCATATGCAAACGTGCCAGCTTTTGTACGTCCCTTTCATTGGCCGGAGTACCTGAAGGTCGGGGAGAAGTGATCATCCTCCGACCATTACCTTCTGGCCCCCATCTTCAGTAATTTGCCATATACATTTTTGCAAGGTGAGTATGCGGTAGCTGCTGAGCAGTTTAAGATCCTTCCCATGTTTGTGGAGCGGTCGTAAATAACTATGAAGCCAAATTTCGGTTACCACAGCACTGTACACTTGTTATTAAAAACCACCAAACTGATTAATAAAGTCTGTCCAGCTGTTTGATGTGATGATATTGGACACCATCAGGCCCTGGAGCGGTGCTGTGGTTTGCCTTGAGTGCATTAACAACATCCTCCTTTGTTATTAAGTCAATGTAAGTTTCTCCAGAGCTAGTAATATCACGAAGAGCACTTATGATATTATGGCGGCTCGTTTATCACCTTTTTCTGTCTGTTCCACGAAACGATGAAGGAACCCGCCCTTCTCTCTGCATCTGTTGTCAAGACGGATCCTGACGAGTCACGTAAAGTAGGAAAAGACTCTTGGGATTCTTTCCCGTTCATTCTCTATGAAACTGCCAGAATTGATATAGAGACTTGTCGCCACAGACTTGCGTTATGAAAGTCTCCCATAACCCACCCCTTTTGCCTCACTAGCCAATACTTTGAAATCCCCAGTGGCTTTGTAGGAATAGCAGACCCTTTTTAGCCACATCACACTATTTCTAGGTCGTTTTCGTGCTTCTGCCATGACTTTGTAGCAGCCTCTTTTTCCAGCCATGCTTTTTCAACATTTTCATTCCACCAAGGTGGTGCAGGAAAGGAGTCCTAGCAGTCTTCTTCTGCAGTCTGTCGGCATACGAATGGGTTTTGTGATCAGAGTGGCATGGCGTGTACTGAAAGACAGATTTGAGTCTTCTGTGTCGAAATTATTGGCCTTATTAAGAAGAACAACGCAGGGGAGATGATCACTATCTTGAGCCCCAAGAACATTCCATCGAGCAAAAGTAGTACCAGGAGATCAGTGCCAGATCAATGACACCATATGTCCCCAGGTCTAGAAGCCAACTGAGTTTGGGGGGCCGTCATTCAATATCGTCAAGTCAGAGTTTTGTAGAGCAGAACTCAAAGCGATGCCCTGTCTATTCTTTGGCAGCGTGCCCACCCTTTTATCGTGCATTGAAATCCCTGCAAAAGAGAAACTTTGTGGTGGTACATCTGGAGAGTTTCTCAAGGAAATCCCAGTTATCTTCAATATGGAGTTTGTCCACATGGGCGTACACATTATAGATTTGCCATACCTGATCACGAATTGTTAATTGAATCCTTGTAATTCCACACCCCGGTAAGAAGTCAGGCTGTCAAGGCAGTTGTGGGAAGGCTGTTTCATAGATAGCCTGACCTCGTCCTACTCCGGGTTCACTGTGAGGAAATAACATTTGAAGCCTGGAACGCAAGGGCTTTATCCTGCCGCAAGTTGGTTTCTGAATCATGAATATGTCAAAGTCATAGACTAGCTCTGTGAATTGGTCCTCTGTTTTGCACTTCAACAATTCCAGAGCCAATGTAGTATTTCGAGCAAGTTGGGCTGTCTTCTTCTAAACCGTCTCTGTCCAGCCTGTCTCTTACGTCCATTTCTCTCTCCTCTACCTCTTCTTTTGTATGCATATTTTCTTGTCTGATTGCTGGAGGATTCAGTCAACGGTGCATGAACCTGAGCACCGGCTGGAGCTCATTACATATAATACAAATTAGACAGCAATGTAAACCTGAAACAAAGAGCATGTAACATTATAATGGAAACGTAAAATCACAAAATAATAAAAAGCCGTATTTTGTTCAGCTTCTGCCGACGATGTAGGAGAACAAACTAAATGGAAAAATAACCAACTGTAAAATAGAACGTTCCTATGAGTAAAAGTAACTATAAAGAACATGAAATGATAAATTAAAATATAACTCAAACAGAATATTGAAATTGAACTTTTGAACTCAGCTGTTGTTGTGCATCAGAAGGTCATTGCTGTGTATTCAACGTCATGGATTCATGCAGTTTTCAGCGAGATGATATATGCCATGGGTTTTTGAACTTGTGACAGTCAAAATGATACCAAAGCTTTTCTAACGACAACTGAGGATGTTCGAGAAATGTAAATTATCCTAGTAAAAAAAGTGTTTATGCGTCGTTGTTAGGTAAGAATTACAACTCCGACATGTTGGTTCGGTGGGCGTAGTACGAAAAGCAAATGCTTTATTTAATTTCTTATGATAATTACTTTTATCATCAAGAAAAGGAATCATTCTTTTTTGCGTTAATCTTACTAAAAAAATTCTTAATGATTGGTCGTCAAAATGTAGCAATGTGTACGTTCGTTTCTACTTCGATTTGATTAAATTTCAAACAAAATATTCTTTTCAAATGTCATTAAACCCTCCTTTACCCCACACTTACATTGTTAACACTCAACCATTTCTCTCTCTCTTCTCTCTCTTTCTTCTCCTCTCTCTCTCTCGCGGCCTTCTCGCTTTCTATTTGCAATCTGCACGTATTTAACTATTGAATCAATCACCTTTTTTCTGTCTCTCTCGTTGTCTCTCTTTCTCTCTCTGTCTCTCTCCGTCACTCTCTCTCGCGTCAGTCTCTCTCCCTCTCTCTCGCTGTCACTCTCTCTCTACTATTTTGTAATCTGCAGATTTAGCTATTGAAACAATCTCCCACTCGCTCTCCTCCTCTCTCTCTCTCTCGTTGTATCTCTCTCGCTACCTCTCCCTATCTCTCTCTCCGTCACTCTCTCTCTCTCTCTCGCTGTCACTCTTTCTCTCTTACTATTTTGTAATCTGTGCAGATTTAACTATTGAAACAATCCCCACTCGCCCCCTCCTCTCTCTCTCGCTGTCTCTCTCGCCCCTCTCGCTCCCTATCTCTCTCTCGCCTCACTCTCTCTCTCTCTCTTTCTTTCTATTTTGTAATCTGCACAGATTTAACTATTGAATCAAATCCTAACTCAACAAAGAAAACAGAAATACAGTCCGCGAGCTAAATCCAAATTTACCCGTGCTCTGTTTTCAAATGACGTCGGAATCCGCTGCAGGCAAACCCCAGCAGAGAAGCAACGAGAATACAAAGTGTCACCGACAAACGCTACACTATAGACAACACAGATAATTCCATTAGCAGTCCCATCTAGAACTCCTTAGATCAGATCGGCACTGGCCAACAGTCCTGACATCTCCTGAGATGTCTATTCTCTTTAATATTGCTTTTTCTCCCCGCAAACATCCTAGTTGTATTATAAAAACATCACATACATGTTTTCCATTTGTTCAAGACTGGTGTTATTTACAATGTCTACACCTGTTGTTGTTTCAGAGACATATCGTTATTAAAACTATTCAGCTTTCAGAGAACGCAAATGACATGTGGAAAATTGATGACAAGTGTTAATGTCATATTAGATACAAGTGTCATGTAGATGTCAATAAATTTTAATGTCATATTAGATACAAGTGTCATCTGATTGTCAATGACAAGTTCTAATGTCATATTAGATACATGTGTCATGTAGATGTCAATGACACGTTTTAATGTCATATTAGATACAAGTGTCATGTGATTGTCAATGACACGTTTTAATGTCATATTAGATACAAGTGTCATGTAGATGTCAATGACAAGTTCTAATGTCATATTAGATACAAGTGTCATGTAGATGTCAATGACAAGTTTTAATGTCATATTAGATACAAGTGTCATGTAGATGTCAATGACAAGTTCTAATGTCATATTAGATACACGTGTCATGTAGATGTCAATGACAAGTTATAATGTCATATTAGATACACGTGTCATGTAGATGTCAATGACAAGTTATAATGTCATATTAGATACACGTGTCATGTAGATGTCAATGACAAGTTCTAATGTCATATTAGATACACGTGTTATGTAGATGGCAATGACAAGTGCTAATGTCATATTATGATAAGTGTCATGATTGTCAATGACAAGTTTTAATGTCATATTAGATACAGTTGTCATGTAGATGTCAATGACAAGTTCTAATGCAATTAAATACAGGTGTCATGTAGATGTCAATGACAAGTTCTAATGTCATATTAGATACAGGTGTCATGTAGATGTCAATGACAAGTGCTAATGTCATATTAGATATAAGTGTCATGTGATTGTCAATGACAAGTTATAATGTCATATTAGATACAGGTGTCATGTAGATGTCAATGACAAGTTCTAATGTCATATTAGATACAGGTGTCATGTAGATGTCAATGACAAGTTCTAATGTCATATTAGATACACGTGTTATGTAGATGGTAATGACAAGTGCTAATGTCATATTAGATATAATGTCATGTGATTGTCAATGACAAGTTCTAATGTCATATTAAATACAGGTGTCATGTAGATGTCAATGACAAGTTCTAATGTCATATTAAATGCAGGTGTCATGTAGATGTCAATGACAAGTTCTAATGTCATATTAGATACACGTGTTATGTAGATGGCAATGACAAGTGCTAATGTCATATTAGATATAAGTGTCATGTGATTGTCAATGACAAGTTATAATGTCATATTAGATACAGGTGTCATGTAGATGTCAATGACAAGTTATAATGTCATATTAGATACAGGTGTCATGTAGATGTCAATGACAAGTTATAATGTCATATTAGACACAAATACAATTAAGAGACTGATGACATGTGCTAGTGGCATAGTAAGATTTATTTCTGTCTTTCTTTTCTTCAACCCTGTTTTGCCTCACAGTATAAGAGCTTTCTAGAACGGGTTTTTTCTGGAACCCATAATGGTCAGATTTCAAACCCAATACACAAATAAGACAAGAGACCAAGCAAGAAAATGTATCAAATTTTATAAGAAAGCGCTGCTGGAAACTACATCGGCACACACTTAGAATGGATGAGAGAAAACTCTTACCAATCCTCATATGGACACCAGAGGGAAAAAGAAAACGAGGAAGACCAAGAGAACTCTGCTAGAGCCATCACCAGAGAAGGCTCAACGATGGGCCTAGTAAACATTAAAGACCTCAAAACAGATAGCAACGAACCGCGAGACATGGAGAGCTATGACCTCTGCCCCATGCGCCGCCCACAGGCCCAAGAGGAAAGACTAACTAACATATAGGTGAACAAGAGTGTTGAACTCAGGTGGATAAAAGTGGACAGATAAACAGATATACTTTTCCAACTGAAATAAAATTGTAGGTAAGTGATACCATAGAACCATGGGAAGAGTTAAAAATGTGCTGACTTTCTTGCAAACAATGCCCCGTCTCAAGCGGACAGAAGTATTGACAGAGCCGATATTATCAATGCGGTACGATCTCAATTATGTGATATGGACGAGTCTCAGACACTGGAACGAGTGCGAGAATTAGTCGTTAAATTTGGCCTGCTAGACAGTGTCATCTTCGTGGTAGAAAGAAGATATACTAACCAACTTCTCATGGGACGGTAAGAAGTGGACTTGGGATGGCTGATGCAGCGAAGAACGGTGCACATATCGGAATTCTAATGTGCCATGACGTAGATAGCATAACAACATAAGATAACACAATTTCAATGGCATGAGAAAAGGTTCAGCAATAGTTACATATTATTCTATTATGTATTTATATATGTTCTTGCAATATTGTTAAGCTTTACCTCCTTGATATGTTTTGGCTATGTTATTCAATCGATGTTATAACATACTTCATTCCCATGTTCTCCGTCCTCTGCTGCAACAGCCATCATAAACTACACTTGCTCACCTGTACCCATGAGAATTTGTTTAGTATTAATATCTTCTCTCTCTCTCTCTCTTCTTTTCTTTCTATCTCTCTCTCTCTCTCTCTCTCTCTCTACTACGAAGATGACACTGTCTGGCATGTCCAAACTTAACTTCGAATTCCCGAAATCTGTTCAATGTCTGAGACTCGCCCATATCACATAACCGAGCACGCATTGATATCGTTGATATCCTTGATGCATGTGCGTGGTTTTAAAGTTATACTTACCGTGTAATCGTGAGCGTCTGTATCTTAAGCAGAGTAAGTTCGACCACAACCTAAGCGTACCTGGTTCAAACACCGCGGCAGGCAGTTTGGAAGCAAATTGTTTCGTGAATTTTTACGAAAGGTAAAATAGACCTCACTGTTCAGAAAACAATGGCAAACTACTGAACGTATAAGTGGTACCTAGAAAATCAATGACTCGTTTACTGTGGTTGCTAGCTACGTCCTGTAAAGGATATGCCACGATTTTGCCGTGTAATAATAAATGTGAGTATATAGTCGAACAGAGCGGTAAACTAGTACACAGAACCTGGTCCGGTGTGTACATGCTGAATCATGTGTAACTGCAGAATGGTCGGGGTACATGTGAACATTTGTATCACACTCTGCCAAATGACTTCATTCATTTTTCTATTTTTGTAAGGTAGTATTTTTACACTGGGGTTAAAGTTACACTCTTCTTTGAAAAAAATGACATCTGATCTTTGCTTGAAGAGATTGTATTTATAATTCGCTTACAACGTTTCTTTGTCTTGACATTTCTAATGTAAAAATTATCATTATTTCAATATCACATTGTTTTCTTATAGAGCCACCTGCAGCTCCACCTGTCATTGACATTACAACACCTGTTACTGACAGTATCACACCTGTTACTGGTAACCAGCTTGCAGTTGTAGAAGGCATAAACAGGATCAGATGTAGAGTAGACGGAGGTTATCCACAGGTGTCAAGTGTGTCTGTGGATTGTGGTGACATGGAGAGAAATATAAGTGTTGGAAATGTAGTGTTTGTAGATGTGAATATGACCAGAGAAAAGAATGGTAGTGATTGTTCCTGCACCGCTACTCACAATTCTTCATGTTACATCAACAACAAGACTGTTGTAAAAGTGATTTTATTCTGTAAGTCTGAACATGTTTGTTGCAGTTTCAAATGTTATGTGTGTTTATATTGTATTATCATATAGTTCTTCTTCTTCTTCGAACGCTCCATATCGACCACTTGTCAACCATGTTATGTGATTTGTATGTGATCTGAGCCTAAAAGCGATTACACCTTGTGCCAGTTATGCACCTACAAGTAGGCCAGCACATCCAATTTCTGCAATGTTTTTATTTACTAGGGTAGCCTAGGTCCTACATCTGTCGCTTCTAGACATGCCTTGTAGGTTGCAGTGCTACTATTCTTTGCTTCCCTTGTGGGTTCCAGCACCAAACACGGGTTATGATATAGTAATATCAGTATCAACATAAGAGAGAAAGTTGAGAAAGAACCTTGCTTGAATCATATTGAGAAACAATGGTGATATCATTATCTACACCGATGGCTCTGTCAAGCGTGGCACCAGATCATCGTGGGCTTACTCAGCACAACGAAACGGTCGCACACTTCATGAGGACTTCGGGGCTTTTGAGACAACGACATCGAACATGACTATGGAGATCACCACTGCCTCCATGGCTCTGTCATGGGTGGCTGAGCAACAGGTTACCCATACGATCATCATATCAGACTCGATGAATATGCTTCAACTGATTGAATCTGGAAGTATGTGTGTGGAATGGGTGGACATCATTCGGAGATCACATCTCAAGAAAATGACTTGGCTGTACACGCCTGGACATGCTGGAGTGCAGGGTAACGAGCATGCTGACTCTCTTGCAAACAATGCCCTGACTCAAGTGGGCAGAAGCATGGACAGAGCCGATATCATCAATGCGGTATGCTCTCAATTGTGTGACATGGGCGGGTCTCAGACACTGGAACGAGTTCGAGAATTAGGCGTTAAGTTTGGACATGCCAGACAGTTTGGAGCGAAGAGCAAGACATATATTAGAGCCCCAGTTAAGCAATAGTCAGTTTGGGTTTAGGAGGGTAAGAGCTGCACAGACGCAATATTTACACTAAGACAGATCTGCGAACAAACAATTGAATACAATCAAAGTAAACAGCTTATATTTATAGACCAAGAAAAGGCATTTGATAGAGTAAACAGGTGCAAACTATGGAAGATCCTTGAAGAATATGGCGTCCAAGGACAACTATTAGGTAACATCATGGCCTTATATCAAGATAGCCAGAGTACAGTAAGAACTACAGAAGGAATGACCGACTGGTTCTCCATTACATCAGGTGTTAGACAAGGTTGTGTCCTTTCACCACTACTCTTTATCGCATATATGGATAAAATAACTCAAGAGTCGAATTCAGATAATGATGAAATAAATGAACTACTTTTTGCAGATGATCAGTGCCTGATACATCAAAATGAACAAGATCTACAACATCATATTGACACTTTGAACAATAATTGTGTGAAACATGACATGAAAATCAACAACACTAAAACAGAAATAATGAATATGGAAGAAAACATAATAATCTAGACATCCATGTCAATGCACTAAAATAAACCAAGTGAAAGAATTCAAATACTTAGGAAGCATATTCACAGAAGACGGAAAACTAGATAGAGAGATAGAGGCTAGAGTACAAAAGCAAATGCTGTAACCTACCAGCTAGCCCCATTGTTAAGGCACCCAAAAATTTCACAGGCAGCTAAGAAACAAATGATCAACAGCATTTTTATACCTACTTTGTGTTACCAGAGCCAAACATGGACATTGAGCAAAGCGCAGTCACAAAAATAACTACATGTGAAATGCGTTGCCTGAGAAAAGTTACCAACAACACAAGAAAAGACAGAATCACCAACATCAGCATAAGAAAGAAAGTTGGCACAAAACCGTGCTTGAATTATATAGATAAACAAAGAATGAAGTGGTTTGGCCACTTAATAAGAATGCATCCAAACTCCACAGTATACAGAGTCTTCTACAACAGAACATCGGGAAAGAAGGCAAGAGGAAGACCACGGAAAAGATGGTTAGATGGCGTGGCAGCATCCTGTGAAAGAGCAAGATAACAATCACACAAGCCACCAGAACAGCGCAAGACAAAACCAGAAAACCACGACACTGGGCAACAACCCGGTAGCAGTGTGACGACAAAAGAAGAAGAAGAAGACAGTGTCATCTTCATGGTAGAGAGAGAAGATATAGTAATCAACTTCTCATGGGTACTGTGAGCAAATGGACTTTGGGACGGCTGCTGCAACGGAGGACAGAGCACGAATGGGAATGCCCAATGTGCCATGACGTCGATCGCATAACATAACCTAACATAATGAAGTGGTTTGGCCATAGAGACAGCATGTGTACACAATTTAAGGAATAGGGTGAATCTGCAACACTAACTAGACTGCAAGAATACCAAATCAAATGTGGTGTAGCTAGACAATAGCAATATACTGGAGGCCAAAGAAGAATAGTAAATCAAAAGAGAACTGGTGTTGTTAGTTGTTAAATGCTGAAATACTAATTGAGGATGATATTGGGGCACTTATAGACTAATTGGTTCAATGTGCAGTGATGATGATCTGACAACTAAACTAAATATATATACTCGTATAATGGTATGTGAGTACTCGATCCCTAAGTGTTTGTCAGGAAAATTGGAAACTTATATTCTAGGACATACTGCAGGAAGTTGGTTTAAGGTATTGATAATGAATCTAACCTTAGAATTCCCACTATACAACAAAAGATATGGTAATCTTCCCTCCTCCCTCCCTTCTCTTTTGATATAATCCTTCCCTCCTTCTTTTTGTTTTCTTGAAATATGTCTGTATATTCAATGTTGTCTCTTGTATGAACTTCACTGTCTTTGTAGCTCACACAGACGTCCGTGTAGTTTTTTGTCGAGTGTTGTTTTGTTAGGCCAGTGAGTTTGCCTCAGTGTATCATATTCGGGTAGTCTTGAAGTATGTGCTCTGCATTCTGGTGTGCCTGTCCACATGTACACATGGCTGAATTGCCAATCTTGAATTTTTATACAGTGGCTGCAGGAGCCGATTGTGTCCTGTTCTAAGGCGCAGAATGACAACTTGTTTCAATCTGCTCATATTAAAGTAATCGTCTTGTGTTGGTATTTGTGGCTTTCTCATTAATTTAATCATCCTTTTCTTTTGGTGGTAGGTAACTGGCACATCCAGTTGCTCTCCTGCAGCACCTTCCTTGGCCAGTCGGTCTGCTGTTTCATTTCCTGGTATTCCACAGTTAGACGATATTCACTGCAAGACGACCCTGCGCTGCTTGGACGATTTAGACAGTAGGGTCCGTAGACCTGGCAATTTTCTGGGCTGGAGTGCTTGGAGTTCTGATTTTGCATCAGTCAAAAATACAAAAGGTGGAGGATCGGGTCTGGTATTCGACTGTTTTTCAGTTGCTACCTTGATTGCCTGAATTTCTGCATTATAGTTGTGACAGAATTTCGCAGTTGGTACTTTAATCGCATCTCTAGTGTTGTTTGGGTATTCTATGTACACTCCTGCTCGTCCATTCTTCACTGCATTTTCTGCTGACCCATCCGTGTATACCCGGACCCAGAGATATGATCCTATCAGTGACTCTATGAGCATGATACAAAAGATCAAGGCCAGTTATGTACGAAGGCAGTGGATGCAATTAATACAAGACTAAACACTCCAGATACTTACCTTCATCTTTGTCCCAAGTCATGCTGGGATAAATAGCAATGAGAGAGCAGATGCACTGACGGGCAATGCTGCGAGTGAGAATGGGTCTTCTATGGACAAAAGTGACATTATCAACGATCTCATAGAAAACATACACTCTGAAGATTTCAACGAAGAAGATAAAGGGTATTATTTATCTCGGTCGCGCAAGTTGTGCATACTGATAGATGCGGCAAGAAGGAAAACCACGATTCTATGGTTCTATAGTTTTTAACCCTTTAGCTGCTAAAGACGTATATATACGTTTCTCCGATTTACTTTTAAAGACGCATTAACACGTCTTGTTATTATCTCTCCTCTGTGGGCTAAAGACGTGTTAACACATTATACATTGCTACTGTCACTGTTATAGGCGTACATTCACGTTTGTGACCTAGAAACAAAGAGTAGCTATTTTTAGCCCAGCCTTCGGAAAGTATTTAGCAGCGAAAGGGTTAATGCTGTTGACACGTTGTTGACACAAAACTTAAATATAAACTGTTCACGTATTTTGATGATACATCGGTAGCATTCATAATTTTTGAGCTGTTATGAAGAACAGTTTCAGCACTACTTTTCTCTACTTACTGTCAGTAGACTGACTCATTACAAGCATCAACAATTTGTAAAATTACATTTATCTTCTTTCTGGGACACATGGGTGTCATTGGCAATGAGAGAGCAGACAGACTGGTTAACTCTGTCACTATATCAGGGGGGCCAGCCAACGGATAGAGCTGACATTCTGAACACCCTCACAGAGTGTGAACGCAAAGATGATTTTCTATTAAAACAATCCCTAACAACTGCTAGATTGTAAGAGCTGGGATTGAAGAGGCCAGAAAAGAACAGTACAACATGTATATGAGTAGGCTCATCAATCAACATCGAACTGGTACGGTCAATCACTGGATGCTGTTGGAGATATTGCAAAACAGATCGGAACATGGACATGTCCGGAGTGTAATGAAGATATCACAAACTGAAACTTTCCAAATTGGCCTCTTCAAGCTTTTGGAAAAATCGGCTGCCCTCCTACATTGCTTAAAATCATAACATCATTCCATAACAACATGAAGGGTACAGTGATGTTTGATGGGGCCTCCTCCAGCGCTTTTCCTATCAACAGCGGCATCAAGCAGGGGTGCATACTTGCTCCCACACTCTTTGGGATATTTTTCTTCCTACTTCTCTCCCATGCTTTTGAATCCGCCGAAGAAGGAATATTTCTCCACACAAGATCAGATGGAAAATTGTTCAACATGGCGCGACTCAAAGCAAACACCAAAGTCCAAAGAGTCACCATCAGGGAACTTGAAATATCCAAAAGTTATTAAATTGTATCATGACTTTCTTCTTGCTTATTCTATTCATATAGTTCTACTTTGAACAGCTATTTCCTTAGAGAACTACATAAACTTGTACTATAGAACTTCATAAATTTGTACTATAGAACTGCTTAAACTTGTATTATACAACTGCATAAGCTTCTATTATAGAACTGCATAAACTTGTACTATAGAACTGTTTAAACTTGTACTATAGAACTGCATAAAGTTGTACTATAGAACTGCATAAACTTGTACTATAGAACTGCATAAACTTGTATTATAGAACTGTTTAAACTTGTACTATAGAACTGCATAAAGTTGTACTATAAAACTGCATAAACTTGTACTATAGAACTGCATAAAGTTGTACTATAAAACTGCATAAACTTGTACTATAGAACTGCATAAACTTGTAATGTAGAACTGCATAATTGTGTTCTATAAAAGAAACCAAAAAACTGTTATGGCTGCATGTAATACCGCTTTTTGACCGGTATGGGGCATGAGCCTGTGGAATTTAATGGTCGCATGACTAGTGCAGTTGCTGCAAAACTGTTTAGGTTAGGATTTTTTTTTTTATTTCCCCTGACAGACAAAGACTCCTTGGCCTTACCATGGATTGAACCTGGGTCTTCCACCTGGGAGCCACACTATAATCCATTTGACCAGATGCTCCTCTACTGTGTACTATAGAACTTCTATATAAGCTTCTATTATAGAACTTCATAAACTTGTACTATAGAACTACATAAATTTGTACTATAGAACTGCATAAGCTTCTATTATAGAACTGCATAAACTTGCACTATAGAACTGCATATACCTTTAGTTTCAGTTTCAGTTTGGAATATCTTCAGTGCACTCCGGACATGTCCATAGGTGCTCCGATCTCCTTCGCAATATCTCCAACAGCGTCCAGCGACTGACCGTACCAGTTCTATTTTGATTGATGAGCCAACTCGTATAGAACTGCATAACTGTGTACTATAGAACTGCATAAGCTTCTATTACAGAACTGCATAAACTTGTACTATAGAACTGCATAAGCTTCTAGTATAGAACTGCATAACTGTGTACTATAGAACTGCATAAACTTGTATTATAGAACTGCATAAATTTGTATTATAGAACTGCATAAACTTGTACTATACATTGACATGAACATCATCATTGGCCTTTTTGTCTCAGGAGACAATAGGTGTTGCGTCACGTAGTATGTTCTGTGCCGAATCACAACGTTTCATGTGGCTGTAATGGCATATTCTGGAGTGGCAATCCTTGCCACAGTTGCTGTAGGTAAAACTGGAGACTAGAGCCGATACATGAGATGTTCTCTCTGCTCTCTGTGCTCTCTTTTGCCTCCACATGTGATGATGTTTTTCTTCTTTTCTTTGAGCCGCCCTCACCATGCTTGCCTGTCCTTGGCCAGCCGCTCCCATTGTTTTTTGTCTATGCCGCATGAAGTTAGATCACGCTTGCAGGTGTCAATGAAGCGCAATAATGGGCGCCCATGCTGTCTAGCACCAGATGCGAGTTGACCATATAGAATGTTCTTTGGGATTCTATCATCGCTCATACGGCACATGTGTCCCAGCGATCTGAGATGTCGCTGACTCAGTAAAGTGTGCATGCTTGGAATGCCAGCACTGTTCAGGACTTCTATATTGGAGATGTGATCTTGCGATCGGATGTTGTATATTCGCCTGAGACAGGGCATGTGGAAGGTGTTGAGGCGATGTTCTTGTCTAGCATATATGGTCCATGTCTCACTACCATACAGCAGAGTGCTGAGAACACAAGCTTTATATACTTGTGTCTTGGTGTTTCTTGTGAGTGCCATGTTTTCCCATACACGCTTTGCTAATTTAAACATAGCAGTGGAGGCCTTCCCAATGCGACTACTAATTTCATCATCGATGGAAAGGTTGCTGCTGATGACAGAGCCAAGGTATGTAAAGGTGTTGACTACTCAAGCGTATGACTACCAATGTTGATAGATGGGGCTCTGCTATATATCCTGGAACATTATATATGTTTTCTTCTGGCTGATGGTCAAGCCGAATTCATTTGATGCTGCAGCAAATCTTCCCATGAGGTGTTGTAGCCCTTCTTCTGTGTGTGATGTTAATGCTGCATAATCGACAAACAGAAGTTCCTGATGGTGACCTCTTGGACTTTGGTGTTTGCTTTGAGTCGCTCCATGTTGAACAATTTTCCATCTGATCTTGTGTGGAGAAATATTCCTTCTTCTGCGGATTCAAAAGCATGGGAGAGAAGTAGGGAGAAAAGTATCCCAAAGAGTGTGGGAGCAAGTATGCACCCCTGCTTGACGCCGCTGTTGATAGGAAAAGCGCTGGAGGAGGCCCCATCAAACATCACTGTACCCTTCATGTTGTTATGGAATGATATGATTTTAAGCAATGTAGGAGGGCAGCCGATTTTTTCCAAAAGCTTGAAGAGGCCAATTCTACTCACTAGGTCAAATGCCTTTGTTAGATCTATGAAGGCAATGTACAGTAGCATTTGTTGTTCGCGACATTTCTCAGGCAGTTGTCTCAAGGAGAATAACATGTCAATAGTGGTTCTGTTGGATCTAAATCCACATTGTGACTCAGGGTATACTTGGTCTGCTAGCTTTTGTAACCTATTTAGTACTACGCGTGCGAAGACCTTCCCCACGATGCTGAGCAACGAGATTCCACGGTAGTTGTTACAGTCACCACGATTACCTTTATTTTTATACAAGGTGATGATGTTTGCATCTCTCATGTCCTGAGGCACTTCTCCCTCCTCCCAGCATAGGCACAATAATTCATGCAGACTGGTCAGGAGAGTTTGTTTAGCACATTTGATTACTTCATGGTGGATGCCGTCCTTTCCAGTTGCTTTCCTGTTTGCCAGGATGTCAATCGCAATACTGATTTCTGCCTCTGAGGGCATCTGGTCTAATGTGCTCAAAGTCGGAAGAGCTTTAATTGCATCGAACGCAATGTCAGTTACAATATTTTGGGTGGAATATAACTCTAGATAATGTCTCACCCAGCGTTCCATCTGTTTTTTGCGATCAATTAGAACTTCCCCTGTTTTTGTTTTAAGAGGTGCAGTCTTTTTAATAGTTGGGCTGAAGGCCTTCCTAATGCCCTCATGAACACACCTTATGTTTCCTGTATCAAAGGAGAGCTGGATATTTCTACATAACTCCTGCCAGTAGTCGTTTGCGCATCGCCTGGCTGTTTTTGTGCGACACTTCTTGCAGATCTAAGAGCAAGGAATGACTTGGCACTTGGATTGTTTTTATGGTTCTGAAGAGCAGTTCTTTTTTCTGCTATGATAGGCTCCAGCTCTAATATGTTTGCAGCAAACCATCAGGATTTTACAATCAGGTACAATTTGGACAGATTTGTGTCACTTAATTCAACCTTTACTGAAATTAGTGAGGATCATCATTATTGCACTCTGGACAGATCCATAGGTGTTCAGATTTCCTCCTTAAACCCTCTCATGCATAGTGTTCCCTGTAGTGAACAACTACTATTTATTTTTTTCGTCGCTACACATGTGTGTTCGTGACTTCAAATGCATAGTCTATTGCTGTCTTTGTGTGGATGGTGTGTCCATTATCAGAACGGTAAATTAACATGTACTATTGCTGTGTAAAGATGGAGGATGAGACAATATCCATTCAAAAATTCATGCATGGAAGTGCTAACATTTCTATCGGCGTAACATGACTCCAGTTCTGTGTTGATTAATCAAATGTCTTGTAACACTAGAAACATCTTCCTGTCTGAAAGTTCCCAGTTTCTATCTCATCTCCTTCATTCTGGATAGGGATGTGGATTCATGTGTGTCTGTAACCTTTCATTGATTTGATCTTCTTCTCTTATGGCATTGATGATCTCTGACCTGTCCTTTGCCTGTCCTTCATCTATCACTGCTGTGTGAACCAGCCGATCTGCTCAACCATTGCCCTTCATGCTGACATGATCTGGCATGAAAATAAATGTTAAATAGATCACTTGTGATGTGTTAAGTTTTATATCATATTTTTATGTGGTCAGACTTGAATATATTGACCATGTTCATTGACCTTTATCAGAAATCACAAGAAAACATAAAGGCCAAGAGAAAGATGTTCTAGAAAGAATTACAAAACCTTCAAGAAAACTCAAATAATATACCAAAGCTTATTCTTTGTGTGAATTTTTAAAACAGTAACATGGACTACCAAAGAAATAATATTACAATAGAAAGTGACAGAATTGTCATGAGAATTTGATAGTCCTTATGAAGACATACATTCAAGCACAATTTCTGATATTTTCAGGACTTCTAAGAAAAGGTGCAAAAGAAAAGAGTACAGATTATATGTAAGTGTGTTACCTGAGCTAAAGGTTTCTTCTATATTGATATGGTGTTTTATTAATTTTGTTGTTGCAAATATGTTTATAGTTTTAACACATTCACTACTGAATTAAAAAACACATTGTGGCCGAATTAATTTTGTGTGTGCGTTTTTCAGCGCAACAAACACATTTTTATTAAACTCCTGATCGGACTATGATGTAGAACTAGATAGTTTTGATGTGGATAAAAACTGGAAATTGGATCAGAATGCATTGACGTCAATTTAGCACAATTCTTGACACAGTGTGTGGCAGTTGGTTTATTTTAATAGACAATCTTAGCGCCCCATACGGCAGTTAGTATGGAATGAGTGTTATTCTCTTTCTGTTTTTACATTATATAAGTACAATAATACTAGACAGTAGAAACATCCAAGTAGAAATGGAGGACAAGGACCTCACCGTTCAGAAACCAATGGCAAACTACTGAACTTATAAGTGGTTCCTAGAAAATCAACAACTCGTTTACTGTGGTTGATGGCTACGTCCTCTAAAAGATATGCCACGATTTTCATTCATTTTCACCGTTGTACGTTACATTGGGCCTGTAGCTATTCTCTCATACAGTGATCGCGAGTTACAGAACCTACAATTAATCATCAAATATCGGTAGGAGTATGACACGTTTTAATGTGTGATCATTCTCTGATATCTGGTATAATTTTCCTGTTTAAGAAAGTGATTGGAGCACATATTGTTACTCGTCGAAGTGTAATCATGACGGTACTATCAATCAATCAAATTTCAAATGTAGCAATGTATGTCTTATTGGCATATTTTGGTATGTTATCTGTTTCTCAGATTTCTTCTCCTTTAAGAGTATCCATCATTAAACATTATTCATGACAAGATTCATAAACTTTAGTCAACTTATTGTTATCATCCTAATATCTATCCCCCTATAATCAATCATATAGGGCATGAAAAACTCTTTCTAATATCGATTTCCCAACAAACAACTCGAGTTACAGAAACATAATTAATCATCAAATATCGGTAGGAGCATGACACGTTTTATTGTGTGACCATTCTCTGATATCTGGTATAATTTTGTTTCTGTTTGCGTGTGTATTTTTTCACAAAAGTCACCAGTCAATCATGTAATTTATAGTTGTTAATTTGTCCTTTTCCTTCAACATTTGTGCATATCGTTTCAAGTCATTACCAAGTTCTTTTAAGAGAAGCCAAATCTTTAGTGTAGAAAATTTGCAGTGTTTATGAAAACTCCGTTTGGAATATATTTCTTGTAGTCAAGTCCTCCTCTAACGACCGGAATAACATGAGCACGAGACTGGAAATTTCTGAAGAACTTTTCTGTGACATAATCTTTGCATAAAGAATTTTCAAAACTTAGGTAGAACTTGTACGTTGTTGACAGCTTTTGTTGACAACGATCGGCATCAGAACTTCCACATTTTAAAGTGCCACATTTTCCATAAATGTCGACGTCAATGTATTTCTATAATAGAAAAAAAAAACAAATACAAAAATTATAAGTTTCATTATAAATATTTCATAATTAATTTATTTCTGCAATTAATAAAGAACGTCACGTTATCAAATAGTTTGTCCAGAGCGGAACTTTGTCACCCTAAACGTCCTTTAAAATGTCTATTTCTCATAGGCCAGATGTCTTATCTCTGCAGCCGTCATGCCCAAATGATCAATTACATCTTCTTCTTCTTCTTCATCAGTTACATCTTGAATCCATCTTCTATGTGGTCTTTGTCTTCTCCTTTTTGTAGAGATGGCTTCTTCCATAATTGTCTTCTGAAACTCCTATTGTCTATTTATACACCTAAAAGTAAATTCAATTTTCTCATTCTTATTTGTAGCATAATCATTTAAAAAAAATCTTGAGTTCTTTCTGGATAGATCTATTTGTTATCCTGTCTATCCATGATATACGGAGGACTCTTCTATAATACTTATATTCAAAAACACATATATTTTCCACTGCCTTGTTAATTAAATGTTTATGTTTCAAACTGTAACTGGTTAGTGTGACGTGACATGATTAACGTGATATGTATTATATTATATCTCAACAATTATTTATTAAACATACTTTCGTAAAGTATATTTACAATGACTACCCATTTACAATATATATTTATATTTATACATCAAATATATATATACAGTGGCTGCTCGTCATTAAGGAACAGAGGCCAAGTCCACAAAAGATGTCTAACGTGATTTATTATTTCATTAATTAAAATATAACTAACCCAAAGCCATGATTTTCCTGAAAATTTGTGTCTGGTCCCACCAACAAAAACGATCACGAGCCGCCACTGTATATATATATATATATAAAACACTCCTCAGTTAAATATCAGCTAAAAAACGATCACGAGCCGCCACTGTATATATATATATATAAAACACGCCTCAGTTAAATATCAGCTAAAAAATCAATAAGGTTTCTCTACAAAGATCAATAGCCCTTCTGCCCAGCGTGTTCGTAGCGCGTTGGACGACGGATGACAAGCCCCATGAGAGTGTGGCTCAACTCCGCGTGCTGACAGAAAAGCCGCAGGTTCTCCAGATTTACGGTGTTCGTTGCACCGAACCGAAGTGTCACGATGTCCATGGCACCGAGCTTAAGAGCTGATAAAGCTCAAGTGCTTCTGGATCATAAAAAAAGATCATTAGAGCTTAATAACGTTTCTCTTCGGTTGCGAAGTTGAGTATACCGATAGGTGCAGCAAGACGGGAAACCACGAGAGAAAACCTAGTAGATACATCAATCAACACAGAACGGGAGTCGTTAGCCTAAACACACTGAGATACATGCTTGGGAGTTGTTAGACTAAACACACTGAGATACATGCTTGGGAGGAGATCGGAGCAATTATGGACATGTCTTATTTCCCAATGAAGATGATCCTCAAATGAACAATGAACGTTTCTCTTTTCAGGGACGTATATAATAATCTGTATTAAAAACATATAAGTGCTTTTGAATATAAGTGTTAGAGTACAGTCCTTCGTATATCTTGGACAGAGAAGAGAACAAATATATCTATCCAGAAAGAACTCAAAATCAAAGAAAAATTGGCTGATGCTACAAATATGAATATGAAAATTGAGATATTTTGGACATATAAAAAGACATGAAGTGCTGGAGAAGACCATCATGAAAGGAGGCATACCGACAAAGAGAAGAAGAGGAAGGCCACGGAGAAGATGGATTCAGGATGTAACTGATGGTTTGAACATGACGGCTGCAGAGGCAGGACATCTGACCTATGAGAGAGAGAAATTACGGAGGACTGTTTGTGTGGCAAAGTTCTGCTCAGGACAAGCTATTTGATGATGAGGATGATATAATAATCAACTAAAAAAAAACACACACACACGCACACAAAACGAAATCACACTAACATTAATAACAAATACTATTGGAAATATGGTCCTAGTGTATTCAAAGTTGAACCCGTTAGTCAGTCTCAATGTCAGATCTTACAAATAACTTAGATTTAGTTAATTCGTCAAAATAACTCTGATTTTTACAAGAAAGACATTGAATCTGGGCTCACTAATAGGTATAGTCTGTCCATTAATTCGTGAGCACGTTTGAAATTGATTTTCTGAAAACTACCTGTTGGATCTCAGTGATTTTTTGCAAGCAGCCTTAGAATATCCAATGACGCTAAAATAAAGCTAACTCAGTAGTCCATAGATGCTATGGATTTTGCACATCGGCGAATTCCTTTGATCTTTTATGACAATTGCAAATATGGGGCCTCAAATTTTAGATTTTACAGTATCCCTAGAATTTGTCCATGTCAATTCTATTCATAGGTGTATCTCCATATAAACTTGATAGGTCAAGTAATTAAGTGTGTTGCCCTTTATGTGCAATCGTGAACTTGGATACAATATGCAACAGTTAGTCCTCCTCTTCGGTCACCATTAGACGCCAGGGTGTCTTAACTTCACCACAAATTGTATGATGGTAGACGCATTTGGATATGGAAATGTATACGTTGCTATTTCTCAGTCTGTAATCAAAATATGATTTGATCATCCTGAATCTGACGATTCCATGAGGTTGATAATTGTTACTGGCTGGACAAATTGTAATCCATCTCGGTGCCAGTACTCGTCTTCCTCTCGGAGCAAATGTTCAACACACTTCTTCCAGAACTGCATGTCTATCATTGAGAAGGACTCACGTGTCAGAACTTCAACATAACACATTTTAAACGTCCTGTTCTGTTCGCAACTGCCCTTTACTTTAGCCCAGACAAGCTCTATGGATTGGGGTGAGTATGATATGGAGGTAGTCGCAAAGACGTGTGGCCGTATTCGCAATGATTTTGTCAATATGAAACACCTTTGTCTTATTTGTCATCCTCTACTCAGGTGCAATAACTCGGGTTTCAAATATGTATCATCGAAGCTGACATTTTCCTTAGCAAGCCAAGTCCTAATTTGATCTTTTGTATTTGATGCAGTTGGTACTTTGTCTTCCGCTGATACTGTGTTGTGATAGGATGCATTATCAATACTAAGCATGATGGTCTGTTTAGAATTGAAGTAGATCTTCTCCATCCAGTGCCTGAAAATATGTCCATTCATTTCTGTGGTAGTCCCTACCGTCGGTACTTTTGATTGGAAAATAAGTCCAGCGTCATGGACAAGACCTTCTTCACTGCTTCCTGCATGGGTTAGTATAATACGCTGACCTTGCTGCTTGGTATTTTCTTTCTGTTCACCGTCTACTGATTGCCATCCTTTAGCATTGGTGTGGTGAGCATTGACCCAGGATTCGTCCAAATATACAATATCATAGCCTTGCCTCCGCTGCTCACGGATCTGCCTCAGGTATTTACTTCGGGCAGCAATTAAATGTGCTTTTCACAAATAATATTCCTGCTGCCTATAGTTTTTCTGAAGGTGAAGCCGACGGCTCTTACAATTTTTCATAGAGTACTTTTAGAAATGTCTATGCTGCAATCTGATTGCAGTTTTAATTTCAGTTTCCTGAGAGAACAAGATGATTTGTCGCAAACATTTTCAAGAGCTCCGTCTTATGACATCTATGTCAAAGTCGTCAATTGTTCTCTTTTCTTCCTTGCTTGACATTAGTGCACTTTGTGTCCTGTTTAATCCATCGGGAAAAGGATCTCTATTCAGACCAAGCGCCAGTTGGTGTCGTTTCTCAGGGTATGAATATCGCAACATAGATGACCTCTTAGATTCCCTATGGAAGTGTTGGTATAGTAAAACTGTAACCTTCTGCATTGTTATAAATGTGCACCTCAGACTCATTATGAATGTGATATCAATGTCAGTTTTGATAAGCCAACAAATATGATACAATAGTTTCATACAAATAGCGAGATACGCCTATAACTATACAACGTTATCCCAATTATAACGTCATAAGCTTTCCGCTTTCAAAGTCGACTGGGTTAGGTGCACGGAATTCGTGAAACTCACGATATTTCAATGTTACAAATAATGTATTTTTAGAACAACGCGTCTGTGTACCGTAGATCTGTTACTATTGTGTACAATCCGGTGAGGTTGATTTTAATATAACCTGAAGAAGAAATATTTCAAACTACATCAAATTTTCTTGGAAAAATATTTCTCTAGCGTCATGGATATTCTAAGGCTGCTTGCAAAAAATCACGAGATCCAACAGGTAGTTTTTGAGAAAATCAATTTCAAACGTGCTCACGAATTAATGGACAGACTATAAAAGTCTATTTTTTTCACCGAAAAGACATTCGGTTATCTTGAAGACACGTTTTAAGCCGGACTCACGATTATGAAGAAGTGTCTGTGTCTCATTGAAATATCTTTCTTGTTATCTAGCAAGGAGGCGTCTGTGGCCTAGGGGATAGTGACTCGGTCTATTAACCCCGGCGTTCTGAGTTCGAATCACGCTGCGGACAGTTTGTTGCAAATTGTTTCGCGTGGATTGTTGCAAAAGGACGATGACACCACCCGTTCAGAAAGCAATGGTAAACTACTGAACGTAATAATGCCTAGAAAATTCACAAACAGCGTTAAAATCTAGGGTTGATTCCAAAGTCCTATAAAGGATATGCATTTAACTTGCTTATCTAGCAGACCTACTTTAGTTGAGCTCACGAATAAGTATAGATGTGTCTAGTTTCTGGTAGCAATAGTTCTCGTGTAGAATGACTAACAAATAGCTGTAAGCCCCTTTTAAAATCTATCATCTAGTTTCTATGAAGTACGACCTGAACTCGGCAATTATACTTTCTTAATCTGGTTCCTCTCTGTTTCTTTCTGACTGCTAAAGCACCAAACACACATCATGCAACTAACTGACCAAGACAGACACATACTAGTCCAGCCTCTAACAGTGACAAGCCTAAAGGCAGCAAGAGACACATTGAAAGAAAACAAGACATCAGGACCAGACGGACTAACTACTGGTTCTACAAAATTTCTTCTGTATAGTAGGACCACTCTTTCTGAAAACAACAGAAGAAGCACTACAACGACAGACTTTCACACAGCCTAAACCAAGCGTATATAACGCATATAGTCGTGACGTAGTTAGGTTAGATTTAGTAGTTACATTTATTGTGTATTCATGATTTTACATGTTGGTGTTGTGTGAGAAGTGAAATTTTCACTTATCTTGTATCATTTGCTTGATAAAGGCTTTTTCGTTGAAACGTTGCTGTGTATTTTTATTTTAAACTACAGTACTTTATTTTTATGTGTTCTAATTCTACATAGTTTTACTGCAGTCTTCCTTATATATAAATAATACCAGCGTTTTTAAGAACCACATTTTTTTTATTCTGTAGTTTCAAGATAAGAAAGAGGCAGTCATCATTTTTTGGGCACGTGATGAGAAGGGGAGGTTTAGAACGCATTGTGACAACGGTGAAACTGAGGGTAGACGAGACAGAGTGAAGACTAGAGAGAGAAAATGTTGATAGCCTGACTTCATGGCACGTAGAGCGTCAACATCTGAGTTGATAGCTAACACCAACGACAGAGATTTGTGGAGATCCATGATCGCCTATGCCAGCCGGCACGGCACCTGATGATGAGCTTCAAGATATCCCGAGTATACATATGAAGCAGTGCATGTGTTCTTTAATATTACTCAAATTTATTGTTCGTGAAGTGCAGTAGAAGAAGAAATGTTAATTCTATATAATTAAACATTAAGATTACATTAATGCTTTCTTTATGTATGGAAAGTGATCATTCATATATTTTAATATTGCACCATTTTCATTCCATGGACTGCTAAAATGACTAATGTTTAATTGTTAATGAGATCAAGACACAGAGAATGATTTTTATCATAATAAGAACAAGGCAGTCGTCATTTTTCTGACTTGTGATGAGGAAGGGTGGCTTAGAACGCATTGTGACAACCGGTAAAATCGAGGGTAGACTAGACAGAGGAAGACAGAGAGAGAAAATGTTGGATAACCTGACTTCATGGCACGGTAGAGCGTCAAAAAGAGCAAACATCAAAAACAGAGATTTATGGAGGTCCATGATCGCCTTGTCCAGCCGGCACGGCATCTGATAATAATGATGATGACCATTTTTTGACTTACTTGCATTTTTTGACATAATTTCTCGTTTTGAGGGAGTCTTGCAGTTACTGACAAACCAAGCAGCAGTTCTTGTTTTATTCTTCGCTATTTCATCTGAAAATATACTTTACAATGTGATTTAACATGTTTCTTTTTTAGTCATCTATTTATCAATAAAATTACATTACAAATCTATGTATCAATTTAACGATACATCCATCCACTCATAGATTTGTATATCCATCAATTCACCATTACATACATTCATAGATGTACCAATCAAGTCATAAATACATTCCTACGTTCCTCAACACACATATCCTACTGAGTACCTAAGGACCCTTCAACATACTATGCCCAGAATACAGACCGGTTCAAATTTGCACTATACGGTTGTCGAGTTTGCCTATATGGTTTTGGAAGTTTTAACTGTATGCTTTCTTTAACACGTCACAAACTCTTAGAATACGCTGTTTATGCTCACGGTGACGTATGACCCTCATCATGTTATTCAAGTTATTCAAGTGCAGATTATTTGAAACTATTCACAAGTGCAAGTATACATTGCCCCATTAGTACACGAACATTTCAAGCCCGTATCGGGCTCACTAGTCATCTACGCAACACAGACAAGCATAGAGCAACTACATTCCCTTGATGAAAATTTGTGTGGTCATCATCACCCGATGACGAGCATCATCATTTGAAACTATTACTTAGTAAACCTTATCACTCCGTATTTTATATATTTTTTTACATCCAGGCTCATTTTTTTAACAATGTAAACTGAATTAGCCGGTATACTGGCTTTGCGTCATCTTAAAAATTGCTGCGAGCCTTTATATCATCTCAGAAGGAAGAACGGGTTAAATATGTTTTGTACAAGAATCTCAAGAAGGTTAAAAGTTCTTTCGCTACTACGATTCAATAGTGTGGTACTACATAGTCATTTTCTTATCTTTAACATTTGTTTTAATAAAACCCACAAATTTTATATCTGTAGTATAGTTACTCCAGATCTAATGTTATCTTCTTTTTGTGTCAGCACACTGTTACCGGGTTGTTAACCTAGTGTCGTGGTTTTATGTATTTGTCTTGCGTTCTCCGGTGACTTGTGTGATGGTTTTAGTCCTCTGGCAGAATTCAACTACGTTATTCACCCACCTTTCGTCAATCTCCTCTCGCCCTCCTTCTGATATCTCTGTTGTGAAACTTCATAGGCAATTTGTCTGTTTCATTCTTACTAATGGCAAACTTTGATGGGCAGGACATGTGGCCTGAATGGCGGATTGCAGAATACCTTAGTTGCAGTAGTCCTAGTTGTAGCGATTGGTTTAGAATAAATGATTGAACAAAATTGAAATACAAGTTACAGTGCATCCTTACACTATAAAGGACATAACAAATTGTTAAAATACAAAAAGTCTTATTCCCATTCTAAACTTTTATGCATGAAAGGGTTCATCTGTAATTCCACATAGGATAAGATTTATCATTTGGGTCATGGTTGCATGACTTTCTTATCCTGATTATTCTACATTTTGATATCGTCTGGGTGTCTAGTTGGCTGTATATTTGTTTTGGGAGGATAGAGGAGGTTTGACTTCAGATTGGTGGCATGGGTGGATTGCATGGCTGTCCTATCTGTGCTCTACAATATATATAAATGATAATAAATGAAATTGTCGGTAGAAATGAGCGTCGTAAGCCAGAGTTGCGTCTTTGCGTAATAAGAACGTTAGCAGATGGTTAATACTTACAATAAACTGCGTCTGTCAAGGTCTGTGGTGTTTCTGCAGTGAGAGATTATGGAGCAAAGTATCCGAATCAGTTCTATAGGAACGTCCGTTAAATACATTCTTCCAGCTCAGAACTGAAGAAAATATGTTATTTTAACTAATTTTGTTGTCTTATTTAAAAAGGGAAGAATATATAAACTGGGTAAATAGCAAAACACGTAAAACAAAGTACTATAGTTTTACAAAATACATAAACAGCGATGATATACAGCAACGTTTCGACCTAAAGGCTTTATCAAGCAAACGATACAACAAGAATGTATTTGAGGAACATAATATGGATTGATTACATATGGAAACTTCACATCTAATGAAAACCTTGGGAATAAAAGAATAACGAAATGAGTTAAACAAAACCAGAGATGGAAAAGAAGAGAAACAATAAACAATTAAGTGAATATATATAACTTATATATATGAAGCAAATACACATATAGATTATAAGACATGAGATGAGAAAGTACTAAGAAGCATAGGAATGTAATGCAGTTGAGTCCAAGAGGTCGCAAGGTGCCATACAACGAAATACAACGGTTCTCCAGGGTAAATCGACTGCGATCATCAGAGGAACATGATCGGATGGCTGTGACCTGACATCGCAAGCTCCTGAATGGCCAGTATCATTAAAATGAGTGTCTACAGGGGTGACAGAGTATGTTCGTATATCGCGCAAGTGTTGGGCGAATCGGTCACTGAGCCTCTTGCCGGTTTCCCAATATAGGCCTTCTGGCACCGTTTGCAGGTGATGGCATATATGATATTACGGGACTCACACTTGAAACTGACTTGAATGACATACGTGGCTTTTGGAAAAGAAACAGGGGAGTCTGTATTACATATGCACACGTATAGCAGCGTCGACGGCTACACTGGTTGGTACCAAAATGACTCTGGATATTAGGCTTGAGGCGACTGTGTACCAACATTTGTTCGGAAAGACTCTCTCAATCTGGGATTCACAGCCCTGAAACTCCTCTGTTCGGAAGGACTCTCTCAATCTGGTATTCACAGCCCTAAAACGCCTCTGTTCGGAAGACTTTCAATCTGGTATTCAACCCTGAAATTCCTCTGTTCGGAAAGACTTTCTCAATCTGGTATTCACAGCCCTAAAAGCCTCTGTTCGGAAAGACTCTCTCAGTCTGGATTCACATACATGAAACTCTCTGTCTGAAAGAATCTCAATCTGGGATTCACAGCCCTGAAACTCCTCTGTTCGAAAAGGTTTTCTGAGTGCATTAAGAATGCCATTTCGGACCATTGTATCCGTATAGTTAAAACATAGTTTAAATCTCTATATTTTTCTACATTTGTGTTTGTCTACTTTCTTGAAGATGGGTAACATTTGTGTTTGTCTACTTTCTTGAATATGGGTAACATTTCTTTTTCTTTCAATTCATCATGAAGTTTCTTTGTTCTTCAAATTTTTCTTTATTAACATTTGTATGAATATAGAAAATTGTGGCATATCCCTTTTTAGGACGAAGGCCAAAAAACTTAACAGAGAAAGAGAAATCCAATTTTCGTCACTAACTTGAAAAATTTAGAGGATGAGAACATACAAAACGATATGAGCAACATGATGATAAATATTTTTACATTGCTACCATCAAATATAAGCAATGAACATAAAGAATGGGAAACATTTAAAACAGCAATGATGAAAACATTAAACACACTATGTGGCAAAAACAGTTAAGACAGAAATTCAAATAAAAACTGCATGGTGGAACAATGAAGTCAAAGAATCAATAAAAGCAAAGAAGAAATGTTTCAAAAATGGATAATATCCAAAAGTCAAGAAGATTACACAGCATACAGAACAGCGAGAAGACAAAGTAAACAAGTAATCCTGATATCAAAGACAGAATCGTGGGAAAAATACGGAGAACATCTGTCATTACTATGCAAAGAACAGCCACGAAATTTTGTCAAAAGTGTCAATTCCATGAGGATAAGAGACGAAAGTTTCAACCCACTGACATTATTAATGATAAAAACGGTACACCGATATTGAATACAAACGGAAGGAAGAACAGATGGAAAGAATACTTCAAAGAACTACTTAACCAACCACCAACACCAACTGCGAATAGATTTTAAAATAACACAAGCATAGAAGAGCCAAATATACTCATCCAAGAAATAGAAGAAGTTGTGAAGAAGAGTCCACGTCACAAGACAGCAGGCATAGAAGGTGTAACTAATGAAGCAATCAAGGCATGGAGAAACAGAATACAATGGATACATAGAATCTTCAAGTCAGCCTGACAGAAAGAGAAGTCCCCAAAGATTGGCAGAAAGCCGTCATAATACCAATATGGAAAAAAGGGCAACAAAAGAGAATGCAACACATACAGAGGCATATCGTTATTAAGTCATGTTGGGAAAGTATATGCTAACATTTTGGAATCTAGAATCAAACCTATAATAGAACCACAGCTGAACATCGCTCAATTTGGGTTCAGAAAGGGAAAGAGTTGCACTGATGCCCTGTTCACACTAAGGCAACTCAGCGAAAACACCATAGAATATGACAAACAGCTCAACTTAGCATTCATAGACCAAGAAAAGGCCTTTGATAGAATAAACAGAAACAAACTATGAGCCATACTAAGTGAATACGGAATTCAGGGCCAACTATTAGACAATATTAGAGCGCTATACCAAAATGCTCAAGCGTAGTACGAACAAGCGACGGCCTGACAGACGAATTTGAATTATCATCAGGAGTAAGGCAGGGATGTATGCTTTCGCCTATACTTTTCAATATATACATAGACAGGATAACGCAAGAAACCAAGACAGATAACAACCTCGATAACAACTACAATTTAACCCTTAACATTGGGATATGGATTTCGATCATTTATGATCGATGCAACATGCCTATTTAAGTGGCCATAATTGTGTATCTATTTTGCATTTAAGTTGGTAAAATTTATGGTATCTAATACAGAACATCTGATAATCTAATAAAAATTATAAAAAATTAGTAATATATTTTTTAGATGTCTAATCTCGTTGACTGAAGCACACCTCATTTCCCACTTGTCATTTTGTAAAAACGTCCAAATTGCTTCAGCCAAAAAGCCCCAAATATGGAAAAAATGGATTCTAATAACTCAGATTACTGTCCTGATAAAGACACTAGTGATTCCTGAAATATCTATGCTTGGGTCAGATGAACATTCTATGCCTGTGTTACTTTGACTCTGTTTGCAAGATGCCCGATAACTTTTTTCCTGATTATTTTGTTTATCAAATATCATTGCGTAATCATATTTTTGTTCAATAATATTTTTACTTGCAAGGTTTTAGAAATTATATACCTATTTAATGTTTATGTATGATACTATAAGTGTTAGTTCTTATGGGCTACTTACTAGAAAATTCGGCATCATTTTCTCTTAAGGCATATTTATTGACTTTTTTCTTTACAATATGAAAATATTGAATATTATAAATTTCATGATTACTGCCTCTCATATTTTCCAAACATGTTTAAATTCAAATATGTTTTGCAAATATGTAGACTTTAAAAGACTGTAATAAAAGATTCCATTATATTCGTCATACTTATTTTTTTCCTTCTTTTTGACTGTAAAATAATTTGTCATTTGTAGAATAATCTATTTTTTAGACTTTTCATAAGTAGGTCACGGATATCATAAATTACATCACACTTATGTTAAAACCACATATCCTGATAGCTCATCCAATTAGCTTTCCCACCTATATAAAATGCCTATTTTCAATGCAAAGAACTTGTATGGTTGCTAAATATAGAGCAGGGCATCAAAATATCGAAAACCTTAAAACCTGCCAATGGTTAGAGTTAATCAACGAACTACTTTGCAGATGATCAGAGTATAATTTACAACAACGAACATCAAACTTCAACAACACATAAATGCACTGCAAGCGACATGCGAAAATATGACATGAAAATTAACACCTCCAAAACAGAAGTCATGACAATAGTTAGGTCAACAGGTCAACTAAATATACACGTGAATAATGTAAAATACAACAGACTCCAGAATTCAAATATCTCGGAGTATATTCACAGCAGATGGAAAGATGGACAGAGAAATCGAGACTAGATGCCAGAAGGGTAAAGCAATGACATACCAACTGTCACCACTATTAAAACATCCAAGCATTAACATGGCAGTCAAACGACAACTGATAACTGCATATTTATTCCAACCTCAGCTATCAGGTCAAACATGGCCTGACTAAGACACAAGAAAGAAATATTACAACATGTGAAATGAGGTGCTCCATGAAAAGCTGTCAACGTTAATAAGGGAGATAGAGTGAGAACGAGAATATCAGAAGCATCGCTGGTATTTACCATGCATATGGTACATCGAGAAGCAAAGAATCAAGTGGTTCGGTCATCCAATGAGAATGGAACCACATTTACTACCATCACGTGCCTATAATAATCGACGCTCAGAGCACGAGGCAGGCCAAGAACACGATGGACAGATAACATCTCACTGCGAAAGCATGGACTGACAATGTCAAGCGCAACACACCTGGCACAAGATAAAAACTAACTCCCGTGACGCTTCACGCAAATGTGGTTAAGATAAGATAAGAAGAACAGTTTATTATGTTAATCACGGTAGCACTATCTCATAGATACGACAGTGTAGAGTAAAAACACTATTTCATATATACGACAGTGTAGAGCAGTGTTTCTAGAACCTTTTGTGCCATGCCCACCAAAGCCTTTCAAAATTGTACGCCCCCTTCCTATGAAACATATACACAACATTTTATTTCCAAAATTGAATTGTTCACTAAGTAACTTAAATGATAGGTTTTATGAAGAAACTCACTAGGAAATTGTTGAGGAAACACAGTAAGTAAATTTTCAAAACATATAATAGAGAACAGAAATTCAAGACGGTATCATTTTAATTATATATTTTTCTGCATTGTTTTAATTATTAGTATTTATTTATTACTTACACTTAGTGAGATCCTTGCGATTGATACATGCTGCAATGAGATGTTATGTTAGGTTCTACTTTAGTAGCGTGAGCCCAAGTCTTCTCGTTATGTTACATCCAGCGATTTCTTTTTATTTTTTTAGCAGTAAATCAGTTATGGCACTAAATCCACATTCAGCTAAATATGAAGATGGAAACGGTAAACAGGTTTCTTGACACTGTTGAATTTGATGATGATTTCTTTCCTGCAAGCTCATGCGTGCCCCTTTTATATTAAATGAAGTTTTAACTGACTCATCATTATGCATTTCTGCAAGTTCTCCTTGATACTGCATATTTGAAATATCAGACAAATTCACTAACATTGACTGCAATCAATTTGTTTCAAATAAAAAAATCTTTCTTTTAAATCAGCCGATATAATTTTCAGATGCTCGACAATAACAAGTATATGGTATCAGTCACTTGACATTTCTGGAGCCAATGAAACCTTCAAATGTTTGTTGCAAATATATTTCTGACATAATTAAATAAAGGTAATAAAACCAAATATCTTTGCATTGGAATCAGCAAGAGTTTTATTTGTTCATTGAAGTTGGTTATTTAATATATTTAGTTTTCAAAGATATCGGCTAGATAACTCACAAATGCTTTACCATCGACCGTTAACAGATACTTCATTTCAGGTTTGTCGCTTAAAAAGTCACTAAGAGTATCAAAGAGTTCCATAAATCTTGTCACGTAGTTCCCTTTCGAGAGCCATCTTACTTCAGTGTGAAGTAAAGTCTCACACGTTTGCATTTTCACAAAATAGCTTGAAGAGACCCTCACATTTGGCATTAGTTTTAATAGCATTCATACACTTTATAATTAAATTTAGTACAGGCGAAATATATTTAGCTACCAACTGTTCCCTGTGAATAACACAATGCACAAGAAGCATTTTTGGATTCTCATCTTCAGGCAATTTTAAGCAGCCATTTTTCTGCCCATCATATTGGGAGTACCATCTGTAGTAGAAGATGTTATATTTTTTATTAGTATATTTTGACATCTAAGTAATTTTTAGCATTATATATATATTTGAAGGTAGGAGTGTTTTTAATGATTTACGGGAACAGCATTTCTTCAGAAAAATCCCCATTATCAATATATATTATATAAATTATATAAACTCTGCCAATGCCGGTTCCAAGCCCGGATGAAAAGGGGGAGGACTTCAGTGAGGCCAGCTACCTCATCACAAGAAATTGAAAGTAGCTACAGAAACTTGTAAGAAAATAAGAAAGAGAAGATGGAGATATGTTGGGCACATCTTGAGGAGAAATGATCATCGGATATCAAAGCAGGCATTGAAGTGGGGTGCAAAGGGTTCAAGAAAGAGAGGTTGACCTAAGGAGACCCTGAAACGAACTTTGCTGAGAGAGGCAGGAAATATCGATCTCAGTTCCATGGAGGAGATTGAACGAGTTGCTCAGGATAGACCGGTATGGAGAAATTACTTGCAGGTCCTATGTAACGAATAACGGTATGAGAGGAATATTATTATTATTATTATTAAGTTATCAATACTACTTATCAACACTGTCTCTCAAAGTTGATTCATCCATTTGCACAGATAATTTTCTTGTTTACAGCTTTTCAACACGTTGTATTTAAATATCTTCACCCATTTCGTCTGCTGTTTTGCTAACAGTATTGTTACTGAGTGGCATAGCTTTCATCTCTTTGTCATCTTTTTTTCAGAACCGTTTTAAGAAATGCTGATATTGTTGGTTTGATTAAATTCTCTCCTATAGTATGATCATCCCACATTCAGCAATGAGTAAGACAATTTGATAACTAGCCTCAAGAGTATGTATGATTGACAGTTGCAGTATGAGCATTAAACCGAGACTTTAATGTTGCTCTTTTCAGAATTGTCCTAAAGTTTAAAGTAATTCAAATCTGAATTAATATGAGCGCTGTGTTTCGCCTTCAAATTCGCCTCAAGCCGACCTCGTTTCATTGATTCGTTGGTCACATTGTTGACGGAAAAGACACTAATGTGAAAACATTAATATAAAATAATTTACATCAGGTGATATATGGTGAGAAAATTTGATTATGTAGCATAACTATTTTGAAAATAAACAAAACCAAATCATTAACAATATTTATACTCACATTTTTGTGGTCAAATCTGCTCTTCTGAAAAGTATGCGGGTTCTCTTCTAATTAGCTCTGATAAATTCTAACCTCCAATAGTTATATCTTCTACGTGAAACTCTTTGGTTCTCTTCTGCTTTTCTCGTATATCTGGCCTAACAGTCCTGTACTTTAGCTGTTCTGTGTCTAGTTCTCTATTTTTTTTTTAGCTACCTCATAGCTGTTCTGTATTTGGCTCTCATCTGCACTATTATTCCTCTTCTAAAGTTGATCGTGTATATATTTATGGGTGAATAGTCTATTACTTTACTATTCCAAAACTTTTTTCTCACGACTGCAATTTCCCACATCTGTTACCTCTGAAAGACTCATTTTACTTCGACTAACGACATTCTTCAGTCATTGTCTAAAAATGTGTGTCCCAATCACGTCTTCTTAATCTGCAGCTAAACATGGAAAAAAGATCTCATGATATTCTACTGTAATCCATATATAAATGCTTCTTCGTTAACTATACAACTACAAAATTGTACTCTAAGGACACCTGTATAATCCAGCTGCACAGTGAGTATCCATTACTCTGGTAATTAAACTAATGGCCCATAACTTGTATTTGAGTCAAACCACCTAGATGTTTCTTGGTTCCTTTTCCCATCGTACCTAACATTCCAAGCCAAATCAAACTTCTGACCTGCTTTCTGTGGCGGAAATATGATGTTCGTGGCTTTGTCCAATACTATTACATACTCAAGATTGCACTATATAAACTCATTTTGACCTTCATAACAAGATTATCAAATGACGGACACATTAACAGTTTTTTTAAAAAAATATGACTCATTTTTAACACAATAACACTGCTTTCCCTTTCAAAGCTTTATTAAATGAGATAGAAATGTACCTAGATATAAGTACTTTCCATTTATTGAAGATTTTTGAAACATCAGTAAAGTGATTGTGAAGCAACAGTCGTTTTTGTTAACAGACATCCAAAAGTCAATATAACGGTTTTGCAACATCATGAACATTAGTTAAACTCCGAACAAGTCCATTGCCCCCCTAAACGATGAAAATGCCCCTGTGGGTGCGCCCACGTTGGGAAACAGGGGTGAGTAAAGCACTATTTCATAATTACGAAAGTGTAGAGTTAAGCACTATTTTATAGATACGAAAGTGTAGAGTAAAGCACTATTTCATTAATACGAAAGTGTAGAGTAAAAGCACTATTTCATTAATACGAAAGTGTAGAGTAAAAGCACTATTTTATAAATACGACAGTGTAGAGTAAAAGCACTATTTTATAGATACGAGAATGTAGAGTAAAAGCACTATTTCATAGATACGAAAGTGTAGAGTAAAAGCACTATTTCATTAATACGAAAGTGTAGAGTAAAAGCACTATTTTATAGATACGAAAGTGTAGAGTAAAAGCACTATTTCATAATTACGGAAGTGTAGAGTAAAAGCACTATTTTATAGATACGAAAGTGTAGAGTAAAAGCACTATTTTATAAATTCATCAGTTATATTTTTCTATGAATTATATACAAAATAGTGTAAAACTGATATTTTAAAAAGTATTATTTTTTATTTAATGAAAATGGAATCATCAAGAGGAAGGGGCAGACCAAGAAAAGATGGATTAATGGAGGTACATACATCCTAAAACTCTACAATATCAAAACATGTCAAGAAACCGAGCGTGCACTATCTCGAAAACCAATCATCAGTTAAACCTGCTACACCTAACGGCAAAAAAAAGCTGAGATGGACAGAGAAAAAAGAAGAACGATTAGACATTTCATTGGTTATTGGTTACTAAACTGACGTCATTGCACTCGGCAGACCCAGGTGCTTAGACTTCCCAACAGATATCGAAGAGTATGTATACTGATGGTTCCGTGGCTCGCTGATTAAACACACCTCTCACTCTGCCTCTCAGGCAGATTACAACGACTTACAACGGTACTCAAACTGTCTAAATCGCTTGATCGATTTACACATTTTATATCAATACTTACTAGGATAGCCATAATGTGCTGGAGATTCCCAGAAGGACTTGACCCATACCTGACCAGGTATCCTCTTTGGTATCTGTGTTCTATCAGTCAAATATCCCACAAAAATCATAAGTACATCAGCACTAGCATTATTGTTATCACCGTAAAACGATTCACTAACCGGCACATTTGAAGTCCCGGTTAAACATTTTAGATCTGTAGTAATGAACCATGTAGACAATTAAAACAGTTGATAATTTTCAATTTCTCGAAGAATTTGAAGGCTTCCTTGCTGCGGATTGATTATACACTTTAGGGATGATTAAATAAGGAGATTTGAATGTGGTATTCTCTGATAATTCTAAATTTATTTCAGTAACTTCTTCCTTGAGAAGACCAGTAATATTTCGTTGTGAATCTTCATTGAATTTGCTGGAGTTTGAACTAGTGAACAATTGAAAATACTCCAGTATCTGTCTCGTTGAACTAGTCGATAACTGAACATTGGTCGGTTTCACGGCAAGATGTAAGATCTCTAACCCTATCACAACTAAAACTGTAAACCCTAAAATAATTACAACAACTTTTTCATTAACGAAGATTTAGTTTTTCAAACATTTTCATACGTTGTCATAACTGCAAGTGTTCAGAGAAGGTAGTTTGGTAAAGACTTTATGTCGTATCGATTCTACTTAACACAGTTTGGCTTAGCAGGCGATACACACAAGAATCGTGCTGTCAAGAAAAGGGGTACTAATGTATTTACGTAATATATGCTGTTCAGAGCAACCTACGGAACAAAGTGTTGCTTAGAAAATCAACGAATCGTTTACTGTGTTTGATAGCGACATCATGTAAAGGATATGCCACAATTTTCATTTCAATAAAGGCAGACAAGAGGAGAAAAACTTGGTAGAAAATTATGAAGAAATGTGAATTTTGCAGTAAGTTGTACAGCAGAATGTATAAAAATAGTCCGTTCAACAAATCATGCCCAGAGTCCAATGCTAATTCCAGCAAAACCATCAAACCAATGTGCAACGTATACACGTTCTTGGCAAAGATCAAGCATATCACAAAGAGTGAATAACATTGGTCGTAAAGAACGAACACAAAGAAGAAGAAGATCAATTCTACATTAATGAAACTTTGCGCCTAATCTTAGAATTATACCGACGTAAATATATGATGGAAGAAATGTTAGGAAACCTGGATTTGTGACATAACCTTTGATGTTGGCGGCGTATTTGGCGATTCTGAAACGAAATTGTAATTGTTACAGTAAACACATCAATTTGACATTTGATGACAAGTCTCATGCGTAGGCGTATCATCACATCTCATACATGGGGGGCAATGTTGATATTTTCTGTATGAAGAAAACTGGAAAATTAGACTTAGTTGTTTTATTGTTTTTAAATATCTTACCTTTTAGTTAAAGTTAGATGTCATGTTATAATGCTCTCATCCTTTCACATCCAGGCTTGGGACTGCAATGGCGGACTCTAAATGCTATCTTGAATCGCTACTTCTTCAACTACAATGTGCTTGTGTTAACGATGTGGTAGGAGGTATTACTACAATAAAATGGCTCTTTTCTCTGTTTCTTATATACTGTGTTACAGATGACACACCTGTGCCTCTTTGCCGAAATGCGCGTACAGCATTAATGACACTTTTTTTTGCATTCTAATGAATTTGCATTTCAAGCTCTTTAAGAATATTATATCAATTGTCTGTTTTGAGAAGTCAACAATAGGACAAAATAGCTTCCCATTTATTTCGATATACACCTTTAACTAAACGTTCGTCTCGCACTTATAACTTCATGGGTTTACCACGGTCAAATGTATATTGAATTAGTGCACGGTAATTGCAAAATTGTTTAAAAATGTATTTCGTACCTGAATGTTTATGTAAACATTAGTTTTCTTCAATCATGCCAATGGACGCGTTAAATATATAGCCCAGAGACAACAACTATGTTTGAATGGCAAACACATATTTTTGTAACGTCGAGAAAATGTGTAGATCACAGGCAGGTTTTCATTTTATTTGATCAAATGGTTACACAGATACCTATTTTTATCTGTGGGTATGACAAGTTGAACGCACCATGCTTGTCTGTACTTGTGTGTGAATGCTTATGAAGTTTCTGTTCTATTCGTGCAGTTCTACTGCCTGCAGACAAAGAACCGTTTGAAGAAGTGTGCCAAGCTGACCTGTCATGAGCAATATTCTTCCAGTTGTTGACATCTATGCTAAAGGACTACATCACGTTTGGAATGTCTTTGAATCTCTTTCACCACTTAGGAGCGTTAACACCACGAGCTCCAGAGCCGGATTACATAGTAGAGAAGTAGCAAATGCTACGGGCCCGAGCTTTGGGGCCCAGCCTCTGAGCTAAGTTGTCACTAGTCATAAACAAGGAACCAAGTTTGGGAGGTGGAATAATTTCCCTCTTTCATTTTTTAATTGAGGTTAGGCCAAGGTCATGTTTACTTCAATTTCGGATTGGGCAGTCACACTGAGCTCATTAACAAGTAACAGTTTTTCTTTTTTGTATAGGAGTGTCTCTTGTGTGCACACGCTTCTAATAAACGAAAACTTGAAAGCTTGAACAAAAGAACAATTAAATTTGACTCATAACCCAGTTCAAGTCTCTGTTCGTTCAGTAGTTTTTGTGCGCGAAACTTAGTTTAAAATAAATGCAAGTGGGCGTATGAAATATTGTTCTAAGACATGAGCAGATCTGGGCACTGGACTCTACTCCAGACATTTCGCATGTGGACCAACTCACTCTAATAGTGCGCTATGTGTTACCATCTGAACCAGTGGAAAGGTTTTGAAGTTCTTGATATGAAGGTCATACTGCTGAACAACTCCCCAAAGTTTACTTGATTTTTAAAGAAAATGGCATTGATATCAAAGATTGTCGATCAAAGCTATGACAATGCCAGCAACATGAGTGGGAAATACAACGGCTTACAAGCACGCATTAAGGAGATAAATAAGTACGCAGAAAACATTCCTGCTTTGACATTCACTGAATTGGTTGCGAAGAGCAGGAATGTTGTATAGAAGCATCCATTTTTTCGATTTTGTTGAAAGTCTCTATACATTCTTTTCCGCTTCTACCTATCGATGGGGCATTCTTACAAAGCACTGGAAGATACAGGTTCAAAACTCCCGACTTTGAAGAGACTGTCGGACACCAGGTGGTCTTCCCGAGCTGATGCGACTAAAGCACTTTAGTGGTTTTACCATTATCAAACAAGTTTTGGATGCCATCTCAAATAACATGGATCAAAAGGTAAGTGTCATAATCAATGCTGTATGGGCTAGTTTTGGAGATGAGTAAGTTGAAAACGGAATAGTTAGCATTTTATGAACGAAATTTCAGAACGCTTGCAAGTTCCAGCGTCATTACATCACTGATCAAGACCTTAACACGGGATATGCTCTTATGAACGTTACACGGGTACTTCAAGCAATGCGCCTCATTTTTACGATATTGAGGCAAAGCCAAATCTGACTAGTCAGAATATCAGCAACAAACTTCAGACGAGCAGCGAAATACTGAAGTCGACGATTTTAGGGTTTCACTCGCTCGATGAGTTGTAGAAAATCAAACACCCAAACAAAATTTGAAAGTCAGGTGTTTATTGTCATAATTGATAATGTACTCTCTGCCTAAGCTAAACGCATGGAAGCGTACCATAGAGTGACTGATGTATTTGGAACATTCGGCAGTTAAAATCTCTTACAGCAGAAGAGATCTTGAAAAGAACTCAAAATATTGTCAGCTCTTACCAAGAGGATTTGGAAGAAAGCCTGGCGACGAACTATGCAGTTCCTGAACTTCTAAAACTAATGTAGTGCTGCTATTAGCACAAAAAGCATGAGGCCTTGAACTGCAATTTTATAAACTTATAATGGAAAATTCATTAGAGTCTGTTTCAAATGTAGAAATAGTCTTACGAATTTACTTGTCTTTAATGATTACTAACTGCAGCGGAGAACGTTCTTTTTCAACATTAAAGCGTATAAAAGTGAATTAAGAAACATGATGGGACAAGATCGTCTAAATAACCTCACCTTAATGAACATTGAATGTAATTTACTTAGAGAAATTGATTTGTCTCGTATTATCTCTAAATTGCTCATCAAATCGAGACAAGTTTGTTTGTAAAATTTATGTTTTATTATTTGTTATCTACAAAACTTAGGGCCCGCTAAAATTTGCTACAGGCCCGCGCTGGTCTAATCCAGGTTTCGCAGCTCCATATAAGAGTTTTTTGGTATTCTGAAATCCGGGCATTCGAGCCACTTGTCCTGTCCATCGTGTCTAGAATTGCATCAAGATTGTATAGACGCTTGGGGGAGAAGTTTTTATCAGGATCTCGTTGTTTGGGGTCATATCCTGCCATTTATTGTTTATTATTTTTCTGAGGCAGAATGTATAAATGTGGTTTAGCTGCCTTGCGTGTCGCTGATATACCGCCCAAGTTTCGCACGTGTGAAGAAGTACTGGGAGCACGACAGCTTGATATACCTTCTGTTTTGTTGGCTTCAATACACATCTGTGCCAGACGTTTCTTATAGTCTGTCAAATGTGCTGATAGCTTTAGAGATTCTGGTATTTATTTCATCATCTATGGCGACATTTTGTGACAGTGTGCTTCCAAGATAATTTAATCTGTTCACTACTTTCAGTTTCTCCTTGTTGTAATATTTTGTTCCATATAATCTTTCAGTGATGAATGAACAGACTCAGATTCTCGTATCGTTGGTACGCCCAAAGTTGGAGCAGGCTTGGAGAACCTATCCATGCTAGTCAAGATCTGCCTCAATGTTGACAGTAGGGCGCAGTCGTCAGCAAATAAGAGATCTCTGATGTTAACAGTTGTTACCTTTGTTTTTACTAGAAGTCTCCTTGCTGAAACGTTTCCATCTGTACGATACTTGATGTCGACACCTATGTCACCATCTCTGAATGCATATGTCAGTATGGAAGAAAACATAATGTTAAACAGAGTTGGTGCAATCACACATCCTTGTTTGACTCGTTAAGGACGGAAAACCCGATAGCTCGCCTTGGTCCTGTACTTCCAGCGTGCATCCTCATGCAGCTGTTTGCACAATTTTTGATGGATTTTTAAATCCATATTTAGCTATGATCTTTCAGAGGCCTTCTAAAATATATTTTAGTCACCAGAAGTCGGTAGCTTCTAGCACATTGCCACCAGAAGTAAGTAGCTTCTAGCAATTGTCCACCAGAAGTGAGTAGCTTTAGCACATTGCCAACCAGAAGGGGATAGCTTGAGCGCATTGCCTACCGAAGTAAGTAGCTTGTAGCATTGTCCACCTGAAGTGGATAGCTTCTAGCACATTGTCACCAGAAGTGGATAGCTTCTAGCACATTAAAAGGGTTTTAAAGCCGAAGGATTAACTTCACTACACCGGGTTCTATCCCATATGGCTCGGTTCCTTTCCAAGAAATGGTACTGCTTCTGCGAGAGTATTCACAAAGCACGAACCTCTAGTCCAGCAACAATCTTAGACTCTAGAAAACTGCACTCATGAACAGAATAACGCCGTCCGGATTGGAACCCACTACCTTCGATTCACAAGGCATAGTGTTAACTACTTAGCCACAGAGACCCTCTAACACATTGCCTACCAGAAGTGGGTATCTTCTAGCACATTGCCCACAAAGTGGGTAGCTTCCATCACATTGCCCACCAGAAGTGGGTATCTTCTAGCACATGCCCTCTTTTCTAACGTCACAGAAAATACTTGTTTAACTGGTGCAGAAGTAAGTAATAATAGCCGCCCATCGCAAGTGGTGCGGACAACAGACACAGACGTGTGTTTTTACACCTCTCTGGTGTGTACGGAGGTTACAATAAAGTTTAATTTTGAACACAATCCTACCATAAGTGGGACATACATGATCAAGATAGGACAGGTAGGTGCTATGTGTGCTGTCGTGTTGCACATTTTGCTTCCTCTGCGCCTTACGGTACGATGATTCTCCACTATGCAGTTCCTTTGTGTTGTTACAGCGCCTATTTAGCAATCTTGTGTAAAGATGTCCTGCATGTAGCGTCTACAGCAAACCACTTTTCAGTCCCTGCAAAAAATCATCAACAGCTTACACGTTGAAATCATCAAGTATTGAAAGTAGATAGTCATACTTGGGCACTTCTTTTATTTCTTTTCTCCAATTCTGTTTTGCGTCAAGACAAAATTTCGTGTTTTTTTTTGTGTTCGTTCTTTACGACCAATTTTAATCCCTCGTTGTGAAATGTTTAATCTTGGAAAAGAACGTGTATACGTTGCACATTGGTTTGGTAGGCCCTAAACGAAGACTTCTTCACGTTTAGGACGCGTGCATCCGATTTCAGCGAAAAGATAAGAAGTGGTTTCTAGAACAGGTTTTTTTGTGCACTTCATAAATAGTGTTTTTCGTGGTCTCTGTTATCTCTGATGTTCTCATTTTGTGTGGATTGTCTTTTGCTTTGTATCCACTGTATCGGAGTAACATTGCTCTTTGAGGTGCACTGTCTTTTGGTAATCTGCTTATGTGACCGAACTATTTCATTTGTTGTTTCTTGATGAAGTTCAGTTTCAGTTTGGAATATCTTCATTTCACTAAAGACATGTCCATAGGTGCTTCGATCTCCTCCGCAATATCTCCAATATCATGATTTTGGGTTGGGTTATATTTTAATTCATAAAACAAATACACGTTACACATTATTTTTGCTGGGGCCCGGCCCGACTTGCCCCTAATGAGGAACCGCCACTGCTTCTTGTTATATTTCCTCAGGATTTCGCAAAGTGTGTCCTATCCAGCGCCAGCGTTTTTTTAACCGCTTGATTCACTGGCGAGCCTATTCCAGCATAAAATCAGCCACAATGGAACACCTTTTAAATAAAGAAATGTCCATTGATATAACTGGGTGAGTATGTATTCGACTATATAACACTGCAATGATATAACTGGGTGAGTATGTATGCGACTATATAACACTGCAATGATATAACTGGGTGAGTATGTATGCGACTATATAACACTGCAATGATATAACTGGATGAGTATGTATGCGACTATATAACACTGCAATGATATAACTGGGTGAGTATGTATGCGACTATATAACGCTGCAATGATATAACTGGGTGAGTATGTATGCGACTATATAACACTGCAATGATATAACTGGGTGAGTATGTATGCGACTATATAACACTGCAATGATATAACTGGATGAGTATGTATGCGACTATATAACGCTGCAATGATATAACTGGGTGAGTATGTATGCGACTATATAACGCTGCAATGATATAACTGGGTGAGTATGTATGCGACTATATAACGCTGCAATGATATAACTGGATGAGTATGTATGCGACTATACAACGCTGCATTGATATAACTGGATGAGTATGTATGCGACTATATAACGCTGCAATGATATAACTGGATGAGTATGTATTCGACTATATAACGCTGCAATGATATAACTGGGTGAGTATGTATGCGACTATATAACACTGCAATGGCGTCTATGATGGTAGTGTCAACGTTGCATTTTCTCATTAGTTGTCACAGACTCTCGTGTCAGATAACGCGATCAAACATCTTTGCAGGTTGATAAGTGGACGTATGTAGCTAAAGCGGTAGTGAGCTCAATCACAACCCAAGCGTACCTGGTTCAAACCCCACGGTGGGTAAGTTTGGAAGCATATTCGTTTCCGTGGGATTTTGACGAAAGGTAAAAATATACCTCATCATTCAGAAAGCATTGACAAACTACTGAACGTATAAGTGGTGCCTAGAAAAATCAACGACTCGTTTACTGTGGTTGATGGACACAGGATATGCCACAATTTTCACTTCAAAGTTTATGAAATTGTAACTTAAATTAAATTTGTTATTGCTTGCTTTGCTTCCATTTTTGTGTTCATTCCCTCGCATGATACCGTATGGAGAGAGCATGACAATTTATGTATTTTAGTGCATGATAGTACACGCATTTGAGAGTATGATAGTGTTTGTGGTTTAGTGAGTGGGTATCTGGCGCAGAAGCTGGTGCTCGTCTCTCGTCAATTAGAACTCGGTTACTCCTTCGTGGAGCCATCGAGATAGTTTTCAGAGATCCCTGATCTCAGTGTAGGTGAGATCGAGTTTCTAATATAACAGTAGAATATACTTTACAGTCTACCACTGGTCAATAGAGCCTGTAAAAAATGTTAGAAAAGAAAATGAAAGAGAGAAGAAAAAAACTTTGCCTGACCCCTTGAACTAATTATTTAAAAAGGGTGGAGACTGCAGTAAAACTTGGAAAAATAGGTAAACACGTAAAAACAAAGTACTACAGTTTTACAAAATACATAAACAGTGACGATAAACAGCAACGTTTCGACCAAAGGCCTTTATCAAGCAAACAATACAACAAGAATGACGAATTTCGAGGAACACTACAAATGGACGATTACATGTGGAAACATAAACCTATCTGATGAAAATCTGGGAATAAAAACGAACAACGAAATGAGTGCAACACAAAAACCGAAAGTGGAAAAGGAGAGGAACAATAAACAATATAGTGGATAAATGACACATATATGGAGCAAACACACATATAGATAACAAGGCACGAGATAAGACAGTACTAAGAAGCATGGGAATGTAATGCGTTGAGTCCAAGAGGTCGTAAAGTGCCATAGAATGAAATAAAACGGTTCTCCAGGGCGAATCGACTGCGATCATCGGAGGAACATGATCGGATGGCTGTGACCTAGACATCGTCAACTCCTGAATGGCCAGTATCATTGAAATGGTGGCCACAGGAGTCAAGAGATTGGCGAATATCGCGTAAGTGTTAGGCGAATCAGTCACTGAGCCTCTTACCGGTTTCACCAATATAGGCTTTATGGCATCGTTTGCAGGTGATAGCATAGATGATATTGCGGAACTCACACGTGAAACTGTCTTGAATGGTATAGGTAGCTTTGGAAAAGAGACAGTACGGGTCTGTATTACATATGCACATGTATTACAGCGCGAGCCACATTGGATGGTGCCAAAGTGACTCTGGATGTTAGGCTTGAGGCGACTGTGTACCAACAAATCCTTGAGGCTTCTGTCCCGTCTGCACGCCACCAAAGGATAGTGTTGGAAGACTGAACGTGTCTCAGGATCAGACTGAAGAATAGGAGATGATGGAATAAGACCATTTTTAGCATATTATATCTGTTCTTTCGTTTGTATTTCTATTACTATGCCTTCCTTCAATACTTTTGAATTTTCTTCGATCTTATATCTCGGTTTCCGTCAGCCTCCTGCCGGCTGATGTGCGTCTGACTGCCATCAGTTATGCTATGGTTACTTTAAAAAAAACTCGTTTCTGCTCTCATCGTAATTTTCTCTTCACATGTCAGCGTCTTAAGGTTATTCCCAAAGGCTTTGCTTCCAACTTTCACCCCTCTGCAGGTTCATTATACCCCAGGAGCAGCGTGGTTACTTAAGTTAGAAACCAAATGTGCACTACAACGCATGCGTTGTATCGCGGCTAACCACTCACACCTTCTATCTGACTTGGATTCCTCCCAGTCCTTACTTCTACAACGTCTACGTAGCTCACTTCTACGAATATGCTCCTTTACTCCTTATTTGTTTCACCATCCATTCTCAACAGACAACTGCCTTAATTTATTTGCATGCATCATCAACAAAAACTTGACCTCCTTTGCCCTGTACCTTCTACCACTCCTCTCCATTGTCCACAACTATCTTCTCCTCCCACCCAGGTTTTCTGCATCCCTCCAGACCTTCTCTTATCTGACAGCGAGAGATGTGTTTTAAGTAAGGTCTCAAGTTTGTTCCTCTCTGTCTCCCATTGACCACTACTCTACTCTTCAGGATGTCAACCATTTCCACCGTGGCTGGACTCAAATTCTATTTTACAACCAGGAGGACCCTCTAGAACATCACGACTCAGTATGTTCTCCCAGTATTCCACTCGCAAACATGATTGGACTCCTAAACCTGGTGCCTCTAACGCTCTTGATCTCTACATCAAGAATACTTCATACGACATTGGACTTCTCCACCCTAAACGCCTAGGGCGTTCTAACATGTCACCGTCCGAGTTTCGTGCTCTATCACACATCCGTCGACGTGATGACATTGTTATCAAACCCGCTGATAAAGGTGGTGCCATAGTCGTATGGAGTAAAGAACTATATCTTCAGGAAGGCCACAACCAACTACTCAACACCATATTCTACAAAAATATTCCTTCTGATGCCACACTGTCCAACAATAGTAAGGTCCGTACAGTCATCAAGAACCTCATTGCCTCTAAAGACCTTCCTACCGGCGCATCATCACTATGTGTCATCGACAGTTGTTTGGGCAAACCCGCATTCTATATGCTCCCCAAAATTCATAAACTTCACAATCCTGGTAGGCCTATTGTTTCTGCTTGTTCTTGTCCTACGGAACATATCTCCGCATTCCTTGACAGTATCTTCAACCCTATAGTCACCACACTACCTTCATTCTTGAAAGATACTAACCCCCCTTTGTCTGTTTTTCTTCTATTAAGTTGTTGCCTGGCAGGACTTATCGCCTCTTCCTCCTTGATGTCTGCTCACTGTATACCTCTATACTTCATTCTGACGGACTTCAAGCTCTCCAGTTTTTCTCGACAGGAGAACTAACCCTCTTGTCTCCACCTCGACTCTCCTTCGTCTTGCAGAACTAGTTCTCACTCTCAACTCCTTTCAGTTCAATGACCAGTTCTTCGAACAGATTAGTGGGGTCGCCATGGGTACTAAAATGGGACCCAGCTATGTTTGTCTATTCATGGGTCATCTTGAACACTTAGTATGGAACACCTATGATGGCCTTCTTCCGTCCGTGTATCATAGATACATCGATGATTGTATTGAGTTACGATATGTCTGAAGCCGATTTGTCACGCTTCATTACCGTCATCAATGCCTTCAATCATGCTATTCGGTTCACCTCTCACATCTCTACCTCCTGTGTCAATTTTCTTGACATCACTATCACCATCAGCCTATCCACTATCACTACATCAGTATACTACAAGTCTACTGATACACATAGCTTCTTCTGTATACCTCTTCCCATCCCCAGGCTTGTCGTGACTCTTTACCTTTCTCTCAACTCTTACGCCTTCGTCGCCTCTGCAGCAAGGACGACGATTTTCTTGATAGAGCTCATGAGATGCTTGATTTCTTCCGCCAGCGCCTATACCCGGAGAATGTGCTACATCTGCCATGCATCAGGTTCAGCTATTGCTCGCCAGGAGGCCTCTCTCACATACTTAGAACCCCCAATTCTGACAGGGTTAAACTTATCTTAACTTTCCACCCTCATAGTTCCCTGGTGAAAAGGTCTTATTCCATCATCTCCATATTCTTCAGTCTGATCCTGAGACACGTTCAGTCTTCCAACACTATCCTTTGGTGGCGTACAGACGGGACAGAAGCCTCAAGTATTTGTTGGTACACAGTCGCCTCAAGCCTAACATCCAGAGTCACTTTGGCACCATCCAATGTGGCCGTCGGCGCTGTAATACATGTGCATATGTAATACAGACCCGTACTGTCTCTTTTCAAAAAGCTACCTATACCATTCAAGACAGTTTCACGTTGAGTCCGCAATATCATCTATGCTATCACCTGCAAACGATGCCATAAGGCCTATATTGGTGAAACCGTTAAGAGGCTCAGTGACCGATTCGCCCAACACTTACGCGATATTCGCCAATGCTCTGTGACTCCTGTGGCCACTCATTTCAATGATACTGGCCATTCAGGAGTTGACGATGTCTAGGTCACAGCCATCCGATCATGTTCCTCCGATGATCGCAGTCGATTCGCCCTGAAGAACCGTTTTATTTCATTCTATGGCACTTTGCGACCTCTTGGACTCAACGCATTACATTCCTATGCTTCTAAGTACTGTCTTATCTCGTGCCTTGTTATCTATATGTGTTTGCTCCATATATGTGTCATTTATCCACTATATTGTTTATTGTTCCTCTCCTTTTCCACTTTCGGTTTTTGTGTTGCACTCATTTCGTTGTTCGTTTTTTTCCCAGATTTTCATCAGATAGGTTTTTGTTTCCACATGTAATCGTCCATTTGTAGTGTTCCTCGAAATTCGTCATTCTTGTTGTATTGTTTGTTTGATAAAGGCCTTTTGGTCGAAACGTTGCTGTTTATCGTCACTGTTTATGTATTTTGTAAAACTGTAGTACTTTGTTTTACGTGTTTAACTAATTATTTTAAGTTGTGAATTGGTCTGCACGACCGCATGGAGTTATTTCTGATCAAATATCAACTATCTACCCTTCGTTCTAACACTGCAACAGTTAACTCAAAGATGCAGCAGTGTGTATTAATTCTCCGACTAATGGCATTAAAATGATCATTAAAGAGTGTTTATCATACGATGCAAAGGAACGCGCACTTTGCGTCAGAAAAGGCTGAAATGTACAAAGGCTATTTGCCGTAGATCAAAGCCAAATATAAATATGCGATAAACTGCGATAAACGGATCATTAAATAGAATTATAGAGCGAAGGGAAGTGTTTAACTGTCAGCAAGACAGGCTCGAACATTCCCTAGGCCGAAAACTTCTGTTTCGGTGCGCTTGTCCTACATTAGTAGGGGCCTAACTGAGGGCAATGTTCTAATCATTTTTTTACAAAGACTGTTTATATATCACAATATGAATGATCAAAATGGCCGCGAAGAACAAACGAAACAAACAAACAAAAATCCAAACTAATATAGCAGACAATAATTTATTTATTTCTACTTCTCACAAGTTAATACAATATGAAACAAAAAAATCACAAATCTCAATAAATATTGCTATAAAAAAATAGTTCGTACTTCAACAACTATCAATGTATAGTAACAAATAACAAGCGCACACAAGGGTCAGTTTTAGAAATCTCGTCTTGACCTGACGCTGTGAAGCAAACAGGAGTGGAGAAAAGAAAGAAAGTAGCAAAGAATCCCAAATATTTAACTCTCCTAATTAGCATGTTGGTGTCGTCTGTCACTTAGGGTTAGCGACTCGGTTTATTAACCCGACGTTCTGAGCTCGAATCACGCTGCAGCCGGTTTGGTTGCAAATTGTTTGCATGGACTTTAGCAAAAAGGACGATGGAATCACAGGTTCAGAAAGCAATGGCAAACTACTGAACGTAATAATGCTTAGAAAAATCACAAAAAGCGTTAAAAAGTTGGGGTTGATTCGCAAAGTCCTGTAAAGGATATGCAATTAACTATTTACAATGTTACCAAAGATAGTCGGTTAGTCATATATATATATATATATATATACTTTTCAATTATGACAAGTCACTTCAAAAATATAAACATTTATAAAACGAAACAAGAAAGAGGTCTACATTCGTTCCTGATCGTCTTCGCAGTCTATCTGCTCTGAGTCTCGTTTCTACTAAAGCAACTGTACCTATACATCTGATAAAGCGACTGTACCTATACATCTGATAAAGCGACTGTACCTATACATCTGATAAAGCGACTGTACCTATACATCTGATAAAGCGACTGTACCTATACATCTACTAATTTCTTCTATCTATGCACCATCGAAAAAATAAAATCTATAAAATCAGTAGGCTGGCAGAAAAAACCACAGGTTATCCAGATTTACGGTGTTCGTGGCACCGTTGATTTCTCCATCAAAAGAAAGGCTGGCAGTGACCATGGACCCGAGATAGCAACATTTTTTAGCTGGTGTTAGATGGTTACCATTTAAAGTGATATTTGTTGTGTTACCTCCTTGACATAGTACAACTATTTTGGAGACACTTATAGTAAGAAAAAATAGGTCGCATGCCTTTGGCAAATTATTGATTAGGCATTGTAGTGTAGTCTCACTGTGGCTGCTTATAATAGATATATACATGAATTGCTCCCTAGGTCAGGATTGTTTTCTTTCTAATGTCCTTGGGAGTTAACCCGACAAAAATCTAGGTGGAGGTCTGCCCCCTGACTTGTGATATCAGTGGATTCACCCTGATATCTAAGATCGAGACTCCCAGCTATGGGCAAATAGCCCCACTGCCTTGTGGGAGCCTCGGGAGAGGCAAAGGCTATGGGAGTAAACAAAAACAGAAAATCCGGACCGGAGCCCCTAAGGCAGACAGGCATCAAGTGATGTCCTACCGACAGCTCCTGCAACCGAACTGATACCAGATGTCGTGCTTGCACTCCTCTGGATTCTATCAGCGAGGTCGAGAGGGTGTAGACGCTTGAGCAAATCAGCTACTCCATAAAAATCGCCCAGGCATGCGTCACGGAGAGGTGAGAACATACTACGTGACGCAAGACCTATTGTCTCCTGAGACAAAGAGGCCAATGAGATGATAACATGAATTAGTAGAAACTAAATTAGAATAACGGCAGACGTAGAATACTAGGAACATGAATACCTTTAATGAAGAGGTCACACGTGTATTGCCGGTGCTCTCAAAGGAGCAAATAATGTAACACTGTGACCTACAAGGCATGTCGTAAGAGGCGATTGAGGTAGGGCCTAGGAAGCTCCCCTATTAAATAAAAGTGTTGCAGAAATCGGATTTGCTGGTCTACTTGTAGTCGCATAACTGGCACAATGTGCAATCGCTCTTAGGCTCGGATCACATACAGATCACAAGGATTGGTTTAACAAGTGGAGCGTTTAAAAAGCGTTTGTTGCTGATATTCTTACAGTAAGTCAGGATTTTGGCTTCGTCTCAATATCTGAAAATGTAGGCCTTAAAAATTTTTAAACCAAAATTTTACAAGCTAAACTTGTTCTGCTCTAATCGCTGGGCTTCCAGAAACGCGGAGCCCGTAGTATTTACTACTTCTGCTAGAGGCCTAATCCAGCACATCCCCTACTACAACTTAGTGTAAAGAAGTCTTCCACCCAGATCCTACCCTAAACAAACCAAGAAGTGGAACTCCCCCTACTACATATGTATATAGATATATTTCGCTCCTACCGTTATATATTACATAGAGCCTGCAAGTAATTACTTTATACCGTTCTGTCTTGAGCAACTTGCTAAATCTATTCAATGGAATCGAGTCCAATATTTCTTGACTTTCTCAGTAATATATTATTATATATACTATCAGTGGCGGCTCGTGATCGTTTTTGTTGGTAGGGCCAGACACAAATTTTCGGGAAAATCATGGCTTTCATTATATTTTAATTTATTAAATAATAAAAACACGATACACATTATTTTTGGTGGGCTCGGCCCCTCTGGCCCTTAATGACGAGCCGCCACTGCATACTATTAATATATCAATAATAATAAATACAACCATGATATGGTTACGTAACTTACTTCTCACAAAAACTGTCTGAAGTAAAATTAGCGGAGGGTTATTTGATCGAGCCGGCTCGTCCTTTTTGACACGCTCAACAGCCGTTTTATCGTTGAGAATTGCAAACATCTGTAACCATAAACATAATCCAAATATTACAACAAAAGTTTTAAGAACAGTCAATAATTATATTTTTACTGTATATATGATTCCAATTTTCAAGATACTTCTTCGAACTCTCCATATCGACCACTTGTTAACCACTCTTTCTGATTTCTATGTGATCTGATCCTAAGAGTGAGTGTACGTTGTACCAGATATGCGCCTACAAGTAGACCAGCACATCAGATTTATGTAAAACATTTTATTTACTAAGTTAGCTTCCCTAGGACCCTACCTTAGTTGCCTCTTACCACATGCCTTGTAGGTCACAGTGTTACTATTCTTTGCTCCCTTGCAAGCCCTGGCAACACACAGGCAGTATACTTAGTCTAAGACAGTTTGTAATATATAATTTTTTCATTGCAGAACTAAAATGTCCCCAAATTGAAATATAAATCATGATTTATATTTTTCTTCACATTTTTCCCAGCTGTAATAGTCAAAATCAAACTCGTTTCCCAAAGAAGGAATGTGGTGTGTAATTTTTCTACAACAGTGAAGATTCTAACCACACAAAAATGACAATTCCAACTATATGGCCTTTTTTCATCTTTAAAGGCGTGCTTGTGTTTTACTATGACAATGTTTGAGTTTGTTCTTGTCTCTTGTGTTCAGCTCATCCCTAAGTCTCTCTCGTGACTGTTGCTTTATGTGTTGTATGGTGTAGAACTGGGTAGAAAAATGTGGATCTGTAAAAGACTCTAGAATTCTTCCTGGTGACAGACTATATAATTCAGAATGACTAATCTGAGAACCGCAGTAGTTAACTCGCTTCTTAGGTTCGGCGTCTGGGTTCAATTCCACAGTAGACGTGGAATATTTTTTCAACCATAACGGCTCCCAGGTCGATCTAGTCTCAATTGGGTATCAGGAAAAGCACTGTGAAGTAAAGATGGCCAGCGTGATGTTGACTACATTACCCATCAAGTGCCGACGGTCAATGAAAAATAGGGCCTAACACGCTTTACCAATATACCTCTAGGTATTAAAAGGGTCTCAATACTTTTTGATATGACTTAAAACAAAATAAAATGGCAACCATTATAAATGAACCATTCCTTACCTGAATACAACATATAGAAATGGCAAATAGACCAAATAAAGTGCATATGACCACTAGTACTACATAGTGCATGCTGAAATTTATAAAAAAAACCAGAATATTTCAAAAGCAAACATGTCTAAAGTGTTCATATGAACAAAACTGTATAACTGGACATAGGTTATGTTGCTGAAATAGAGACAATGAAAGTATCAAAGTGGAAATAGTATTTGTTTTGATCAGTTGCAGAGTGGAGGCTGCAAAAAGTGATTATCAACTGCAAAAACATTCAATGCTGAAATGGAAATTTTCTTCATTTTCTTCTTCCAACGCTCCATATCTATCACTTGTTAACCACTCTTTGTGATATGTATATGATCTGAGCCTAAGAGTGATTGTATGTTGTGCCAGTCATGTGTCTACAAGTAGGCCAACACATCCGGTTTCTGCGACCTTTTTGTATTTAATAGGGTAGCTTCCTAGGCCCTTCTCAGTTCCCTCTTACAGCATGCCTTATAGGCTACAGTGTTACTATTCTTTGTTCCCCTTGTGGGCACTGGCAACACAGGGGCACAAGCACATTCAATGTTGAAATGGCAATTTGATTTAATTAATGTTTGTCAATTACAAAGAGACACACTAAAAAAGTATAACAAGTACAGAGCAAAGAGGAAGACCATGCAAAAGATGGAGCAACGGCATAAATAACAGTCTTTAAAAAATTAATAACAGCTTATAAAGTGCATTAGTACAAGCGCACGAAAGATCAGTACATTCCTCCTCCCCAACACTTCTATAAAGAAGTAAATGATGGAAGAGAAGAAGAAGATGTTTATCGATGGTGATATTGGTTGTGCTTTCCTCTCTGGCTAATTTAATAATAATAATATGAATTTGTTTGGGTAAATTATAAATATTGATTTCCACCGCCTGTGTGCTGTCGAGGACCACAGGGAGAGCAAAGAACAATAAGACTGTGACCTACAAGACATGTCATTAGAGGCGCCTATGATAGGGAAGTTACCCTAGTAGCGTCACAGATATCGGATGTGCTGGCCTGCCTGTAGAGTGCATAACTGGCACACAGCACACTCGGTCTTTGACTCAGATCACATAAAAAATGCAAAAAGTGGTTTACAAGTGGTAGATACGACTGCATTCAAGAAGATATGCCAACAAACATATATTTGTGTATCTACTTATTTTTTGTGGGCTTTTGAATATAAGTGTTACATAAGAGTCCTTTGTATATCTTGGACAGAGAAGAGAACAAATTAATCTATTCAGAAAGAACTCAAAATCAAAGATAACTGGCTGATGCTACAAATAAGAAAGAGAAAATTGAGATATTTTGGACATAAAAGACATGAAGGGCTGAGAAGACCATCATGGAAGGAGGCATACCGGCAAAGAGAAGAAGACCACGAAGAAGATTGATTCAAGGTGTAACTGGTGGTTTGAACATGATGTCTGCAGAGGCATGACATCTGACCTATGAGAGAAAGAAATTCCGAGGACTGTTGGGGTGGCAAAGTTCTGCTCAGGACAAGCTATTTGATGATGATGATGATGATGAACTACTTACTAGTTGCTTTGTTTGATATCCTTACTGACATTGCAATCTGTCATCCAAGAAAGTATGGCTAGAGTTATAGCAAATGTGCTAGCAAGACCTGACATAGAAAGTCATACTAAATACTAATTGTGTCAATTTTAATGTAAAACACTACATTTTTGAAGCTATTTTATTTTATTACATTACATTTAAACAAGTAGCTACAACTTGAACAAAATATAAATAATTATTAATCCTATACAGAAAACAAAAACACTGCATCATTACTCTCTGCACAAATGCTGTACTTAAGTCCTTTCATATGACACTTATATGTGTCTTTCTATCAAACTAGCTATTTATGAATGTACCTGCATATCAAGAAAAAAATATTATAAGGAAACGAAGGTGGAAATATTTAGGTCATGTTCTTAGATCAGACAAAAAGAGACTAAATCGACAAGTCCTTATGTGGTCACCAGTTGGGAAAAGAAACTGGAAGACCAATGACCACTCTTCAAGAACCATCCAACAAGAAAGTAAACTATTGGGATGTAAAACCATACAAGATCTGCAACTGCTAGCAAAGAACCGTATCACATGGAGATCTAAAACCTCTGCCCTATGTGTCGCTTTGACACGAAATGAACAAACTAACCAATTATATCAAGAAAAGTGGTCTCTGTGGTGTAGAGGTTGGGTGCTCATCTCTTGTGTTAAATGTACCAGGTTCCTCCCTCATGGAGCCATCTAGATACTTTTCCAGAGATCACTAATCTCAGTGTAGGTGAGATAGAGTTCCTAGTCCTATCGCAGACGGACGATAAAACGTAGGTACCATGATCAATTTTAGCATGTAAAAGAACCCTTGGCAGTTCAAAATCGAAAAGAGCAGGCTGAAAGCTGTTGCCCGGCAAAATTCGTTAGCAATGATTAAAATAAAATTCAGACAAAAAAAAAATTCACCATCTTCAAAATTTCATCGGGGACCCTCGCCAGAGCTACAAGTTCATGCACTGCAGTTGAGGTCGAAGAACCGGAAGAAAGAGATCGGAGCACATATGATTACTCACGAAGTGCATGATGATGGTTCTTTAATCAATAAATCAATCAAGAAAACTAAGTTTATATTCACTTACAAAACAAGATGTCAACCCACAATTACCATCAAATTGAAAATATAAACAAATTTCAAAATAGTTGGCTCGTTAATTAACAACAATTGGAGACTCCACAAAAGAAATCAGAAAGTGATTGCTCATAGAACTTCAGAGGTTAAATAATTGGTTATTGGTTACTAAACTGGCGTCATTGCACTTCGGACAGACCCATAGGTGCTCAGTCTCCTCCAACAGATATTGAAGAGTATAAATACTGATGGTTCTCATGGCTGACTGGTTAAACACATTCCTCGCTCTGCTCCTCAGGTATCCAGTTCTTCTTGTACAATGGTTAATACCAAACTGCTTAAATTGCTGGATCGATTCAATATCTATTTTAGTGTCTTCATCCAACAGGCACTCGAGAAGAGACCGAAGAACATCCCCTTCAACTCCCAACAATCAATGCTGTTGATGCAAGCATGTCCGTTCTTTCATTACCGTAAACACCTGCATGTCCAGGAGAGTAGATCCACATAAGCCTCTGGAGGTTAGAAACTTCTAAAGATGACATCCACTGATACTGAAACCTGCCCTTTTGAATCTTGTGCAGCATGGACTAAGAGTCAGATACAACAACGGCCCCAGTAAACCAGAACCCCCAACATTTTTGTGCAAACTGTCTTATCAATGAAACAGAAAATGTATTACATTTCCAAACTGCCTACAAATGTTGACTACATACCCACACTTCTTGTCTTTGTCATTGTAGTTTCTGTGCCACCTGCCAATGCTTGTGATATATGACTGCTCAAAATTTTGACAAAGTCTAACAATTAAAGGATTTGAGATTAACTGGTTTTTAATTTGAATTGATGTGCATGTAACCTCTAAAAATCCACCGATGGAACCCACGAGAGAATAGAGGTAAAGAAAGAACCAGGAACACCTGGAGACATTGGAGATGGAATGCAAGAAAATGGGAAGAGAGAGGAGAGATCTGGACAGAATTGCCTTGGATAGGCATGCTTGGAAAGCCTTGGATGCTGATCTATGTCTCCCTAGGGGCGAAGTGTGAAGGAGAGAAGAAGAGGAGTAGTACGATTCATTTTAAAAAGCTTGACTGCTATGTCTAATCCCAAATCACTTTTCCTATGTCATATATATAGCAAGATTGTAGCATTCACACTTTCCATGCTTCTAAACTTCATCAGTAATTTATATAGGAGACGAAATGGCACATAAAAAAAAAACTGTATACAATTTTGAAAGGAAATATGAAGTCACAATGAAAATATTGGCATATCCTTCACAGGAAGTTGCCCTCAACCACAGTAAATGAATGGATTTTTTAAAATCACCACTTATACGTTCAGTAGTTTATCATTGTATTCTGAATGGTGAGGTCTATTTTTACCATTCGTAAAAATCCACTGTAACATATTTGCTTTGAAACTTCCGCGCCGAAACTAGACCAGGTACTCTTGGATTGTGATCAAGCTCACTACCGCTAAGCCACACACACACACACTAGTCACAATATCATTGGAAAATAGAAAGCAGGCTATTGACTTGGTAAGAAAGTATAAATTAAACCAGCATTTCCCATATATAAAGATTCAGATATTTTCAGTTTCAAATAGTGTACATTTCATTATTGTGTGGTTACAAATTTTAGTGGGCAAATAATCATCAACTATTGATTAAACAGGTATGTTATTTAATCTGAATTATTGTTAAGTTTATATTTTTAGTTCAGTCTGAAGTTTTTCATAGATAAATGACTGAATACTTCCTACCATGGACAGTGATGGTCCATACGTCAAATACATCTACAGCAAACTCTGCAATGGTGAGCCTTAGGTGAACGATAAGTTTCACACTGCATACAGACTGTCCATCCATTAATCTGGTAAGGAATATTTTATTATCAAGATATAAATATTACAAAAACAAATGTAAAACATTCAGTATAATTCTTCTACACCTTTCAACTCCCAACGGAGCACAGGTCTTCAACAAACTTCTTCCAGCTCTTCCTCTCTCCTGCCATCCTTCCAATTCTTTCCATGTTTTACCTATTCTTTCATTATCAGTCTCCAGCTCTCTTCTCCAGGTATGTCCAGGCCTTCCCCTACTTCTCTTTCCTGTGGGTTCCAAAAAAGTGCCTGTCTTGCAATGCTTTCAGTCGGTCTTATCAATGTGTGTCCTATCCATGCAGCGTTTCTTCCTTAGTTCTTTCTCCACTGGTATCTGCCTAATTCTTTCTCTGAATTCCTTGTATATAGCACAGGATATATAACAAGAGACTTGAAGACATCAGTATTCATACTACTACCCAAAAAAGCCCAAAGCACAGGAGTGCACAGACTATAGGACAATTAGCCTGATGAGCCACATAACAAAAATACTACTCAAGATCATACATGAAAGAATTAAAAACAAGATAGACATAGAAGTAGGAGAAGAACAGTTTGGCTTTAGAAAGAACAAAGGAAAAAGAGAGGCAATACTTTGTATATGACTACTCGCTGACAAGTATATAGAAGTGCAAAAAAATATCTACTTGTGTTTCATTGATTATAGCAAAGCTTTTGACAGAGTCCAAAATGAAAAGCTAATCATATGTCTACAAAAATAGGCCTAGATGGGGATGATATCAGACTAATAAGTAATACATACTGGGAACAGACAGCAATAATAAAATATGAAAATAGCTACTCTCCATACATAGACATAAAGAGAGGAGTGAGACAAGGATGCATTCTGTCACCAAGCATATTTAACATCTACACAGAGAAAATCTTCAAACAACTAGAGGGAATGGCAGGACTCAAGATCAATGGAAAAATAATAAACAACTTAAGATATGCAGATGACACAGTATTGGTAGCAGAAAATGAACAAGATCTACAAGAACTAGTGAACCAATTGGACAGAACTAACAAGGAATATGGATTAGACATTAACATACAGAAAACAAAAACTATGGTAGTCAACAAGGAAATGGAAAAACCTAAAATGAATATAAAAATACATGGAGAATTACTACATCAAGTAAAAGCTTCTTATATCTTGGTCAGATGATAACAGATGATGGCAGATGTATAACAGAAATTAAAAAGAGAATAGAATGGCCAAGGATAATTTCAATAGTATGAGAAAGTTACTGACATCCAAACAAATCACAAACAGGCTAAAGAGAATGACCAAATGCTATATATATCCTATATTAATGTATGGCTCAGAAACATGGACAATGAACAAGCAGTTAGAAGACAGAATTGATGCATTTGAGATGTGGATATATAGAAGAATAGGCAGAGTTTCATGGACAGAAAAACAGACAAATAAACAAGTTTTAGGAAAACTAGGCATGAAGAAACAATTATTAAGAGAAATAAATTCAGACAAGTAAAGTATTTTGGGCACATAAAAGACATGACACCATGATAAAACATTTACTAGAGGGGAAAGTTGAGGGGGAAGAGCAAGAGGAAGACCGAGAGATAAGTGGGAGGGAAACTTTAAGAAATGGACAGGTTACAGTCTGGCAGTGTGCAACACCAAGGCGAAAGACAGAGGATGCTGGAGATTCATTGCAGCCAACCTTCGATGTGAGACGGCACCTGATGATGATGATATTTAAATTTATATTTGGAATAAAAAACATGAAAAATCCATACCCTATAGGAGTAAGAAAAAGGACTCACTTTGAACTTTTCTTGCCCAATCTTGACATGAGGAATCATTCAAAGAGGGAGCTTTCTGTTCAAAGACAAATCTGAGGAATTGGTTTCCATAAACTAACCTTGAAGTTGAATGTTTTGAATGTGATCTATCCATCTACCTCTGTTTCTGGTGTACCAAAAAATCAGATTGCATACTATTGTAGTTGTGTAATAGCTAATTTGGTCCAATTCTCCTAGAATGTTTGAACTATTTGCTTTCTTTTCTCCCTTTTTGTTTGATCTAAGGTGTAGTTTCAACAGCTGTGAATTTTCTAAATCATCTTGTAGGACAAGCATTAATTTTCCTCTATTGTACCTGGACGTTGACCGTGTGTGGCTGTGATATCATAGGATTAGTACAAAAATGATATTAATTAATCCGCTGTTAAGTGGTTCCCATATTATATAGTTGAATACGAAAGTAATAGTGGACAGCAAATAAGGCCAAATATGGAAAAATAAAGTAAGATGGAAAAATAAAGTAAGATGGATTTGCAAAGCAAAAAAATGAACAAATTTACAAAAGAACAAAAACAAGATTCAGTTTAACAATGCACAAAAACAAAATAGTTTTACAAGGCACATAACCAAGATTATATAGTTTACTACCCTCTGGTTTTGATAGTTTATATAAAACTACACTACTTTTCAGAATTATGCTCAATTTCTGTGTCAAATCTTCGATCTCCTGTAAAATTCCTCCGTCACTTTGCCTAGGGACTAAAAATAGGTAATTAATGGTCATGATGCCTGGCAGAATCTAGGTAGGCAGCAACAAACTCTCTTCAGATTACCAGTCTATTTGCATTAGCTAGTTGACTACCAAGTTTGAGAAACTTATCTATGACCAGGTTGTCTATTATTTCTATCTATGTTCTTTGCCTTTCATATGCATAGATAATGAAATCATCAGGATGAGTGTATCTATCTATTTGGCTCTATCTCAACATATGTAGCTGTTTGAGTCCATTCCTGAAGTGCATGCCCAAGGTGACAATCAACTTTACTATGTTCCCTAAATTTAGGAGAGTCAATCTATTTCAATGTCAAGGCTGATGTGATTACATGGACAGATTTGAGAGAAATATCTCTGCTCACTATCCAAAACCATCCCTCTTTGTCTTTTGCCTTAGTCCTCTGCTAGACAGCTGTGTAGTGGTTGCTGTAACATGTAAGCGCTTCTTCACCTGGGCCATCTTATGTATATTACACATATGTGGTAGGTCAAGAATGTATCGCATAGTTTAACATATCTCTTGTGCATCCAAGGACCTATCTTATTGGTTCATTTTGCAACCTATCCAGCTTCTTCAGTTGAGTTTTGCTGATTTTTACAAGGCCCAGTACATAGTCAATCACCAGGAGCACCAGCCTACAGTAAGATTGACTTCATGAACATAAGCACATCCTTGTTCAGAAGACATGTGCACTATCAAATGGTGCCACCTGTTTCACATATATGGAAACAGAATCAGACACATTGAATCATGTGATTGAAATGAGAGTTAAGCACAGACATGCACCATGGTGATGTATGCAGGAAGAGAGAGACATGCACTCAATATCACTTGGGTACAGTGAGCATAGGAACATTTGAGGTGGCTGTTGAATTGGAGGATGGAACAATAAGGTTGTCACTGTGTGGGTGTTGATCAGGGTAAATACACTCCTAGACATGTTGAACTGACATGTTTGCAACACAAATAGAAGGTGAAGTCTTAAAAACTCATGCAATCATAAAATATTCAAATATGTTGTCATATTTTAGTTATGAAATTTAGTTGATCTCTTCTATGTAACTGAACCCAGTGTGAGTGTTGACTATTCTGTCATGTTTTGTGCTGCTGTGACTTCTGTAGTCAACTCATGCATTCTTTGCACACATTCTAATTGACATCTGAAAGTAAGTACTCAGAAGGTGGAGTATTGCAGTCATATGAATAGCAGCATAACAACATACATCATTTCTCTCCACATCCCAAACCATGTTAAAAGAAACTAAAAACAAATTAACAAGCACTGGCTTTGAAGTTTTGAAGAAAAATTGTAATTTAATTAAAACTAATAAAGTTTAAATATTTTTACAACATGTTAACATAAATACAAACTAATTGCGTTGTATGATATTATTTATTATGCGATGATATGACTAATTTACTATTAACTTATTAAGTTACTACTAGTTACTACTATTAACTATTAACTACTTAAGTTTAAGTAATTCACTGAAGACAGTGAAGTTCCGTTATCTAAAAACTAAATACCTGACAAACAAATTTGAACGTTGGAGATAAGCATCAAGTATTGTCTCATGATATGAAATATAGAATAAGAAAACAGATCACTGAAACATAATGTCTTGAAACTGATTCTGTTTTCAAGTTATTTTAACTTTGGAGTCAATCATTCAATGCAATGTCAATTAATTTAATGAATTATTAATATTTCAAAACATCGATATGATGATATGATCGTTAAAGTTAAACATCGAAAAAAGTATCACATTATGACTATTTTGACATTAAAATTATATAAATTTAACTGCTTACGAGTTGGCTATATCAAGTATAACGATATGTCTCGCTATAATGTAGTCTACATAAAAAACTGTTAAGTAAGTTATAAAAATACAAATAATTCCACAAGGCTCCAGATGGAAAACAGCCATCTTTGTTAGTTGTAGCAACAGGCTCAACAGAAAAGATGGTTTGGAATATTTTATATTTAAATATATTTTTCAAGAGTCAATAAGCGAAGTAACTTTATGTTAGTGTAAGAAAGAACAAATTGAGTATTGCATCTACAAATTATTTCAAATGGGAACAGTCTAGTACTGAAAGGAAGTGTTTAAACATTAGAAAATGGAACGTTTGGACGGGCACTACACGGAAAACATGATGTTAGCAAAGATTAAATATTAAAACACACCTTGTTTGATTGAAGGAACGGACGGGTGGAGAACGGTCGTAGAAAGAATTGGTTATTGGTTATTGGTTACTAAACTGACGTCATTGCACTCCGGGCAGACCCATAGGTGCTCAGTCTCCCCAACAGATATCGAAGAATATGCATACTGATGGTTCCTGTGGCTCGCTGATTAAACACACCTCTCACTCTGCCTCTCAGGCATCCAGTTCGACTTGAACAACGGGTAACTCAAACTGCTTAAATCGCTTGATCGATTCAACATCGATTTTAGTGTCCTCATCAATACAGAGAGTCGCGAAGAGACCGAAGAATATCCCCTTATCCATCTTCAACTCCCCAACAATCGATGCTGTTGATGCAAGCCTGTCCGCTCTCTCATTACCGTAAACACCCGCATGCTCAGGACAGTATATCCACGTAAGCCTCTGGAGGTTAGAAACGTCTATAGACGACATCCACTCATACCGAAACCTGCCCTTCTGGATCTTGTGAAGCATCGACTGAGAGTCAAATACAACAACTGCCCCAGTAAATGAAGTCCCAGAAATCCAATGGAGGGCAGCAGTAATAGCCTCAAACTCCATCCTCATACTAGAAGTAGTTGTCCTGTAGAAAGAAGACAGTGGGAAACCGAAAGACGCACAAAGTACTTAAGATTCATGTCCTGAAACTGCAGAAGTGTATACCAGAGGGGTTCCACACTATAAAACAGTATGTTGCCCATAATGTGACTGTACATGAGACTCGATCATGGGCATCCATCTACATTTTTCAAAATAGATGAGACTGCAGTAACACTATTTTTAATTTTTTTTTGCGACTGTGCTTTGTTCATGTTCATGTTTGACTCTGGTAACACAGAGTAAAAATGAAAATGCTGTTGATCATCTGTTGTTTTGCTGTCAGTGAGATTTTTGAGTGCCTTAACAGAGGAGCTAGCTGGTAGGTTACAGCATTTGCTTTTTGCACTCTAGCCTATATCTCTCTGCCTATATTTCAAGGGAGGTACAAAATGAATTCCTAAAATTGTGTTGATAGTTTCTTCTTCATCTTGTCGTCACACTGTTACCGGGTTGTTGCCCAGTGTCGTGTTTTTCTGTTTTTGTCTTGCGTTGTTCTGGTGGCTTGGCTGCAGTTGCGGCTAGTCATTAAGGGCCAGTGGGGCCGGGCCCCACCAAAAATAATATATAAAAGGTATTTATTATTTCATAAATTAAAATATAGCAACCAAACACCATGATTTATCCGGAAAAATATTCTGGCCCCACCAACAAAAGTGACCACGAGCCGCCACTGCTTGGCTGATTGTTATATTTGCTTTTTGACAGGATTCTGCTATTCCATCTAACCATCTTTTTCGTGGTCTTCCTCTAGCCTTCTTTCCTGATGTTCTGTTGTAGAAAACTCTGTATACTGTGGAGTTTGGATGCATTCTTATTCAGTGGCAAAACTGCATCATTCTTTGTTTCTCATTGTAATTAGAGCAAGATTCTGCGCCAACTTTCTTTCTTATGCTGATGTTGGTGACTTTGTCTTTCTGGTGTTGTTGGTAACTTTTCGCAGGCACCGCATTTCAAATGTAGTCATTTTTGTAACTGCGCTTTGCTCATTGTCCATGTTTGGCTCTGGTAACACAAAGTAGGTATAAAAATGCGGTTGATCATCTGTTGTGTTGCTGTCAATGAGATTTGTGAGTGCCTTAACAGAGGGGCTAGCTGGTAGGTTACAGCATTTGCAAATTGCATTTTGCACTCTATCCTCTATCTCTCCATCTAGTCTTCCATCTTCTGTGAATATGCTTCCTAGGTATTTGAATTATTGCACTTGGTTGATTGTAGTGCCAGTAACATGGATGTCGGTCGTCTACTACGCGGAAATGTAAAAGACCAGATTCACATCAGATGTCGATTGTTAGATCCGTGTATAGAAATATAAAAGTATGAACCATAGCTAGTTCTTGGAAGCAACATAGACACAGAAGGAGGAACAAACAAAGATGTTAAGATAAGAATACAAAAGCAAGAGGGAACTTTATTGCATTGAGTAAGATATGGAAGGCAAGGAGATCAAAACAAACACAAAACTGAGAATTTTCCAGCCAAATGTGAAGTCAGTGCTGTTCTATGACTCGGAAACATGGAAGACCACAAAGGAAACTATCAGAAAACTGCAGACCTTCGTAAATGGATGTTTACGTAGGATAGAGGGATTGAAATGGTATGATAAGATTACAAACGAGGAACTCAGGGAGAGAACAAAGCAGATACCAGTGGAGAGAGGCTCAGGAAGAGACCTGGCGATGGATAGGACATACATTGAGAAGACCGACCGGAAGCATCGAAAGACAGGCATTGTTTTGGAACCCGCAGGGAAAGAGGAGTAGGGAAGGCCTAGGCAGACCTGGAGAAGAGAGCTGGAGGCGGATATAAAGAGGATAGGCAAATCATGGAAAGAATTGGAAGGGATGGCAAGAGAGAGGAAGAGATGGAAGAAGTTTGTTGAAGACCTGTGCTCCGATGGGAGTTGAAAGGTGATGATGATGATGATGATAGCTAGTTAATTAAGTTAATCACAAAAAACTGTTTTAGCAAAAAAAGCCATTTTCCATGTGATGGCACGTGCCGCCCCTTCCACACCCTCTTTCCTTAACGTAAGGATGTCCAAGGTCAAGTACTCCCTACCCTCTCTGGAAAATTGCTTTTCGAAAAAACAATTTTATTTTCATCTGATCTTCTCCATTTCAACTTAGTAAACAACCAACTAAAATTTGTTATTCAGTTGCTTCTCCCACCTCCTCCCCCAATCCCTCAACCCCTAGAAAAATGTATGTCGACTTCCATATGAATGGATCTCACATAAAAGCACGCTCTAGAAATCTCGTCTTATCCTGACGCTTTGAAACAAAACAGGATTCGAGAAAAGAGAAAAATAGTTATCACTACATTCAATGAATTATGCACCTACATTTAATTATAATAGCCTTTTTAATATCGGAATACTTTCTCACCATTTAGGAGTTCTAAATTCTTTTAGTTAAACGTCTTATATGTATCTTTACAATTGTAATTTTGTGTTTCGTTTGTCTTTTATATGAAGCCATCAAAGTTTGGTTGCGTGAACATATAAAAAATGCAAATATTGCTTACAGTTACCAAGACGGTTCCTTGAAGACAAGAAGGGAGCGACCAAGACGACGCTGGCAACAAGGCATTAAGGAAACACTGAACATGAAGATGGAAGAGACTGGATAACTTACGGGATATCTAGTCTTTGCTACCTAGCGTGTTAGTAGCGGGTTGGACTGCGGGTGACAAGCCCTCTGTGAGTGCGAGTTAAACTCCGCGAGCTGGCAGAAAAAGTCACAGATTCCCAGATTTACGGTGTTAGTGGCATCGAACCGAAGGGTTACGATGTCCATGGCACCAAGCTGAAAGCTCAAGTGCTTCTGGATCAGGAAAAAATGTTCAAAGAGCACGCTACATCACAAACCGAGATCACTCTTGTGAGAAACTACTGCTGACTATTTAGAGAAGGTTGTGCCAGAGGCGAGGATCAAAGAAGGCAAAGATAGAAGACACAAGTAAAAGCACGTTAAAAACAAATTCACTGAGCATAGATTGACTTGAGTAGAGCAAGTTGAAAGTGAAGAAACATAACTTTGATTACTTATCCTGACAACACAAATATCTGTATCATACGCTGAACAGCAAGGGCAGTAACCGATAATATAAAAGCAGCAAAATCTCTGTGTAATAGCGAGAAACATAATATTGCAATGATAATTGCTATCTTTAATGGGTATCTCACCACTAAATGCCAAGATCTCAACATATTTATTTCACGTTCGGGCGATAGTTGTATCGTGTTTTGATTGACGTGTTCTACATTTTCGATATGGTTATGTAAAGTGGTGCAGTTTGACTTCTTTTTCATTTGTCTTCTTTCAGACATCAGGATAAACAGGAAATAAAATATAAATAGTATATGAATTTTAAGTATACACCGCCTAAAATATTGCAGCTTTTTCTTACTGTGCAGGAAGCATTGCTGTGAAACGAGTATCGGACAGTTACGGAACAAAACAAAGATGAATCGTTGTTGTTTTACAAACAAGAAAAGTCACAAGCTACTCCTGAAAGTGTTTTAGGAAATCTTAAATCTTATTATTTTCCATAGATACCTTTATTCAAAAACGTTCTCTAGACATGAGTCCAGCTCTGACGGTCTACTCTATTACCAACCAGACATGGTACAATGTTGCAGTACAACTCACTAGATATGTTACCATAAAGTGAGTTTTTATCGTATTCCTGCTGTACCTGTAGACGTTACATGGCTGCTGTAAAATATGGGCAAGGAATGGACCAGGCTGATATTACAATTTTCCTAAGGGAGAGAGAAAATGTGTACATGATTCATATAATAGTGATGAATCTACAACACTAACCAGACTGCAAGAATTCTAAGTCATGTGTGGTGTAGCTAGACAAGAACACTGTGCTGGTAGCCAAAGAAGAATAGTAAACCAACACAGAACCGGTGTTGTTAGTCGCCACGCGCTGAGAGACGTACTGAGGAGGAGATGGGAGCACTTATGGACTGAGAGCTTCGACGTGCAGTGATGATGATCCGACGACTAAACTAAACTAAACGTTACATAAGGTCTGCAATCAATAATTACATTCCGCTCTGTCCTAGGCAACTCGTTTTACCTCTTTTATATAACTAAGAAAATATTTTCGTCTGTCCCAGAAACGTTTGCTTAAGATTTCCGAAGACGTCCTTTCTTCTTAACCCTTTGCATCCCACTAAAATGCCAACTTTGTGATTCTTTGCTCATTTCTTCTCAAAGTATGCCCAACATAACTCCCTATTCTCTTTCTTATAACAGTTGTTACTGGCTGTTGACCAACCATTTCTCTGATTTCATCACTTCTACTGAACTCGTCACATTTTATTCTTATTACTTTTAGCAGACATATATTTGGCAATACATTCAACTTACATGTATATAAATATAGTATATTGTAATAATATTGAAGAATATGTAATAATGTTATAACTAATGCATGCAACGTAAACACAGAATCGTTGGGTAATTTTAGAAAAAATATATAAAAAGCTGTTGTGTAAAACAATTGTGGTCATAATTCAATAATATTCCTATTTTTGTGAGTTTTAGACGCAATGTTTTAGCCAAGACAAGAAACAGATTTGTAAATATCAGAACTAAATACTAGACATACGTAAGAGATTGTTAAAGACACTATGAGATATTTATTGTATTTTAATAGCAGTTCTCACGTATGCAGCACATGATGTTAATATGCAACATATAACATTTAGTTATTGAAATCATTAAACCAAAATATTAGTATCACTAAAAACACAAATATTACAAATAACATAAATGGTGCGATGGTGCAAAATTCTCCAACTTTGTTTATTACGGAAATTTCAGGCATTTTCCACATGATTTGATCTGTTCGTTTAGTGCTGTTTCAACCGAACTGTCACTTCCCTATTTTTATGTGTAGAAGGATACATCTATCCCTGATAGAAGTAGCCATCTCAATAATAGCAGATTGTGTTTATGGAAGGCTGGAAAGGAAAGCAAAGACATTATTTTATCATAATTGTTTTGTTAAGTTGTTCTTCTTCTCTTCCACCATTTACTTCTTTATAGAAGTGTTGAGGACGCATTGATCGTGTGTGCTTGTTTTAATTAAGGCACTTTGTAGCTGATATTTATTTTCGTAAGGCTGTTCTTGATGCCGACGCTCCATCTTTTTCGTAGTCTTCCTCTTGTTTTGTACTCATTATACTTTTTCTGTGTGACTCTCTGTCGTAGGCAATACCATGGCATTCTTGTCAGGTGTCCAAACCATTTCATGTGTTGTTCTTTTATGAATTGCATGACTGGTTGACATCCAGTCTTCTTCTGATTTATGTTTTAATTGTTCATAATTGTTTTGTTAAGCTGTTGCTGAAATGAAATACAGTTTCAGATATCTTAATTGCGCTCCGGACGCGTCCATAGGAGCTCCTATCTCCTCTGAAAATATCACCAACAACTCCCTGCAACACACTGTACCAGTTCGATGTTGACTGATGAGCCTACACATACACCTGCTCTGCTGTTCTTTCCAACCACTCAGTTTTGTACTAACATTTTCTCCTGAGTGGTTACTGTGACCCAAATTTGGGGTGTAAAGAATAGAACCACTGCTACCTGCCACGCATGTCGTAAGAGGCGACTTAAGAGGAGGTTTGGATGTAATCGGATGCACGTGTCCTAAACGTGTAAAAGTCTATGCATTTAGGGGTCTACCAAACCAATGTGCAACGTATCACGTTCTTGGCAAAGATCAAACATATCACAAAGAGTGATTAAAATTTGGTCGTAAAGAACGAACACAAAGAAGAAAAAGAAGTACTAACATTTCAACATATTTTCTTGACATCCGCTCACTTTCCTCTTCTACATCTCCCACCTTGTTTTTGACCGATCTCTGTAGTGTCCAGTGTTATTTTGGCGACTGTGAAGTTATGTTAATTAACTGTGAAGTATCTCCGCCTACATGCACGATCTCCGTTGTGATTCAGAGAATACATTTCCACGTTATATACTGAAGCAGGTGATATACAGTGTTTGGTAGCAAACATCATGAACATTGCAAATATGGCAGTTTAAGATGCGCACAATTATTTTATGATGACACAGTAGTGATATATGCGTTCGAGTTGCATTCCGTTATTGTAACTTTTCATTCGCACTTACTTTCATCTTTGTCCAGGTCATTCTGGGGAGGAAGGGCAGTGCGAGAGTGGGTGCACTGGTGAGCAATGCTGCGATCGAATGGGCCTTCTTTGGGCATAATCGACATCATCAATGCCCTAAGAGTAAACATACGCTCTAAAGATTTCAACAAAGAAGATAAAGGCTATTCTCTATCTCGATTGCGCATGTTATGCAAACTGATAATGCGACAAGACGAGAAAACCATGAAAGAAACCCTAATATATACACCAACCAGCACAGAACAGGAGTTATTTTGAGGTTTTCTTGTCCTAATTATTTGCCTCCCACTTACTTCTCTGCCTGCTCTGTGCTTCTTTGATCATTTCTTCTCAGAGTTTGCCAAACATATCTCCATCTTCTCTCTTTTATAACAGTTTTACTAGTGATTGACCAGCATTTATTTGATAAATCCAAAAACCCAGAATGTTAGAAGATGAAACACTAAAAGGGTTGAGCAGTTTACATATCTTGGTAGCGTACTGACACTAAATGGTGGCACAGAGGAAGATATAAAATCACGTCTGAGTAAGGCCAGAACCGCTTTGCCAGAATGAAACCAGTATGGAAGTCCAAAATCTACAATAGGACCACAAAGCTTAAACTCTATAAAAGCATTGTTTTGCCAGTTTTGCTCTACGGATCGGAGTGTTGGAGGATGACCAAAGGAGATACTAGCAGGATGTCAGTTTTCCACCACTCTTGTCTTCGCAGAATCTTGGGAATCTTTTGGCCAGTAAAATATCCAATAACCAACTACTCCAAGACACAAGACAAGAGTCAATGAATGACATACTCAAAAAGAGAAGATGGAAATGGCTCGGACATGTTATGAGAATGAGACAAGAAATGCCTGCAAGGATAGCTACTTGGACACCAGAGGGAAAGAAAGAAAGCAGGCAGACCACGGACAACATGGAGGCGCATGATGGAAGAGGAACTGACACCGCATCTCTGACGTGGGGCTCTGCGCTGAAGGGTGCACGGGACAGGAGAGCATGGAAAGTCCTTTCTGAAGCCCCATGTGTCACTAGGCATGACGGGATTAAGTAAGTAAGTAAGTACTATCGTTCTTAGGCTCAGATGATATACAGATCACACATAGTGGTTAACAAATGGTCGATATGGAGCGTTCGAAGAAGAAGAAGAAATTAAGATGTGATAGGTCAAAGGTTTCTTTCTTCTTCTTCTTTTGTCATCACACTGCTACCGGGTTGTTGCCCAGTGTCGTGAATTTCTGTTTTTGTCTTGTGCTGTTCTGGTGGCTTGTGTGATTGTTATCTTTGCTCTTTCACAAGATTCTACTACGCCATCTAACCATCTTTTCCGTGGTCTTCCTCTTGCCTTCTTTCCCGATGTTCTGTTGTAGAAGACTATGTATACTGCAAAGGTTACTCTATTTAAAGACACATAGACACTAAATTACCTCCAGACATCAATTCGTGGACAATTTGGTCCCCAAATAATTTGGTCCATCAAGTCCCCAAATAATTTGGTCCATCAAGTCCCCAAATAATTTGGTCCATCAAGTCCCCAAATAAAGATTCAGGGTTTTCTGTAGTCCATCCACAAGTATATAGAAAATTGTTATCCCAAGTTGACCTTCAACCCTGTAATTTCCACGGCACAGCATGTTTTCAACTTCACTATTAGCAACTATATACATATGACACATTAGCCAACGTTGCTAGAGCAGCAGATTGCCGCACTTATAAATGTGTGAACACTAAAGGCAACCATTTTGATCACCTATAGTAATTAAGCGTCTGTAGCTCATGCGTAGTGAGCTCGATCACAGACCCAAGCGTACCTGGTTCAAACCCCACGGTGGGAAAGATTGGAAGCAAATTCGTTTCCGTGGAATTTTACAAAAGGTAAAAATAGACCTCACCGTTCAGAAAGGAATGGCAAACTACTGAACGTATAAGTGGTGCCTAGAAAATCAACGACTCGTTTACTGTGGTTGATGGCTACGACCTTTGGGATACGCCACGATTTTCATTCATTTTTCATAGTAATTATAGAATCAGGGGGCCAGTCAGTGGATAGAGTTGACATTCTGAGCACCCTCGTAGAGTGTGGCGCAAAGAGGATTTCATTTAAACCAATCTAGATCAACTACTAACTAGATTGCAAGAGTTGGGAATGAAGATTGAGTGGCAGAAAAGAAAGCTTAACAGGTTTATGAGGAGACTCATCAATCAAAATCGTACTGGTACGGTCAGTTGCTGGACGCTGTTGGAGATATTGCGAAAGGGATCGAGGTACCTATTGGCATGTCCGGAGTGCAATAAAGATTTTCAAAACTGAAACTGAAATTGTAGAGGTCAAAAGTAACTTGTATTCGTCTCTTGATGAAATATTTTACTAGTGTTCGTTTGAAAACATCATAGACACATTGCTACCGTAACTTGATCAAACCACACATATAGCCTCTATTATCAATATAAGGGAAGACTGCAGTAAAACTATATAGCAATGGCGAAACACGTAAAAACAAAGTACTGAAATTTAACAAACTGCAAAAGAAATAGCAATATACATCAACGTTTTGACCAAAAAGCCTTTATCAAGCAAAGGATACAACATAAGTGAAGAAATTCACTTCTTTGACGGCACACAACATATAGAATCGGACAATAAATTCTAACGGCCTTAAAATGAAAAATATATGACTAAAACGAATAAAGTAAAATACAAACACTAGAAGTCGAAAAAAGAAGATAACAAAAAATATATATATATACATGTAACATATACACTTATAGAATATGGAGCATGTGAACAGACAGTGTTAAGAAGTATAGAAATGTAGTGCGTTGAGTCCATGAGTTTCAAAGGTACCATATAAAGATATAAAACGATTTTCTAGAGCAAATCGACTTCGATCATCAGAGGAACATGATTGGATGGCAGTGACTTGGACGTCACGAGCTCCCAAATGGTTCGTTTCATTGAAATGAGTGACTACAGGCACAGCCAACTCTAGATAACTAGATAAGTTTATAGTTCTCTGCATAGGGTCACATAGTATTTGCTTATATTACGTAAGTGCAAAGTACTTTGTTTTACGTGTTTCGCCAATATTCAGGGAGTGTGTGTGATATGATACAGGGCGGCGCATCAGGCGGAACCGTAGGACGGGAGGGGTGTGACATATAGCGAAATCAAAACCACAATTTAAGGTGGTTATTGTGGTTTTGAAGTGTTTTTTTTTGTGAACAAAAAACATTTAAAGGGCGACAATTCGAAGACTTGCATCATACTGAGACAATATATCGCACATGAGGCAGTGTTCAACAATTTTCAAAGGTATTATTCTCCTGTATTACTACTATTGGATTAGTTAGTCTGTTAATTATTGTATAATTATAATTAAATAGTTTTAATTTAATAATTTAATAATTATCTTCCTTAACAACCAAATAACGATTGTAATTATATATGTATAATATAAGATTAATAAGTACTTCTTCAGTAAACATAACTGTTGTCAGTGTTGTAAACATAACAAAATAACGATGCCTAGCTAGTAAGTAATGTGTACCAAAATGTAGATCAAATTACGATTATAATTATATGTGTATAATTTAACAATTACCTTCTTTAATAAACATAACAATGCCTAGAAAGTGTTGTGTACCGAAATGTAGACAAGGAACATGTTCTATTGTATAATTGTTGAAAACACCAGCTATAGGACTCAATATTAAAATAGATCAAGACATGTCTTTTACTGTTCACCTAAAGGAAGTTTCCATAGATAAGAGTTCCTTTAACTGGCTGTCAAATAGTGGAAAAATTGAGAGATGGTTTCATGTTGAGAACCTCTTGTCCATGCAAATCATGCAAAGATTTAGAAGAGCACAAACTATTGACTATTACATGGACAATGGCACATGATAATCTGGTTGAAGCAATTAGTTTATCATCCACAACAACAAGCACTAGTTTTGTGCCAGAGAAAACACTCACCATAAGGAGATTGTCATACAAATTGTAATTGCCAGTTACATGAAATTCTCATTAGACAGTACTTCATGAGACATGGAGCTCAAAAAGAAATATTTTATTGTCTGCGGTTCCAACATTTTCCTCAACAATGATATAAAAATCAGGAATGTTCAATGCAATGTTCAGCAAGCTGCTTCTTCACAAAAAGGAAAGGAGCAAAATTCAGTAGTAGATAAATATATTTGTGTAATACTGTTTAGTTTATGTGCTAACTGCTTGTGGTGATTCAGATGGATGAAATTTATGTTAAAGCTGCACTGAATTATACTGAGGAAAATTGATTGGCACAGCATTTTGTTTTCCCTTGCTATCCTGTATAACTATTGATCTCCTTCGATATAATGTATCAAAAGTTGACATGTAGACTATTGATCTCATTCGACATAATGTAATAAAAGTTGGTATGTAGACTATTGATCTCCTTCAAAATAATGTATCAAAAGTTGTCATGTAGACTATTGATCTCCTTCGACATAATGTATCAAAAGTTGACATGTAGACTATTGATCTCATTCGACATAATGTATCAAAAGTTGACATGTAGACTATTGATCTCATTCAACATAATGTAATAAAAGTTGGTATGTAGACTATTGATCTCATTCGACATAATGTAATAAAAGTTGTCATGTAGACTATTGATCTCCTTCGACATAATGTATCAAAAGTTGTCATGTAGACTATTGATCTCCTTTGACATAATGTATCAAAAGTTGTCATGTAGACTATTGATCTCCTTCGACATAATGTAGTAAAAGTTGGCATGTAGACTATTGATCTCATTCGACATAATGTAGTAAAAGCTGGTATGTAGACTATTGATCTCCTTCGACATAATGTAACAAAAAATGGTGTTTCATTTAACCACACAATTTAATAGATAGGGTGTACTGAAGTACCCATCACAAGATCTCACTGTTCTCTGCTTCAGATCATATCTAGTGGTTCAAAAGCTGATATCATCTGAATATGAAGATAAGTTTATGTGCTAATCAAGCTGTGGTGATGTGCAAACTTGTGACTGACTTATTCATGGATTACTGATAAGTGATGTTAGTTTATGTGATAATCAAGCTGCGGTGATGTGTAAAACTTAGTGACTGACTTATTCATGGATAACTGATGAGAGACTACCATAAGCTGATGTAAGTACACTAGTAATCATATATAAATTATTTCTAAGTATTCTATATAAAATTAAACTAAAATAGTATGTGAGAGCAACAACTATAGCTACTCATCAGAAAACTTCTTCTGTAATACACACATGCATCCAACAACAAGTTTCTAACATCTGCAAGATGTATTGTCTAGATCAGCGTTTCCTAATAGTAACAGTCAATAGTTAGTCTGTGAGAATACACCGCCTCAGCCTATGACATCACATGACAATATTGCGTCCGCGCTGAGGCCATTATTTACGATGGCCGCGGCAGAATCCCCTAGATGGGTCACACGGTGCACCAGTCTATCACATTCGGCCTAGAATACATAAATCCCATCTAAAGAAAACTGAAAATCGAATTCGGTTAGAAGCCCGCTGAAACATCCAGCACATTCAGCTTGCCGCGTCATCTTGATCATGTATGTTGGCTTTGGTCTAGTTAACTCTAGTTGCGTGTGTACAAAAATGTATGTTTTTGTAGTCACTTAATTAGAACAATTTTTTTGGAAAAAAGCACTAGCGTAGTGGCTAGTGTATTTGCTAAGTAAACGTGCAGTCTTATAATGAAATTACACAATAGTGGTTGCATTTCTTATGACGTTATGGTTCTCAGGTTGATTCAACCTCATTCGGCTACTACCCTTGGGAAACACTGAACAGTATATGCGTCCGGCTTTATGTTGACCACATCACTCATCGTGTGCCACTTGTCAAAGAAAATATAAAGTTCTGGAGCGAAGTATATTGCGTTCAGAAGGCGGAGGGTACGAATCCGGACTGGATTTTGTACATCATATGCAAGTTTGGCATTCTTTGCACTTCATATGTTTTTGAAATCCACTTTACGATGAAGTGTGGGTTTTTGCAATATATTTTCAAGAAAATTATTTTTTTAAAATAACTAACTACAGTGCAAAACACTAAACGTTGTTTATCATCGAAAACAATGCCTTTTGCGACAGGTGGCCAACTTGTATGAGAATATGTTTGGTAGTTTTTTTTCTGTGAATTTTAAAAAAATACAACCCTTGTTCTGGGTGGGTCTCCTGCCTTAAAACAATTAGTTCTGAAGTCTGGGGACTGCCTAGAGTAGTTGATAGTAGCTCGGCCTGCTAGCTGTGAGACGCCTCATAGCTCGGGTTCGAACCTACTGTCCGGCATTTGTTCGAGTCCCCTGGTCTTACTCAGGACGATAACGTGAGTACCTGAAGTCGGAGAAAATCTGCCTGTATGGCGAGGGAATACTAATTACGAGTACATTGAGCACACGGCTGCCAGTGTAAAGTAATTTACAATGTGCACGCTGCTGCCATTGTAAGAAATTGAAAACGGATTTTCACGCAAAATTCAGTTTCAAAATGAAACTGTCTGAGTTGAAAGCGGACGAAAAAAAAAAAAAAAAAAAAAGTTCTGAAGTCTTTTCAGGATTAAATCGTATCTGAAATACAATGAAACGTGTGCCTCTCGTTAATGAGAAGGGCGGTGTCGCATTTCACTTCAAAATCGTGTTACATCGGGCTTAACGTGTTAAACCTTGTCCTGAATTTTTTTTTTATTTGTAATTTCAATTTATTCGTACACATGTTGCACATACTAATGAGGTTTCAAGCGTTATTTTTTTTTTTACAAATAACCGCACACAGAACTTGCTATATCCATTGATATCATAAATAGTTTTGGTTTAGGATATAGTGCATTCATTTGTGGACTTGCATGCAAAATTTCCACCTTTTATGTTCACAAATAATATTGATATGTGAGCTTAAAATAAGCCTGTATTTTTTACATTGCGGCGGCCATTTTGACCAGCTAATTAGCATAATTACATATTCACTCATACAGTTTAATTTCTTACTAAGAAACGCTTTGATCTATATAGGCAAAATGTAACGTTATTTTTTAGAAATATATCTATTGATCTATATAGGCAAAATGTAACGTTATTTTTTAGAAATATATCTATTGATCTATATAGGCAAAATGTAACATTATTTTTTAGAAATAATACAAATAATAGTCGTCCATCGCTAACGATGATGACAACAATCTCAGACGTGTGCTGTTGCACATTTCTGGTGTGTACGGAGGTGACTGTAGAGTCCAATCCTAGAACACAATCCCTACCACAGGTGGGGCATACATGATCAAGGTTAGACATGTGCGTGTTGTGTGTTCTGCCTTTTCGCGCAGCTCGCTTTGTGTCTCAACGGCATGATGATTCTCATCTATGCGGGTTTCTCTTTTGTTGTTACAGCGCCACATTTGGCGATCTTGTGCAAGAGATCTCCGGCACGTGGTGTCTATATCGAAGCATTTCAGAGACACTTTTAAGAGTGACTTTAAAGGCTTTTCTGTCCACCAGCAGAACGTCTGCCCTCCTCTTGCATACATCAACTGTTTTGGGATGCGTTTATCAGGCACCGAGCGATGTGACCGGCCAATCTGACTTGGTTCTTCTGCAACAGTGTTGACGCTTGGGATCTTTGCTCTTGTGAGGACTTCGTTATCTGGATTTTTGTCCTGCCAATTTATTTTTAGTTTGCGTTGGAAGTGGTTTAGTTTTCTTGCGTGTCCATACACTGTCAATGTCTCGCTTGCGTACAGCAGCGTGGTTAGCACTATGGCCTGATAAACTTTCAGCTTTGTGGCTACGCTTATCCCCTTCCGCTCCGACACAGTGATACGTAGCCTTCCGAACGCAGCACTGGCTTTGGGTATACTATTGTTGACCCCCAGAGTCTATTATCGCAATGCATACTGAACTATAGTCCGTTCAACTTGTCATGCCCACATATAAAAATTTGTATCTTTGTAACCATTTGATGAAATAACTTGAAAACTTGCATATGAACTACACATGTTCCCGACGCTACAAAATATTTTTGCCATTCAAACAATCATACCATCTAGAAGTTTCTTCTTTGTGCTATATATTTAACGCGTCCATTGGCATGGTTAGAGAAAACTAATGTTTACAGACATTTAATACATTAATGACAAAATTAGCAACATTTAGAACGAAATACGTGGTTTTTTTAACAATTCTTGCATTTTCCGCGCACCAAATCAACTCGGTCTTGAACATGGTAATTAAATGATGTCATAAGTGCAACACCGACATTTAGTTACAGGCGTAATCCGAAATTAGGGTGAGGCTATTGGGTCATATTGTTTACTTCAAACAAACATTGATATAACATTTCTAATGAATTCAGTTACAATGCAAAAAGTGTCATTAATACTATACGCGCATTTCGCAAAGAGGCACATTCACTATCTCACTTTCTCTCTGTGGATCGTTCTTTTTCTACCATTTTTATCATTCTTATTGTGATATATAAACAGCCTTTGCTAAGAACGTTTGTTTTTACTTCACAATCTTCGGTACCATTTGAAGCTCTTGTGCTTGTCTTGCGGCGGCGTGTCCGATTTCAACCAGCGTTTACTGGGTTTGCTCTCCGTCAACCTTTGACTGTCCCCAGCCAAACTACAAGGCAGCAGGCTGCTATTTTCTTTTAAGGTTGCGATCCTTAGACGACCTACCCTCTCGGGCTACTGAACGTCATCTGCCCAGATTGCCGGTCTTTTTGTGGACTACTTGGTTTTCCTTCCGTCCAGTTTTGTGTACGGTTTGCTCCACTAGCTTTTGATTGTCCCCAATTTGACTACAAGGCAGTAGTAGTTCGCTGCGAGCGGAAACGTGCACTACGCCTATCACGCTCCTCACCATCAGCGCCATGCACGTCTACCCACCGGTGGGCCCACCCGTGCATCGTCGGCATGCGTGCTCGCTCTGTCCTGGTGCTTGTTCCAACATTTCCATCAGTTCTCACCGTGCTCCCATTTACCAGCCTCTAGACTGTCCGGACACTAGGCTCAACTCGGGCCCCCACCTCAGGGCTCCGAGTTTCACCCTATGTGGATCCACATGCAACTCATCTCGGGCCCAAGTTTTGCTCCACGCGGGCCCAGGTCTCTTCTCTGGATGCACCTCTCATCCCTTTATGGTTATCCGTTCAGCTTTTCCTATCGGCCGGAAGAGACGTGCATTAATAGTCACTCTGATATTCCGCCTGTCTGTGTTGCAGGCGGATCTCATCCAGCGTGACTACGTCTGCATCCCTGCCCACGCCAGAGTAGCTTTCCCTCGATCCCTACCCACTTAGCCAGACAAGAACTAATGTCTGTTACCAGGGTCACCAACTTGAGGTAGGGTAGGATCTTGATTAGTACCAGCTCACTAATCCTGGGCGGCGTTGTCCCAATGCGCCTTTAACCCCAGGCACATATGGGTCATCTGTACCACAGTATACAAGAACCAGAGTAAAGAACTATTTTATTGCAATGATATCCCTGCCACATATGTTAACACACGCACATTGTACTGAAGAAGTAGCGATTTGAAGAGAACGTCTCAAAGTAGCTCCGCTATTGCCAATCCCAAGCCTGGACGGGAAAGGGCGATGGCATTATGACATGGCAGCTAACTTTAACTGTAATGTAAATTATTTTTAAACCCAATAACAACTAAATCTACATTTCTTGTTTATTTCATGACACCATTGCAAGTATCAACATTGGCCCCTATGTATGAGCTGGGATGTCTATGCCTTTCAATGAGACTTGTCATCAAATGTCATATTGGTGCGTTTATTGTAAAACTAAAATTCCGTATCAGACTCGCCAAATCATGTTGCCAACATCAAAGGAAACCGTTATATTACAAAATCCAGGTTTCTATAGCAATTTCTTCCATCAGACATTTGCGTCGGTATAATTCTAAGATTGAGTGCAAAGTTTCACTACTGTAGAATCAATGGTTTTGCTACAATTCTCACTGGACTGTGGGCATGAGTTGTTGAACGAACTATAGCTATTCGCCCGAGTGGTTCCGGGCCCAAATTAGGTGGAAGAATAGAGCCACTGTTACCTGCCACGCATGTCGCAAGAGGCGAGTAAGGAGATTGAGGGACTTGCTACCCCACACCGTAAAAAAAAACTAGATAGCCACAGAACGGGGAGCGAACCGAGTAAACGCTGGCTGGAACCGGACAATCGCCAAGGGTAAGCACCAGAGCTCCAAATGGTGCTGAAGATGTGACGTAAGCCACACCAATGCTAAGGCTGCATGAATCAGATTTCCACATGAATAGAATTTATGGGGAGATCTGGTACATCGGTCTGGGCAGTGATCGCGGGGAGAGAGAATGATTGTACTGGCTTCGCGTCCTATTAAAAAGTACCGCGAGCCAGTACATCGGCTTAGAAGAACGAAAGCGTTAATAGTTGACCCCTGCATTCTTAGTTCTAACTCCACGTTTATTTAATGGTTTCTATGTCTATTGTTAACATAACCGAGAGCAGAGAATCATTGTTCACACATGTATGTTATTACAAACGACATCAATACTTTCCACGCCCTCTTTGATTGTTCCGGAAAATCTGTTTGTGTGTCCAGAAATTTGGGAGAGACTTGTTTGAATTGTAAAACCAGAGCACCATCCGTAGCTATTTATATGCTCATTTCTTCCTCTGCAGTTGGGATGCGGGAAACTTCAAATGATCTTTCACTTTGTCCATTCATTTTGTTTGTAAATACATTTGCGTTTCAATGTTAGCCTTCATTCCTTCCCGAAGCTCAGCCAAAAAGTATAGTAGCAAAATCCAATGCACGCCAACGTTATTTATCCTATATTTCCCAAGATCGTTTCCACCAATTACTTAAATTTCATTCTTCTAGCGAATGAGTTATTATTACACCATACGAACAGCCAAGCTAGCTCCAATTTCTCAGACTGCTGGAAACTTCAAATGATCTTTCATTATGTCCTGTCAGACATTTAGACTCCGGTCTGATCCGAGTCCTTTGATTTCGCAGCGGAACTAGTTTACCACTCTGCTTTTATACATGTTTTTAAAATGTATTTTTCTGTTTGAGATGTCAAAGATCATAATATTTCTTCAAACACTGAGGACACTCCCCCGGAAATCTCGTGGATCCCTCGGGGGAAGGGGGTTCAACGTTGGAAAACGCTGGTATATAGGAAAATGTACAATGTTCTGCTACACTCGGATTACATGTGTGTTCATTGATGTGTGTGTTCGTTGATGTGCGTGTTGGAAAATTAAACCAACTATACGATAATAGATCTAAGGTATCTTTTTATGTGTTTGCGCATAGCACCACTGGTTGTCACCTCTCTGTGAGCTTGTATGTAATTGTCACCTCTCTGTGAGCTTGTATGTAATTGTCACCTCTCTGTGAGCTTGTATGTAATTGTCACCTCTCTGTGAGCTTGTATGTAATTGTCACCTCTCTGTGAGCTTGTATGTAATTGTCACCTCTCTGTGAGCTTGTATGTAATTGTCACCTCTCTGTGAGCTTGTATGTAATTGTCACCTCTCTTTGAGCTTGTATGTAATTGTCACCTCTCTATGAGCTTGTATATGGTTGTCGCCTCTCTGTGAGCTTGTATGTGATTGTCACCTCTCTGTGATCTTGTATATGGTTGTCACCTCTCTGTGAGCTTATATATGGTTGTCACCTCTCTGTGAGCTTATATATGGTTGTACCTCTCTGGGAGCCTGGCTTTGACATTTGCATCCTTCAATCACACATCCCTTTTTGGGCATTTGTATTGGGGCTCGCCACATTTGCCCACGACATACCTCGGGCTGATTGAGATATAAATTTATTGAAGACTGTCATCATAGCACCCCGGACATGCCCATGGGTTTCCCCCCGACCCCCAACTCAACGCCCAGCGAACCAACCCCCCGTCTATATTGATTAATTAATTTTTTTGCCCATTTGATATCTCGTTCTTTTCGAGTGTCCAATATCAACAAAATATCTCTAAACCCTGGTCAGTGCCCGGAATTCAAACTCTGAAACCCTCTGTTCAGATAGACAATGCGTTCGGGGAATGTCACTTGGGTTTAAATTTGGGAAAGTCTCTGAAAACGCACCCAATCTATCAGTTCGTTCATTATTTCCCTTGACTTTTGCGCATCCTCGCAGCTTTCTGGATCCCCTTTTTCATACAAGCATTTAGTAGCTTTTTGATATTTTTTGCTACGTTTCAACCATTTTTTTGTTTTTTTCTTCTTCTACGATCGCCCCTTATCGGCTACTTGTTAACCACTTTTGTGCTTTTTTGGGATCCGAACCTAAGAGCGATTGTACGGTTGCCAGTTATACACCACAAGTGGCCAGCACATTCGATTTCTGCGACTTTTTTTATTTACTGGGGTAACCCCCCTAGGCATCTGCCTCAGTCGCCTCTTTACAATCCCCTGTAGGTACCAGTGTTACTATACGTTGTTTCCCCTTTGAAAACCCCCGGCAACCCATGGGAAACCACCTTTTAACTTGTATATCATCTGAGAGGATCTAGAACCAGATGAATAGTAGAAATATCGTTTGACAATGCGCATATGATATTACCATAATCCATACCCACTTTTTTCTATTTCCCTAGTTCCCAAAATTCAGAATAAAACATCTGTTGCATATAACAAAATTAAAGAAAAACACATCTTTTATATAACAAAAAACCCCCAATTTACATATTTATGAAAAACGATGAGTTGGGTTCAAATATATTTCTCTGTTGTTAAGACTGGGATAGATGGATTTATATTGAAGTATCGCAACAGATGGTAGCATGACCAACTATCGCAACGTTATCATTACTCTTGGAAGAGAATGTAGAGATTAAAGAAAACATGAAGGCTGACCCGCAGTTAAGCAGCTGATAGAAGATAATGCGCCCGTGTTTTTTAAAACGCAAGGGGAGCAAAGAGTAGCGGCACTGCGACCTACAAGGCATGTCGTAAAGGGCGACTAAGGGGGGGGTTTGGCGTGGGGTCTATTCCAGTAAAAAATTTTAGCCACAAAACCCAACCAACCATGAACAAGTAAATAAAAATAAAATAAAAAATCCAACCAAGAGGAAAGGCTCTTCTAGAAGAGGTATGAAGCGATGCAGAGAAAGCCCGGAGTCTACCCCCAAGACTATTTTCCCTTTTCACCTGGGAAAAAGGGCTCCAGAATTGGCCCCTGGAATGTTGGGAAGTATGTATAAAAAGGGAAAAAGACAGCACAGGTTGTAAATGAGATGAAATTTCACGGGTTGGCATCTTGGGTTTATGTGAAAACCGGGTGGAATGGTGCATGCAAACAACGTCTAAACACAGGAGAAACAATGCTGTTCTCATGCCATAAGGAAGAAAATTTAAACCCCCCAAAGGGGAAAGAGTGGCTTTTAAAGCTTTAAAAAGCGGAGAATGCCCCTAATAAAATGGGAAGCAGTGAGTCCTAGGATAATCACAGCAAAAAATCAGAACCACCAAAAAAAGAGTGTTCTTGAATGTGACGCGTGTTATGCAACTACCAATGATAAAGAGGGAAAAATAAAAGAGGAATTTTTTCATAAACCTTTAAAAAACCTTTGGTAATCAAAAAATGGGAACATCACAATTTGATGGGTGACCTCAAACCCCAAAAAAAGGGCCGGACAACATAGGCTACGAGGAGATCATGGGGGGAAAAACGGACACGGATAATGAACGAAAATGGGGGTTCTCATCAACGCTCTTCGGCGTGTCCACCTATTTTCGTCACACCGCCTTCCCTTCTACCCGTCCCCTTGGACCGTACCAAATTGGGGCTCACCTTTCATCCCCCCAACGCTCCTGCGCCTGGGATCTTTCTCCGTGAGCTGCGGATCTTCCGGGGAAAACCCAGCATCCTCGCGGATCTTTTCTTTCTCCTCCCGGTGGTTTGGGGGGGACAAAAACCTACGCGACCTTCTGGTACGCAGTAGGCTCCGCCCCCCTGGGGGGCACGTGGGGACTGTCCGTCTCTGGTCCCCTTGCTACCCTGTCCTTCGTCTTCCAGGGGCCCCCACATTCCCTTCCCCCAACACTTCCCCTTTTCTATCCGACAAGGCTTACTTGTGCCTCCCCCAAACCCTTTTTTATGCTATTCTCTGCAAGCGCTGTGGGATGGCATATAAGGGGGAGACAGGCTTGCGTTTTTTGACCGCTTGCCAACACCTCCGGGGTATCTTTTAACAGGCACCCACCCCCGGAAACTGTCCCCTTTCAATGGCCCCCCCCCACCCCCGGCAGGTTAGATGTCTCCATCACCGGTCTTGTGTCGTGCTCATCCGATGAACGGGGTTATCATTGGAATTGGTTGAGACCGTTTGGGTGTAGTGTCACACAAAAGGGATCAATGTACGACTTCAGCACGCGTAGTGTCTATGCCCCCGGTCTTTTTTTCCTTCTTTCATTCTCTCTATTTCCCTCTACCCCCCAAACCCATTGACTTCCCCTACCATTTCCTCTTCTGTCTGTCCATCTTGGGCCCCCTCCCTGTTCTTATTTATATCTACACAGTATCACATGACACTATCATCCCCATTCATTTGTCAGAATTTGGCTAACACTCTGGGGGGTCATTTTTGACACCTTTCTTTTCCCTCTGTTCCAATTTTGACATTGTTCTGCCTGTGTTCGTTTTCCCGGGGCACACAGGATGCATATTAGCCAAGTAGGGCTCGAGTCGTTCTTGGTGAACGGTGGTCGAGTCATTCCTAGTTTAGTCACTGGGACCCGTTCTATGTCATGTTCTATCCATTTTTTTACTTACATACTTATCTTCCTGACGTTGTCGTCTGGTATACATATCTGTGGGACAAAACAGTCCATCATATGATTTTCCATCATCACCAAATAAAATACAAAAATACAACAATGGTGTCAGTCAATTAAAATACATCAGCCCCCTCGGAAGATTATTGGAATCGTGGACCAGAATGTGTATGTCTGTATATTTTTTATAGTTCATTTACAAGATTGGCTAGCATACTGTACCGCTTATTGGTATTGTTACCTTTGTATCGGAAGATAGTCCTGCATGACTTTCCAACAGTCTGATTCTACTCAATTACTTAGATAGAAATTCTTCAATCAACTACAGGCCCAACGTTTGTCTTTCGTTATCTGACGGAGACCGTATAAACATGAACATGGACGGACGTGTTTGCATCTATGAAAAAGAATACTATAACATCAATAAATACAAAAAGAACTGAACAAGATAACGTTTGTCACTTATATTGTATCGTCATGCAACTGTCTGTTGAAATATCCTACTAACCATCCAAGATAAACATCAATTAAGACAAGAAAATATTTTAATAAACCCTAACCAGAGGAATAGAAGCGTCCCACAATAAAAACCCAGAGCAGAAAAACCACAACAAGGGCTCCCTGGTGAATATTTTGATCAGATTAGCGGCGTTGCAATGGGCCCCAAAGATGGGACCCAGTTATGCTTGCCTGTTCATGGGACTGGAAATCTCATTTTTCAGAGTTATCTGACCTATACCTTTCATGTACCGCCGATACTTGATGACGGGTGGGAGTTAGGGACATGTCGGAAGTGATTGTACAGTTTATTCGATTCGTCAGTGACTTCCACCCGTCCATCAAGTTTACCTCTGCCATCTCTCTCATGTCAGTAACTTCCTTGACATCACTGTCTCCATCGATGTCCCCATCTCTCCTTACCACTGTTTACTATAAGTCCACTGACTCTCATAACTACCTTCTATATATATCATCACACCCTTGGCTTTCGCAACTCTCTCCCTTCTCTCAGTTTACTTCGTCTCCGACGCCTGTGTCATGACGACGATGATTTTCGTCACCGTGCTCACGAGATGCTGACTTCTTGGGACGCCGTCTTTACCCTGGGGGTTCTCATCAACGCTCTTCGGCGTGTCCCCCTATCTCTCGTCACACCGCTCTCCCCCCTTCTACCCGTCCCCTCGACCGTACCAAATTGGTGCTCACCTTCATCCCCACAACGCTCCTGCTGTCCGTATCCTTCCCCGTGAGCTGCGGATCTTCCCGGGTAGACCCAGCTTCCTCGGGGATCTTTTTTCCTCCCGTGGCGGAGGACAAGAACCTACGCGACCTTCTGGTACGCAGTAGGCCCCCTCTGGGGACACGGGGACTGTCACGTGCTCTGGTCCGTTGCACACCTGTCCTTACGTCCCAGGCCACTACTATCCCTTCCTAACACTTCCTTTACTATCCGACAAGGCTTCACTTGTGTCCCCCGCAACCTTTTTTATGCATTCTCTGCAAGCGCTGTGGGATGGCAAATATAGGTGAGACAGGCTTGGCCTTGGTAACCGCTTCGCTCAGCACCCCCGGGGATATCTCAACGTGCACCCCCCCGGTAGCTGTCCATTTCAATCCCTGTCACCGGCGGTTAGATGTCTCTATCACCGGTCTTGTGTCGTGCCTTCCGATGACCGCAGCAGGTTATCATTGGAATGTCTTTGGGATTGACCGTTTGGGTGTAGTGTCACACAAAGGTATCAATGTACGACTTCAGCGCTAGTGTCTATGCCCACTGGTCTTTCTTCTTCTTTTTTTCATTCTCTCTATTTCATCTACCCCCTCCACAAACCCATTGACTCACTACCATTTTCTCTTCTGTCTGTCCACTCTCCAGCCACCTCCCCTGTTCTTATTTATATCTACACAGTATCACACGACACTATCACCCCTATTCATCGTCAGAATTTGGCTAACACTCTAGGTGTCATTTTTGACACCTTTCTCTCCTGTTCCAGCCATACGACATTGATTCTGCCTGTGTTCGTTCCGGACCCCAGGATGCATATTAGCCAAGTAGGGCTCGAGTCGTTCTTGGTGAACGGTGGTCGAGACATTCCTAGTTTAGTCATTGGGACCCGTTCTAGTGTCATGTTCTATCCTATTTTCTTACTTACATACTTATCTTCTGCACGTTATTGTCTGGTATACATATCTGGGACACTTACAGTGTGATACTGTTGAAAACCCCCCCGGAACATTGGAGTACATACCGCCTTTGTTATCGGAGAGTATGCAATCCATATTAGCCGAATAGGGCTCATGTTGTACGGGGGTGTACGTGTTTACACATCAGTATGCTATGTCGGTCATTAACGCTATTATCTCATTTCTTCCACCTACCTCTCCTGCTTTTTCCACGTGGGTCTTTGTTCCCACCTGTACAAACAATATCTTGTAATGCACTGACCCTTTTCCCATTGACCAGCCAATCGGTAACCTAATAGTCTTCCTATTTACTGTCCTTTCTATCATTCACGAGATGCTGACCAAGAGCCACGCAGGTACGTATGCCAGTATCTCTTGATTCAGATCATTTGTTAATATCATGTTTTAGTTAATTTAGTTTTTTTTGTTCTTGATAAAGGTCTTAAGCACCGAAACGTTGAGTGTAGTTTTTTTATATCTTATAATTTATTTTCCCTTCTTATGTAATACTTGACTACCAGTCTTTGCTCTATCGCCTATTTCTAGTATTACCCAGCCACCCTAACGATTTTCTCCAGATCTGATCCAGTCTGACCACCTCAGATTTGTTGATTTTCGTACATCCCCTAGCAAGAGAAGCAGAGGATGTAGTAGGAGCCCTTGTTTGGTTTTTCTGCCTGGGTTTTATTTGGGGCGCTTCTATTCCTCTGGTTAGGGTTTTTTATATATTTTCTTGTCTTAATTGATGTTTATCTTGTATGGTTAGTAGATATGGTTCAACAGACGGTTACATGACGATACAATATAAGTGACAAACGTTATCTTGTTCAGTTCTTATGTATTTATTGATGTTATAGTATTCTTTTTTTTTCACATAGATGCAAACACGTCCGTCCATATTCACTGTTTATATCGGTCTCCGTCAGATAACGAAAGACAAACGTTGGGTCCTGTAGTTGATTGAAGAATTCTCTATCTAAGTAATTGAGTAGAATCAGACTGTTGGGAAAATCATGCAGGACTATCTTCCGATACAAATTCAATACAATAAGCGTACAGTATGCTAGCCAATCTTGTAAATGAACTATAAAATATACAGACTTACATTCTGGTCCCCGATTCCAATAATCTCTCCGACGGTGGGCTGATGTATTTTAATTGACTGACACCATTGTTGTAGTTTTGGATTTTATTGTAGTGATGATGGTAGTATCATATGATGGTATACTGAAAAATTTATTGACAAACACTGTCTTGCAGACTCCATATATATTTATTTGGTGATTTATTCAAAGTAGACAAAAACACGTCCATCTTCTTGCAATGTTTATATCGGTCTACCTATGTTCACTAACGTTGCTACGAAGTCACTACACAAAGCTACATCAACAGTTCCCACGTCAATGTCTCGTTTTAGCGTTGCTATCTGCATTAGTGTGCCGATTGGTGTGCAACCACTACAGTCTGCTAATACAGGGTGTTCAAGATAATTGCAACCCCATTGACAAATCGAAAGTTGACAGATAACCTATCCCGTTGTCTTTATTTACTATTTAAACCGGTTCTGACTAGCTCGTCCTACGTCACATTTGTTCATCGCCCTTCCGCACTCAATTACACACCATCACACAACCTTGACCTATACTACGTCATAACTGAACCTTCTCATTTCCATACAAATATGCCAGATTAGCTCCATTCCTAGGCTGCTTTTAAGTTGATATTATATCTACCAATACTCATCTATCTAAAACTACCTGTCTAGTATGTTAACCCCACTCTGTGATGTGGGGACAGCTGCATCTAATCCTGGCACCATCTACCAATACTCATCTATCTAAAACTACCTGTCTAGTATGTTAACCATCACCTGTGATGTGGGAACAGCTGCATCTAATCCTGGCGCCTTCTACAGGTAGCTGCAGGAAAAGGAAACCTTAAGGATCTTTACAACATCACTAGAAAGCTAACAGGAAAATACAGTCCATCAAATGGGTTGATCAAAAATAGTAGTGGGAAAACTATCACTAATGTTAGAGACCAAATGGAAAGATGGATGGAATACTGGAACTTGAACAGACCAGCACCTACAAACCCCCCAGATACCCAAACCCGGCAGAAATTGACTTGGACATCAACTGTGAGAAACCATCCAAGGAGGAGATTAGTAAAGCCATTAAACTTTTAAAAGATGGGAAAGCGGCTGGTCCAGATGGTTTTCCCAAAAGGAGGCGGTTAAAGCCAACATAAACACATCCACAGAAATACTGTATAAATTATTTAGCAGAATATGGGAGACTGAAGAAATACCAGCAAACGGGAGAAAAGGATACCTGAAGCTACCAAAGAAAGGGGACCTTCAGAGGTGAAACTATAGGGAATAATGTGCGGGTCAGTACCTGGAAAATACTAAACAGAGTCATCCTGAGAGACTGAGAGATGCCATCGATATAAAGCTAAGAGATGAACAGGCAGGCTTCGACCAAATAGATCCGTGCTGACCAGATAGCCACATTACGTATAATAATAGAGCAAAGTATTGAATGGAACCCACTTATATCGGAGTGAATTATGAGAAAGGCTTTTGACAGTATTGATAGGGAAACCCTTTGGAAATTAATGAGGCATTAGGGAATCCCACAGAAAATTATTAACCTAATAAAAGCAACATATACAGATATCAAATGTAGAGTTCTTCATGAAGGTAAACTAACAGATACTTTTGGAATAGAAACAGGAGTGCATCGGGGATGTCTTCTATCACCTTTGTTGTTTTTACGACAATCGACTGTATTATGAAGCCCACAGTGAACACCAGAAATGGAATCCAATGGACTTTGACAGAGCAACTAGATGATCTGGACTTCGCTGATGATATAGCCCTTCTGTCACATACACGAAATCAGATGCAGGATAAGAAACATATTGAATCAAAGGTCCCAGCATCTAGGCTGAAACATTCATAAGGAAAGACAAAGATATTGAGAATTAACCCAAAAAACGACAACTCGATCTCCTGGTGAAATCCCACTAAGAGTAGAACAACAATGGTAGGGAAAGCAAAATGTTAGAATCATACACATATTTGGGCAGCAACGTAGACAAAGAGGGGTGGAACAGATAGAGATGTTAAAATAAGAATACAAAAGGGCAAGAAGCTTTCGTCACTGGGAAACTTTTGGGAAGTCCAAAGAAATCAAATCTAGAAAAAAAATTCGGATATTTAACTCTAATGTTAAAGCAGTTCTACTGTATGGGTTAGAAACATGGAGAACAACTAAAACAATAGCGCATAAATTGCAAACATTCATCAACTGGTGTCTAGCAGAATAGAGGGAATAAGATGGTATGATAGGGTCACAAATGAGGAACTTATGGAGAGAACAAGACGTTTCCCAGAGAACGAACAGGTTAAAAAGACGCTGACGCTGGAACACTTGGAAACCGGGAGGGAATAATAAGAAGGGTTCTTGCTGGAACCCGCAGGAACAGCGAAAGAAGGGGAGGCCGAGAAATACATGAGACGAGATTTGGAGTCGGATATCAACAATATAAAGAGCTGGGGGGAGCTGCAGGAGATAGCTAGAGATAGGAAGACTTGGCATGAGTTGGCTGAGGGCCTATGCCCCAACCAGGGGTAAAAAGGCAAAGAGAGAGAGAGAGAGAAGATAATGCAAGGGATGATGATGTTGTTGTATATACCGATTTATCGGTTCATGTGGTGTGAAGTCAGTCTGGGTTTCTTGCTATGAAATGGTAGGTTGTTGAAGAGCGAGTGCAGGACAACTACTTCTAGTATGAGGATGGAGGTTGAGGTTGTTACTCCTGTCCTCCAGCTCTCTGAGACACCATTTACTGGGCAAATTTTGTATCTGACTCTCGTCGATGCTTACAAGACCCAAAAAGGGCGGTTTCGATATGAGTGGATGTCTTCTATCGAAGTTTCGGAACTCCAGAGGCTTACGTGGATCTACTGTGGGCATGCGGGTATTTGCGTAATGAGAGAGGGGACAGGCTTTATCAACAGCATCAATTGTTGGGGAGTTGAAGATGGATACGGAGGATGTTCGTCGGTCTCTTCTGCGACTGCCTTTTGGGACGAGGACACTAAAATAGATGTTGAATCGATCTAGTGATATAAGCATTTTGGGAGTTACCCGTTGTACCAGTAGAACTGGATGTCCGAGGGCAGAGTGAGAAGTGTGTTTAATCAGCGAGCCACGGGAACCATCAGTATGCATACTCTTCGATATCTGTTGGGGAGCCCAGCACCATGGGTCTGCCGGAGCGTAATGACTTCAGTTTAGTAACCATTAACCAATATTGATGTACGATAAATGAAAAGTTTTGCAAATTACGACTACTTAACCCAAGATTTACAAAATATTAAATAAACCATGAATATGTCCATCGGCGAAGTGGTGAACTGTCTCTAGACAGAGTGAATTTCAGATGCGATGCAAAGAGAGCAACATCCTATAAAGGATACGCACCGGGAACGAAAAGGGAAAAAGAAAGGATACGCACCTTGATGATGAATCAAGATTTGACAATTTTGAATCAAATCCAGGTTCTGTTAAAAAAATGAAGTCATAGAGGACGTTTAAAATTGTGTGCAACTGAGAAGTACGATATGAAGAGATGGTAAACCACAACTTTAAGAACGCAAGGAAACGACTAAGTAACGCCTTAGGGCCCTCAAATTATTACTTCATTATGTCCCTTTCATCAATAATCACTTTTTTCATTATCAGTGCTTTTAAGGTAACGAATATTCGCTTGGTTATTTCCCAACTTCCGCACGGACAGAAAAAAAGTTTTGGGAAAAACACTGGAAGATGTTCCCCCGTGTGTTGCCGGGGACCCTAAGGAAGCAAAGAATAGTAACACTGGGACCTACAAGGCATCCGTAAGAGGCGACGAGGTGGGGCTAGGAAACTACCCTAGTAAAAAAAAAGTGTCGTAGAAATCGGATGTGCTGGGGCCCTCCTGTACGCGCAAACTGTTACAAGACAGATCACTCTTAGACTTGGATACAAAACCATGACAAAGAGGTTAAAAGTGGTCGATAGGGGCGTTCAAGAAGAAGACTGGAAGATTGATAGTTTGTAATAATATTTGCTTAGTGGTTTGGTGCTTGCCTGTCGTCCCAAAGGTCCCCGGTTCGCTTCTTCGGGGAGCCAACGAGATACTTTTTCAAAGATCCTGATCTCAGTGTAGGTGCTCAGATCGAATGCCTAGTCCTATCGGAGGCGAAGAAAAAAGGTAGGTTCCGTGTTAAAATTGAGCATGTAAAAGAGACATCGGCATTTTTATTCAAAAGAGCAGACTGAAAAGCCTGTACAAAACTCATTAGAAGAATACAAAAAAAAAATCCTAAAATTATTTTCATCAATTTCTAAATTACATCGGGGATTCTCGTTGTGCTATGAGCTCGAGCACTGTCACTGAGATCTTCCTGTGTGAAAGAGATCGGAGCACCGTGGTTCTCATCGAAGTGCAATGATAACGGTCACATCAACCAATCAATCAATCATATTGCTTTTGAAATATATACATATTCCCTGTACGTTGTACGTTACATAGGGCCAGCAAGTAATTTCTCCATACCGCTCTTTCCTGGACAACTTACTCAAACTCTTCCATAAAATTGAGTACGATATTTCTTGCCTTTCTGAAAGTTCTTAGGGTTTCCATTGGGCCGATTTTTCTTGAACCCTTTGCATCTTACTTCAATTCCTACTTTGTTATGTTTTGATAATTTCTCCTCAACATCTTTATATTCTCCTTTTTATAAAAGTTGTTACTAGTGGTTGACCAGACATTTCTCTGATTTCATCACTTCTCCTGAACTCGTCCATTATGTATTATTTTGCAAACATCTATTTTCAGATGTATTCAACTTACTTTCTATATCGTTTAGTCATTTTCCAACTCTCGCTGACATATGTTAGGAAAAGATATAACATTAGGGTTGAAAATTCTTAATTTAGTTTTAAAACTATATAACTTGTAGTTCCATATTTTATTTAGACTTTTAAATGCTGATGTTGCTTTGACAATTGTAGCATAATTTCTCTTTAATATTTCCTTGGAATCAAAATTGCTATCCAGATAGTGTAACTGTTTCCCTCCGCCCAGTGTGTTCTTTGCGCTTGGGCTGGTGACAAGCCCTCGAGTAATGGGTTAAATTCGTGGGCTGGCAGAAAAAGCCACAGGTACTCCAGATTTACGGTGTCCATGGCATGAGCCGAAAAAGCGAAAAAATTCAAGTGCCATCTCAGATCAGAAAGAAAAAATAGGGGAGCTGTTCAGTTGTTCAACAGCCTCTAATATCCTGTTTACCTAATATCTGCAAATATCCACTAAATATCCAGTTAATATCCGTTAATATCCGTTAAATATCCAGTTATATCCAGTAATATCCGTTAAAACGCTAATATCCTTTTATCTAATATCCACTTAATATCCGGTTAGGAACAAAATTGGGGCATGACATTTCCATATTTCGGCAATTCATTGCATTGAATTAAAGTGATAAACATCCATAATGCGTTGGGAAACGTAAAAAGGCAACAGCAACAACAAAAAACTTGAGAAAGATATTAACATCCAAACAACAACAAAATAAACAAAAACAAAAGCTGTTAAATGATATATGTATGTTATATATTTATCATTGCGACGTACAAGAAACAAGGGTATTGAATAACAATTTCAAAACTAATTTATATTTAAAAATGCAATGTAATAATGCATGTTTCTAAAAAACGAATGTATAGAAAGAAGATGTGACTGCAAAACCCGGGTTAATAAGTCAATCCTCGCTTTTTATGTGACTGCATTTCAAGGAAACAGCTGAAACACTCAAATGATAATTTATGGAGAAAACCGGGAACATCAAAATAGACATTTATAAAGATTCATTGAAAATAATGAGAAAAAGAAGCTTTTATGACTCTTCTTCTTCTTTGGGCCTTCAGCAACAATAGTTAATTCTTCTTTCATTCGCCCTAATTCAATCAAATTTATTGGGCCTAATATAGCGCATCCGACTGATTTTGTGTGAAGACTTGCTTTCCTTATCAATAATGTTCTCTATTCGAGCCAATTCTCCGATTTAGAGGTATATGTATTTAGATCTCGCGCCGGCTCTAAAGGGTAGAAAGAATAGAAACACTGCAACCTACAAGGCATGTCAGAGGTGACTGAGGTGGGTTTGGAAGGGGCCCATAGAGGCCTTAGTAAATAAAAAGTGCTGCAGAAATCGGATGTGCTGGCCTACTTGTAGGAGCATAACTGGCACAAAAACAATCGCTCTTAGGCTCAGATCACCTACAAATCAGAAAGAGTGGTTAAAAAATGGTGGATATAGAGATTCAGAAGAAGAAGATCTCCAAGTAAAGGGAAAATTCCTGACTAGGTAACATTGGCAGGGTCCCAGGAAGAGAGGCAGACCAAGAAGAAGATGGCTACAAGATATTAAAGAAACCATGAACATGACGAAGTGGGTGAACTGGCAAGAGACAGAATGAATTTCAGATGTGTTGCAATGGGGCAACTTCCTATAAAAGATATGCACCTTGATGATGAACATTTGAAAACAATGACCTAAGATATGTAAGATCAAATGGGTATCATCAGCTTACAGAAACAAGATTAAACTCAATGTATACAAATTCAATGGTATCAATCTTACTGTATGGATCAGAGACATGGTTTGTCATATGTTGCCTCTGTTTTATCATTTGTTGCTCCTGAATATTTTAATATTATAACAATTTACAATGCATTTAAAAGAGGGAAAACTAATACACAAAAAATAGATATATTATGCAATTGAAAAAAATTATGTTTTTTTAAAAAATTTCACACAACTGAGGATCAAGTGGATAAGTGGATTGTCAATCTTGTTAAATGCAGACTTGAGCTATAGTAAGTCCAGATATTTTTTTGGGCTTTTAGGGTAAAACAACAACACACCTACACAAAAGCCTACATGATGAAACAAACACACACATCTACAAACACAAAACGATCATGATGGAAACAAACTACGACACAAAAAATACAAACACAAATTATACATTATGTGCTGCAACAGTACATGTAAAGAGACTGTATTACTCAGTAAAAAACTGTCCACTTAGCCAACTCTTTGATGAAAGGAGAAAACTGACAGACCAAAGGAAACTGCAGGAGGATAGTTAAAAAAGAAAATCAAAGTGTGTGCCTTTTAGCTAGGCATGTCGTTATCCTTAAGAATGAACCTTTTTGTTTGTCAGTGTGTTAAGCTTTTCAAACATTAAAACAGAATTCACTCGAAACTACAAAGATGAATCTGTGAAAATGAAAGTATGAACTGCAACAAATAATGAATATACAAGATACAACATTGGTTATTGGTTACTAAAACTGACGCATTGCACTCCGGCAGACCCATAGGTGCTCAGGGAAAGACAAAAACATTACAAATATATTCAATATTTCAAGCAAATGAAATGGAAGAAGGGTGTTTCAACAAACAAATACAGAACATACATGATCGAACTGGAAGCAGTATCGTATGTACAACAAATGATGATACGGAAATTGATTTTAATTAAAGTTAACATTTGTATACAGCTATATATTATGCATTCATAAAAGTTTCCAAAATAGTACCTTCATTTTTATTTACATAAAAATAATGAAGAGAGAAGATAATGACAGTTTAATGTTATTACAAGAAAGTGACAGCTTGGAATTGACAGAGAGAACTAGGTAATAGAGCTTAGATATGTAATTGTCTGTATCAACGACATGGTATAATGGGGTGATGATAATAGACATCCATGGAATCTTCACTGAACAACAAAATAAAATATTAAAAAAAAATTATGAAAGTTTACTGCTTGATATGAAAAAAGAAACAAAACATTTAACTGTCTCATAACAATTCTTCAGAAATGAAAATTTCAAAAACTGGAAGAGGGACTACCTGAAAAAAAGAAAATCATCAAGAGGAAGGGGCCCCAAAGAAAAGATGGACTGATATGGTTACAGACATCTTAAAACTCCACAATACCACAGCATATCAAGTAACCGAGCATGCAATTGATCATCAGTTAAACCTTTAGATGCATAACGGTAAAAAGCAGAGAAAGACAGAAGAAGAAGAAAGAAGAGACAATTAATAATGGTCTTCTTTACAGACGAGAGCCTGTAGCGTGAGTTGTTAGTGAACTCGCCTCAAGGCTGGTGGTCTGGGTTCAGCTCGCAATGGCGCGTGGAATTTTCCCGACCACGACGGTCTCAGGTCGACCCAGCCTCAACTGGGTACCAGACATGCTCTGGGAAAGTAAAGGTGGTCGGCGTGATGCTGACCACATCACCCATCATGTGCCGACAGTCAATGAAAAATACAGGCCTAAACTGTATTGACCTATATACCACGAGGTATGAAAGGGTTCCTTTACCTTTTCCTTCTCTTACGGAAAGTTATAAAACAAAGGAGAGTATGTGAGAGTGGGTAGAGCAACGATTTAGATGTGAAGACACAGGTTTCAATACCAGGTGAGAATTTGATTTTTATCTGTGGATGGTTTCGCTGATTGATAGACCATCATCATTGCACTTTGGTGAATAACCATGTGTGCTCGGATTTTTAATGTGCAGGAATGTCTTTAGTGGCAGCGGCAGTCTAATTCTGAGTGTCCTCAATGTGATTATGAAGATGGTAAAAACATCTTGGTAGGAATTTTGTTTAATCTTGTGAATAAATTTTGTCATGGCAAGGGCTTTGCAGCAACTCATTAATCTTTAACTGCTAAAGGTTCTTTTATGTGTTCAGCTTCTAGGGAATGCAACCCTAGTAAATAAAATGCTGGCAAGAAATTGGATGCACTGGCCTAGTCACCATAGGTGCATAACTTGGCACAATGCACAATCTCAGATCACATACTAACCACAAAGAAGGGTTAAATAAGTGGTTGATATGGAGCCTTTCACAGAAGAAGAATGTGTTCAGCTTGAACGTGGGAAGTATGATTGATGGTCTATTTCTGATGAGACTAGGAAGTCGATATCACCTACATTCAGATAATGGATCTCTGTAAAAAATTATCTGATCAGTCCATGTAGGGAATGAACCAAGTCCATTCGGGCCAAGAGGTGAGTACCTTACCTCCATGATAAAGAGACCCCTAAAAGTGTTATCTGTGGAGGGTAAAAATCAAAATCCCCACCTGTAAATACATGGTGACAGCTTTGACCTAATGGTCTTTAAAACTTTCAGCCTATATAAAACCCTCAAGATATCCCACTAAACAGGATGTAAATAGACAAGATTGTTTTAAAAAACAAATATTCAACTGGTTACACAAAAGCACTTTCTTCTTTGAATGTTCCAGATCAACCACTTGTTAACCACTCTGTGTGATTTGTATGTGATCTGAGCTGCATAGATTGAATTGTATCTATAGTATAAGTAAAATACTAGAGAAAGAAATAAGAAGATAAAAAATAAAATTGATAAGATCATGCTTAAAATGTGTATCTGAGAATAAAATGTGTTCTTATATTTTAAACAGAATATTTAAGTAAGTCAAACTACTGGATTCTGAAAGGAGCACTTATTTTTCATGTTTGTGCCTACACGCCTGATATAACCAATAAAAGGTTCGCCTTAGGTTGAAAGGCGCGTGCCTCGGCTTAAAGAGGCTTTAATCCCCTAATAAACAAACAAACAGAATATAGCTTCAATTCTAATTTGTTCTTGTATTTTAAACAGAATATAGCTTCAATTCTAATTTGTTCTTATATTTTAAACAGAATATAGCTTCAATTCTAATTTGTTCTTGTATTTTAAACAGAATATAGCTTCAATTCTAATTTGTTCTTATATTTTAAACAGAATATAGCTTCAATTCTAATTTGTTCTTGTATTTTAAACAGAATATAGCTCCAATTCTAATTTGTTCTTATATTTTAAACAGAATATAGCTTCAATTCTAATTTGTTCTTGTATTTTAAACAGAATATAGCTTCAATTCTAATTTGTTCTTATATTTTAAACAGAATATAGCTTCAATTCTAATTTGTTCTTATATTTTAAACAGAATATAGCTTCAATTCTAATTTGTTCTTATATTTTAAACATAATATAGCTTCAATTCTAATTTGTTCTTATATTTTAAACAGAATATAGCTCCAATTCGAATAGAATAAATGAAAAACCTTTTTATCCAAATTATCTCAGTCACAGGATAAAGACTTCATCAATTTTCAGAATTTACCTGTTGTCATCAAACGCTTAACTCGTTTCAAGCAAGTTATTTCCTCAATTTTTAACAGTTAATTCAAGGAAGTAAAAAATAATTTTTAAAAATAAAACGATCCCAACTACTCAATAAATAAACATATATATATATTATTATATACTAAATTGAAGAAAACTGACAACCCAATAGAATAACAAGGTTAAAAAGTAGTATAAGTAAAACAGTAGAAGTAATACAAGAAAGACTTTTATAAGGGAAGCAACTCTATGGCGCAGTGTGCGGCTTATGGCGTGCAATGGACTTCCGCTGGCAGCAGTGTGTGGCTTAAAGCGTGGAAAGAGTTAAACCTCCTCTAAGCATTATATACCTGAAGAACCTTGATTGTCTAATTCTTATTCTTTTGATAAGATTTCTTTGTGTGGAGGCCTGTTTAAAACCTCATCATTTGTTTTCTTCACTGTCCATAGAATTTTCAGCATTCTTCTGTATGGGTCTATACAAAGTGCTTTGAGGTCAGATTCAACCAGTGACCTCATCCATCAACACGCACACGCTTATACATCTCCTGTTGAGACGTAGCACATATGGGTATATAAAGAGTGCTATGAGGTCAGCATATTAACCAATCATTTACAATTATTTTATCACATGTCATTCACTTATAAATCTGTCAACATTTATTCTAAACCTTATTCTTCACAAATCCTAAGTTTGCGTAAAATGTAGTGTCAAACGTTTTCACACCCAAATATTCGTCTCTTGTATCATTGAAGATTTTCTCCTCTAAGCATCCTATCACAACTCTGTCTTGTGATAAGTAGAATTTATTAGCAAAGTAGTGTCTAGCGTTTCCTAACGATGGCAAATCACTGTAGAAACAGAAAATATACACAAAATGGTTAATTTGATTAAAAAAATAACAAACAGTTGAAAGTCATTTTTAATAAACATTGAATAGGAAGTTGATGAGCGTCTGACCAAATAGATTAGAGTGCAGCCCATGTGGAGACCCTTGTTTAATAACTTCCATAATAACATGAAGGGCACAGTGATATTTGATGGTGCCTCCTCCAGACCTTTTCCCATCAACAGCTCTGTTAAGAATGGGGGTGTGTACTTGCATAATTGGTTTTGGGATATTTTTCTTCCTGCTCTCTCCCATGCTTTTGAATCAGTTGAAGAAGGTATATTTCTCCACACAAGATCACATGAAAAATTACTCAACATGGTGCAGCTTAAAGTAAAGACCAAAGTCCAAAGAGTCGTCATCAGAGAACTTCTGTTTGCCGATGATGCAGCATTAACATCACACACAGAGAAAGGGCTACAGCATCTCATGGACAGATTTGATGCAATATCCTACGAATCGCCTGATTATCAGCCTTAACAAAATAAATATCATGCTCCAGGGTATTAGCAGAGCCCTATCTATCAACATTGGTAGTCATACGCTGAAGTAGTCAACACCTTTACATACCTGGCTCTGTCATCAGTAGCAACCTCTCCTCGATGATGAAATTAGTAGTCGCATTTGGAAGGCCTCCACTGCTATGTTTAAATTAGCAAAGCGTGTATGGGAAAACAGGGCACTCACAAGAAACACCAAGACACAAGTATATAAGCCTTGTGTTCTCAGCACTCAACTGTATGGTAGTGAGAAGTGGACCACATATGCCTGACAAGAACATCACCTGAACACCTTCCACATGCGCTGTCTCGGGCAAATACAACATCTGATGGCAGGACCACATCTCCAATATAGATATACTGGCATTCCAAGCATGTACATCTTGCTGAGTCAGAGATGTCTGAGATGGCCTGGACATGTGTGCTGTATGAGCAATGGTATAATTCCAAGGATATTCTATATGGTCAACTCGCAACAGGTACTAGATAGCATGGCCATTACTAGCTGCATTGACACCTGTAAGCGTGGTCTAACGTCATGCAGCATAGACAAAGAAAATTGGGAGTGGTTGGCCAAAGGCAGGCAAGCATGGCTAGCGGCAGTGCAAGGTGGCTCAAAGGAAAGAAGAAAACACACCCCTTATGGAGGCAAAAGAGATCACAGAGTACAGAGAGAACATCCTATGTATCAACTCCAGTCTCTGGTTTCATCTGCAGCAACTGTGGCAAGGATTGCCACTCCAGAATAGACCATTACATCCACAAGAAACATTGTGATTCTTTTCTTCTGCGTTCTCACTAGATTGGGATTTCAGATTCTCTTAATAAAGGCAGCCGTCTGCCTCAGATTATCAGCCACGCCATACAGTTTGTCATGGATGCTAGTGTAAGTGGCCACCTCTTTCTTCTCAAGTCGCTACTGGGGGCAGTTCTGTGAGATAAAATTTCCCCTATGATTTCTGCTTCGCTGTTTGTGCCGACCTCTTCCTGCAGTAAGTTGTGGCCACCCACGAATGGTAGGTCTGACATTCTTACTTCTTCTCTTCCCCCTTCGCCCCTAGGAAGCATAGGTCTGCAACCAAGGCCTTCCAACTCCACTATCCAAGGCCATCTTTTCCAGATCTCTCCTCTCTCCCCGTTTTTTGCGTTCCATCTCTAACTCCCGCTTCAGGTGTTTCTGGTCTTCCTCGGGTTCCATCGGAGAGCCTGTCTCACGATGCTGTCCGGGGGTTTCCTCAGTGTGTGTCCTATCCATTCGCCACCTTCTGCTCATTATCTCCTGTTCCACCTGCCGTTGTCCTGCCCTATCCCCCAGTTCTCTGTTTGTGGTCTTGTCATACCATCTCAAATGGAGTTTCTCGTAGGCATCTATTGATGAATGTCTGCAGAATGTCTGCAGCTTTTTGATGTTCACCTAGTCGTTCTCCATGCCTCCGCCCATACAGAAGGACAGACTTGACATTTGAATTAAATATCATTATCTTAGTTTTATTCCTGATCATTCTTGAACTCCATATGTTTTTTCAGAATGGCAAATGCTGATCTTGCCTTTTGTATTCTAACCCTAACATCTTCATCTGTGCTATTTGAATGTTGACCACTTCCAGATATGTAAATGTGTCAACCTCTTTAGTAGGTGATCCTCTCCAGTAAGATTGGGTCTCTGGAACCAGCATTTAATCTCATGATCTTTGTTTTCTCTCCGTGAATAGTCAGGCCTAGTTGCTGTGAGACTGTTTCTAGTTTTGTTGTTTTCTCTTGCATCTGCTGATGGTTGTGATAGAGGAGTGCTAGATCATCTGCAAAATCCAGATCCTCCAATTGACTCATCATGGTCCATTGTATTCCATTTCTTCCCCTGGCAGTTGTTGATCTCATTATCTAGTCAATAGCCAGCAGGAAAAGGAAAGGTGATAAAAGGCAGCCCTGTCGCACACCAGTCTTTATTTCAAGGCCTCGTCAGTTTTCCTTCATGCAGTACTCTAGCCGTTGTCTCCTCTACATTTTATTTATTAGGTTGGTTAGCTTGGGGACGCTATAGAGTCGTAGAAGTTTCCAGGTTTTTCCCTGTCTAGGCTATCAAATGCTTTTTCATAGTCTACAAAGTTGATATAGAGGATGAGTTCCACTCGATGCTCTGCTCCACTATGATACGCAGCATCATTTTGATTGTGCAGATCTGTTTTGCCTAAATCCTGCTTGTTCTCCCTTAGCACTGCATCTGTAGTTTCCTTGAGTCTCTCTAGGATGATTCGACTTAGTATTTTGCCTGGTACAGACAGGAGCATTATTCCTCTATAGTTCGAGCATTCTTGGAGATCACCCTTTTAGTGTAGTTTGACTATATAGCCCTCTCTCCAGTCTTTTGGTATTTCTTCCCTCTCCCAAATTTTCCCCAACAAGCCATGTAGCATATCTTTGAGATGTCAGCATTTGCCTTTATGGCCTCTGCAGGTATACCATCTGGGCCTGTAGCTTTACCATTCGTAGTTGGAGAATGGCCTTCTTTATTTCTGTTTTGCTTGGCTTGCTACAGTCGATTGTTAGATATTTTGCAGCTGGATCTATGTCCGGTTGGCCTTGGGGAACTGGCCTGTTTAAAGGTCCTTAAGTGTTCTGCCCACCTCTGCATCTGTTCTTGAGCATTTGCCAAATCTTCCAGCTTTGTCAATCGCTTTATTTGTTTGTTGATATTTCTGTCAATTTCCTTGTGTTATCGTATAAATCTTTCAGGTTACCTAGCTGCTGCCTCTTCTGCTTCTCTGCCAGGCCTCTATATACTTTCTTTTATCTGCTTTTATATTTCTCTTCACCTCCCTGTTGGCTTTTGTGTACTTTTCTTGTGCTGCAGCCTTTGCTGATCTTGTTCTACTTTACAGAGGTCAGCCTTTCTGCCTCTTATCTACATTGCTACTTGATAGCCATTCCTTGTGGTGGTGTGTCTTTTTTTCCAAGGGTAGTTTCACATGTACTAGTCCAGGCTTTTTTAACTTTATGCCAGTGGTCTTCAATACATCCTTCATCAACTTCTAGGGCCTCGAATTTGTTGGAAATCATGACACTAAATACATCCTTTCCCTTCTGCTCCTTCAGATGTCCCACATTGTATCTCCCTGTTCCCATGCGTGTTCGTCCATTCGCACCTTTGCTATAACAAGGTGGTGGTCAGAGGCCACATCTGCTCCTCTATAGACTTTTACATCGTACAGTGACCTTCTGAACTTCCCTGTTATGCAGATGTGGTCGATTTGGTTTTCTGTACTGTGGTCTGGTGATATCCATGTAGCTGTGTGGATTCTTTTGGGCTGAAAGAGGCTACCCCCTATAACCAACTGGTTTGCTGGCAAAGATCCACGAACATCTTTCCATTTTATTTATTTCCCTAGTCCATGTTTACCCATGGTTTCTTGAAGCCCAGTTGTCTCTGCCTATCTTTGCATTAAAGTCTCCTAGCAAAATAGTAAGATCCTTACTTTTAAATTTGCCTAATACACCCTGTAACTTGTTGTAAAACTCTTCTTTTATTTGTTCTTTGCTGTCATTTGTTGGGGCGTAGCATTGGACTATGTTCAGTTTAATTTTTGCATTGGAGATTTTGAAAGTTGCCGGGTCATTTCTTGGTCCTAACGGTTCCCATTGAATTCTTTTTTTGCTTGTTTGACCAACATCAATACTACTCCCTCCATGTGTGGTGCGTCTTGCTCCTCTCTTCCAGAGTACAGTATTGATTCCCCGTTGTAAGTCTAGTGTGTCCTGCATTTGTCCATCTGGTTTTGGCCAGTCCATATGTCCTCATTTCCCGTGCCACCTGTGCCGTCTTCCCAGTTTCGAACATTGTGCGGACATTCCAGGTGCCAATCCTGGAGATCTTTCGGGTTGAAAGAAGGTGAGTCGGCAGCCCGATTTTCTTTCGAATTTCACTGGATCGCTTCATGAGTACCTCTATTTGGGGTCCCTCTTCTTCCTCGGGTGCAGCTTTGAATTTCTCTTGGCTGTGGTTTCTGTAGCTATCTAGTGTTTTTACGGTGTGGGTAGTCAGCCCACGACCAACCTCCTTAGGCGCCTCTTACGACATGCATGGCAGGTGACAGTGGTTATATTCTTTACATCCCCAATTTGGGCCCCGTAACCACTTGGGGGTGACATTCTTACTGCGTGGCTAAATCTCTGAGGCAGATTGGCAACCTAGAACTGTCCCATTCCTCATTGAGAGTAGTCGTTGCACCATGTTATGAGCCTTATGGCCTGGTGCATCCGTTTTCTGCAAGCATTTGTTTGGGTTAACTTCCCAAGCGGACATGTGCACCGGATTTTAGCCAAACCTCCTTTGTTCCCTCTTACGACATGCATGGTAGGTAACAATGGTTCTATTCTTTACACCCAAATTTGGGCCTCGCAACCACTCGGGCGACATTGTGATTCGGTTGCAGGACAAAGTGACACAAAACCTATTGTCTCCTGAGACAAAGAGGCCAGTGATGGTGATTGTGCTTATTACTAATAGTGTTCATGTTCATTAGTTTTTACATTAATCATTAGCATTGCACAATAAAAGTAGTAGAAATATAAGATCACAAGTGTTAAAAGATATTTAATTTTGAACACAAAAAGAATTATAAGTTCTTTAAAAACAGAAAATGAACTGTTACAACTTCATAATGTAACAATGAAGATAGCATGAGTTTCTTAATACAGACAATGAAATGCAACAAATACCTAAAGTAAAAATACAGACAATGAACTGTCACAACTACCTAATGTAAGAATACAGACAATAAACTGTAACTATCTAAAGTATGAATACAGACAATGAAATGTAACAACTTTCTAAAAGTACTAATACAGACAAAATACTGAACAACTAACTAAAGTAAGAATGCAGACAATAAAATGTAACAACTAACTAAAGTAAGAATGCAGACAATAAAATGTAACAACTAACAAGTAAATACAGAAATGAAAAGTAACAACTAACTAAAGTAAGAAAACAGACAATGAAATGTAACAACTAACTAAAGTAGAATACAGACAATGAAATGTAATAACTAACTAAAATAAGAATACAGACAATAAATGTCAACTAACTAAAGTAGAATACAGACAAAAAGTAACAACTAACTAAAGTAAGAATACGACAATGAAAAATAACTAACTAAAGTAAAATACGACAATGAAATGTAACTAACTAAAGTAGAATAAGACAATGAAATGTAACAATAACTAAGTAAGAATACAGACAATGAAAAGCTAATGTAAATACAGACAATGAAATGTAACAACTAACTAAAGTAAGAATACAGACAATGAAATGTAATAACTAACTAAAGTAAGAATACAGACAATGAAATGTAACAACTAACTAAAGTAAGAATGCAGACAATAGAATGTAACAACTAACTAAAGAAAGAATACAGACAATGAGCTGTAACTAGTATCCAAAGTAAAAATGCAATGATGAAACTCGTAAAAACAAAGTACTGTAGTTTTACAAAGCGCAAAACTTTTTAAACAATGAAATATAATGAAATTTAGATACAAACAAGTCCTCTGTGAGTGCGGGTTCAATTCCTGGACTGGCAGAAAAGCTAGCAGGTTCTCAGATTTACGGTGTTCGTGGGCACCGAACCGGAGTATTACGATGTCCATGGCACCGAGCCAAAGAGCTTTCAGCTCAAGTGCTTCTGGATTGAAAAACAAAACAACCTACAGTACTTTGTTTTGACATGTTCCACCATTGCTAAATAGTTTTACTTCAGTCTTTCGTTATATAGATAAAAGTAAAATGCAGGACAATAAAATGTAACAAATACCTAATGAAAGAATACAGATGCCTCTGACATAACGCCACTGGCACAACCGATGATCCCCAGTTCTTGTATCTTGTCAGGAATGGTTTTAGTGTAGACCAGTCAGTTTCTGGCTCTCCTAAGGATGATCAAATGTTAGTGAAGATGTTAACAATAATTTATAATAATGATAACTAATTTCACAGAACCACCATCATTGTACTTATGTGAATAAACATACCTATTTACTTACTTCTAATACTATTTTGCCTCACAGTGTCAGGATAAAAAGATTTCTTGAATGAACCCCTTTAGCATTGTTTATGCCTTCATAAATAGTGTCTTTCGTCACTTCTGTTATCTCTGAGGTCCACATTTTGCTTTCTATCCATTGTATCAGAGCAACATTGCTCTTTGAGGTGAACTGTCTGTTGGTAATCTGTGTGGCTGAACCATTTAATTTGTTGTTTCTTGATAAAGTTCAGTACTGATGTTGTATCCACTTTTTTCCTCATGTCTTCATTTCTCTTCTCATGCTCCATATTTTATATGTGTATATGTTAAATTACATAGAACCAATACTGGGACATACGGATGCGAGTCATGGACAATAAACACACAGATCGAAAATCTCTGAGGGCCACAGAAATGTGGTTTTACAGAAGAATGATGAGAATCCTATGGACTGCAAAAATGACTAATGTTGAGGTGTTGAATGAGATCAAGACACAGAGACAGTTTATCATCAATATAAGAAAGAGGCAGTCATCATTTTTCGGATAGCCTGACTTCATGGCACGGTAGACCCGCCAACATCTGAGTTGATAGCAAACACCAATGACAGAGATTTGTGGAGATCAATGATCGCCTATGCCAGCTGGCACGGCACCTGATGATGATATGTTAAATATATATGTCATATATTTACTTGATTTTTTTATTGTTTCTCTTCCTTTTTACTTTGTTTTTCTGCATTTATTTCGTTATTCATTTTTAGTCACATATTTTCATTCATTTTTTACCGTTGTAATATCTTTGTCAAAGTCTATATGTGGTGTGCTGTGAAATTCGTCACTCCTGTTGTATCGTCTGCTTGATAAAGGCCTTTTGCTTAAATGTTGATGTGTATTGTCATTGTTTTTGTATAACTACAGTACTTTGTTATTATGTGTTTGCCTTTTTGTTAACCCCAGCATTCTGCATAGACACTTCATCTCTGTTGTGACTAGTTTTCTCCTATAATTTGATGTCAGTGTCCAGGTTTGACACTAATAGCATAATGTGTGTATAATGAGAATAACCATATGTGTGATTCTAACAACGCCAATTCTAAATTGGGTCATATAACTGACCGGGGAAACCATGACCTAGTTTTGACTTGGGGGATGGGTTTTGTATATGTTTGAAAGAACACTGCAAGCTTTTTGCAATTTTACTCAATTCTATCAGTCTATGGTTATTTATTGATGAGAAATATTTATAATACTGATATTCCTTATTGTTAAACTTAACTTGTTACATAATATAATAATGATTTAGCACGTTGTGTTGATTTTAAAATGAATTTGTCTATATTAAACAATACTGGAATGTCAGGTCACACGACGGTTGTGGTCTTATTTCATAGAAATTTTACCCGAGTCCGCTGGCCGTATGAGTTTATAGTTGGCTGGGGATTCTACAAAGATATTTGCACAAATTTTAAAATGGATTTGGTGACTAACGTTTTCTAAGTATAACATTTTGACTTGTGAGGTCGCTTTCGGAGAACTGATGTTGCCCAAAGTATGTTGGTATTTGTTCAGATACGTCTCTCCTACATGCTGTAAGTGTCTGTGAACAGGGGCATAACGTATACCTTTTGGTATACTGCAAAACCACACAGATTACAAAGAGTGGTAAACTTAATTGATAAGAACGAACGAGACGATACTGCCGATACAGTTGGGATCTCTATGGCAAAGTGGGAAAGACTTTTGCCTGACACTCTGAAGGTTGTGGGTTTGAATCTGGACCGAGTAACATGTAATTTTTTCATGAGATCCCTAGGATTGTTGCTTGAGATACGGAGTTCGTGCTTTGTGCAACGCTCTTAGCAGATTACATGTCATTTCTACCGGACAGGGACGGAGCTATATGGGGGAACCTGGTGCAATGAAGTTAATCCTTCGCTTTTAGACTGTGTTTGTAAGGTGACTTGTTGCAGTGTATGAGTTTAAATGCTGTGAAGTCAAAACAAAAGTAAATTTAGTTGTTGTTTTTTTTACACTTTATAAAACTGACTGTGTTGTGTAATTCCTCATGTAATAACTTTTAGAAGTACAAGTCTCAGTTGCCCAATATGGGAACTAGGCAAACTGGTCATTCTTATTAACATTATCATCAAATAGGTTGTCCTGAAGAAACTTTAACACTCTAAAAAGCCCTTCAGAATTTCTTTCCCTCAAGCCCCGCCTCGCTGCCATGCTCAAATCAACAGTTGCATCCGAAAACATTTTCCCTCGTGGTCTTCCTCTTCGCTCACTTGCAGGCATGCCTACTTCCATTATGGTCTTCACTAGCTCTTCGGCTTTTTTATACGTCCAAAATACTTAATTTTCCCTCATTCTTATGTCTAATTCAGCCATTTTTACTATGATTTTGTGTTTTTTCATATAGATCTATTTGCTCTCTTCTCTGCCCACTGTATACAGTGGACTCTTCAGTAACACTTATATTCAAAAGCACATATATTTACAACTAACAGCTGAGCACAAATAAGTGGTATTAGTTATTGGTTTCTAAACTGGCATCACTGCACTGGCAGACCGGGTGCTCAGTCTACCCCAACAGATATTGAAGAGGGACCTCCAAACTGCTTAAATAGCTGGATCGATTCAACATTCATTTTATGTCTTCATCCAACAGGCAGAGCTAAGAGACTGAAGAACATCCCACATATTCATCTTCAACTCCCAACAAATCGATGCTGTAACTAAGTGTAAAATAAGTGAGAACTACAAGGTATACCTTTATTATTCAGGAGAAGTGATGAAATCGAGAAATGTCGGGTCAACCACTAGTAACAATGTAATAGAGAGAAAGGATACGCTAAATTATGATCCTTGTTTTCAGAATTAGACCTATAGCATGTGACCGGACAATTGCACCAGATGCGTAGAGGCTGCTGTTTGGGACAATCAAATTCCCGGATGAGGGTGCTATATAACACGAGACCAATTTGAAAGAAGACCGGGGAAGTAGATTACGACAGAAGGGCATAGGAGACCTAGGATTACAGAGAAACACGGAAGATTAGGACTTGGGCAGGAAAGTGATCAGGTAGTGGGAACATATTATAATAAATTAACGAAGTGTTAGATAAAGTAAAGCTGAGTTTGTTAGGTTTGATATATCAAAGTGCCAACCTCGTGATATTTGTTCTATTGCTTAACGTGGACATAACATGTCAGAGAGCTAGTTATCGACATGTTTAAAAGAATTTCATCAAGTTTGGCAAGGCATCAGCCTTGTGTAGTGGAGGACTACGTGAGAACTTCCATCTTAGGTTGACAGAGTTTTTCATTAGACTTTCATTCTACAGTGTTCGCTTCTTTGAGAACGTATGAGTTTGTCGATTTTCACATCTTCCTGATTTGAACTGTTCAGAGCTATAGTTACCACTGGGCGTGACCAAGCATCAGCATTTGGTTTAGTCAGAAATCCGTGCTACTTGCGAGTAACTCGTGCTTCAATTTAAATTTGGGTACAAGTCGGAGTTAGAAGAACTGCAGTAGTAATCAAACGTGACATCTTGGGGTAGAGATAGACTGATAAATTCGAAAGACATATGAGAGATAGATAAATTCCAAGGACATCGGATAATTAATTAATTAATTAAAGAAATTTATTAAGAGTATTTTAATTGTTTTATTTTAAAATAATATTTCAGTAATTGTTTCATGAAATGTTTATGAGTTTATGTAACGGAGAAGTGAATTAGAGATGCAAGTATCTTGATAACCTTCTTGATACAGAGAATAGAATCTAAGAATATAGAAGCTTACGTATATGATAATTTTGATACCACGTGTTACGTATTCTAACTGTTTAGGGTAGTATTATATGTGAGTTCAAATGTATTCAGTAATAAGAGAGTAATGCCAACCGATCCATACTGTTACAACAACTGTTATAAGTAAGAGAAGATGGAGATATATTGGGACACCTTCAAAAAAAAATGATCAACGAATATCAAAGCAGGGACGACCTCAAGAGACCCTGAAACGAACTTTCTGAGAGAGGCAAGAAATATCGGGTTTTAGTTCCATGGAGGGGTATGAGCAGTTGTCTAGGATAGAACTGTATCGGAAATTGCTTTGCAGGCCATATGTAACGTATAACGGTACAAGAGGAATCATTATTATTATTATACCTTTATAAGATCCTCTTATTCCTAACTGTGGGTTGTGATTTAGTGTTGCAAAAAAGGGCCCCATCAGGGACTGACGATCCTTCTTAACCCAATTTTTAGAAGTATCTTGCTGTTTGCAGAAGAATGTAGCCTACAAAATCCCTGCAACATATTTTATATATATTTGTAGAACACAAGTTATAATAACTCACTGTACATACAAGTTAATAGATTATCCTAAAGCTTACAGCCATAGTAGTTATCAACATTTCTTTCACAAAAATATGTAACATGATTGATTGATATTTTGATTGATTGCTAGGATCATCATCATTGCACTTTGGTGATAGCAATATGTGCCTGATCTCTTTTTGATAGTAAGATTTCAGGGGAGTACACTGACTCTGTAGCACCGGGGAGGTCCCGATGTAATTTAGAATATGATGAAAATATTTTTTTAGGAATTTTATTGTTTTAATCTTTCTAATGAATTTGATCTGGGCAGTGGCTTCCCAGTCTGCTCTTTTGGAATTTGATCTGGGCAGTGGCTTCCCAGTCTGCTCTTTGGATTTTGAACTGCAAGGGTTCTTTACATGCTCAACTGGGAAAACGGACCACGTTTTATCATCTGTCTTCGATACTAGGAACTCCGGATAGGGAAATTGACTCACTTACACTGAGATCAAGGATCTCTAGAAAAACCCATGGTTCTAGGGAGTCAACCAAGTACGTTTGAAAGAGACGAGCACCTAGCCTCCACGCAGAGATCACTACGTGGGTTTTTATGTGATATGGGCGATTGCAAGAATTGGGAGTTGAGTTTGGAAATGCTAGACAGTGTGGTTTTTGTTGTAAAGATAGAAGATTTACTAATCAACTACTCATGGATAAGATGAGCAAGTGGACTTTGGGATGACTGCTGAAGTGGAGGAAAGCATGCATGGGAAATGTCCAATGTCCTAATGTCGATCACATAACATAACTTTCCTTTACTTATATATCAACATGAGTTGTTGATCACCGGAGACCATCATTAAAGACAGAACGAGGTACATTGGGGATTTCTTCTAACGCTCCCATATCGGACTCTTGTTAACCACCTGTGATTTTATATGATCAGAGCCTAAGAGCAACTGAACGTTGTGCTAGTTATGCGCCTAGAAGTAGGCCAGCGATCCGATTTTTTGGACGCTTTTATTTACTAGGTAGCTTCATGCCTACTCCATTCCCCCTCATACGACATGCATTATAGGTCACAGTGTTACTATTCTTTGCTCCCCCTTTAGAGCCCGGGAACTGGCATTGAACATGGTTGTCGTGATACCAGTATAACGAAATTGGGTTAGGGCAGCTTCCGGGGGACAGAGGGTTGAAAAAGAGGGATGGCTCCAAAGGAAAATAGAGAAGAACTGTGGGTAGAAAGTTCAAAGATTGTGGCATGGCATGTGAAACAATTAAAGAAAGATGACAGAACGGTAAAAAAGGAAATCGTTGGGAAAAACAAGGGAAAGAGAACACAGATGAACACGTGCAGGAACACATAGAAGAGTCAAGCATAACAGGAACACATAGGAACACATAGAAGCAGTCACATACAGGAACACATAGGAACACAGGGGGTCTCTGTGGATAAGTGGTTACCCCTTGCCTTGTGAGTCGAGGTCGTGGTTGAATCCGACCGCGCCTTTTGTGCACGGGTGCAGTTTTTTCCACAGACCCCTAGGATTGTTTCTGGAGCTACGGAGTTGGCTTTGTGCAATACTCAAGGCAGGTGGCGACACTTCTGGGGGAGAGGGACCAAGCTATATGGGGTAAAACCGGCAATGAAGTCAATCCTTAGGTTTTAGAAACCTTTATATGAACACAAATGTGCTCTTATCGTTCATAGTGTTATTATCCTGACGATGTAAGGCAAAATTGGATTGGAGAAAAGAAAGAAAGACATTGTGTGCAAAAACACTTAAAAGCATACACATACATGAACACATAGACACACTTTTTATCGATAACTTACCCATGAAACTAACCTGTTGACAGTGATGTCAGATCCTTTGAAGGTCTTTGCCCAAGGGTGGGTTGCCCAAAACCCTCTCTTTTTAGCCCTACAAAAAATAGACACAGTAAAACCCCTTTTTTAAATTTGAACTCAAATCCCGATATATCGGCCCAAAATTTAAACATCCGCTCGAATCTCATTTATAGGTACTATAATTATATAGCCCGAGGGGTTTACCGGGGCCAAAACTGGGGTGTAAAGAATAAAACCCACTGTTACCCACGATGTCGTAAGAGGTGGCTAAGGGGGTTTTTTGGAAAGGGATGAATGTTCAAACGTGTGAAGTTTTGGTTTGGGGCCCTCCCAAAACCCAATTGGCAACGTATACATTTTCAGAAAGTTCCAATCACAAAAGGTTTAAAAATTGGTCGAAAAAGAACGAACGCAAAAAGAAGAAGGATATATATATATATATATATATATATATTTTTGCGGGACGGCTCGTCATTGGGCCCGGGTCGCCAAAAAAAAAGAATGTGTATTTATTTTTTTTAAAAATTTAAAAACATAACTCAAAACCATGTTTTTTCCCGAAAATTTGTGCTGGCCCCACCAACAAAAAAGATCACGACCCCACTGTTTTAAGTAATTTTAAAAAGATTAAAAAAAAACATTACAAATCATGGTATGGGGGCACATCTAGAGACGAAAGATTGATAGGACCCATCAATGCACTTCGTGAATAACCATGGAGCCCGATTTGCTTAACAGGAAAATCTCAACAGCAGGCCAAAACCTGGGTTTTTTTATAGTCCCCGTTCGTTTTTTAAGGTGATGAAAATTGTTTCAGAAAGGTATTTGTAATCCTTTTAATGAATTTCCAGAAACTTTCTTTATCGTTGTTGAACCGCCAGGGGTCCTTTTACTTAATTTGAATACGGGACGTAAGTTTTATCGTCCATCTCCGATATGACTAGAAACTCGATACCCCTTACTTTTTTTTCCATCCAAGCACTCGAGCATTCAGCCTTCGCCGTGCCATGGACATCGTAACCTTCGGTGGTGCCGGGATGAAACCCCTTCGGTTCGGTGCCACGAACGCCGTGAATCTGGGGAACCTGTTTTTTTTTCTGCCAGCCCAGGGAAATTTTAACCCGCACTCACAGGGGCTAGTCACCCGCAGTCCAACGCGCTACGAACACGCTGAGCAGGCGGGCAACACCCACATTAAGATAAGGGCTTGGGGCTAATGTTCAAGTCGTTGCCTTGCTAGAGCGTTTTTTCCAGAGATCTCTAGACTGATGCCAGTGCTTTGTATAATATTCTCGACAGGTACCGTGCATTTTAGGGGAAGCGCTGAACCGTATGAGGTGAAATCCCGGTGCAATGAAGTCAATACTTTGTCCTTAATCCTCTTCAAACCATCAGTATTAAAGCTTCGACCGCAGATACTGGGCGCATTAGTCATGTAAAATAAAATTTTATAAAATAGATAATATATAATCAAATATTTTGGAAAATATCATAATCGCTCCACAGCAGGACGAAAAGATTACATTTGAAGAGAGAGGTAAGCACATTACCTCCATGTCACAGAAACCTCCAGAGACATTACTATAGACCAGCGTTTCTAAAGTGAGGGAACCCCCCCCTGTGTGGCAGCCTTCCAGGGGCGAAGGGTTAGAAAAATTTTGGGGGGGGATTTTATCTTGTGATTTTACGATTGAATAATCATTAAAAATTTGAATTCTGCATTTTAATTCATCTTATGCCCGTCTTACAAGATCCATATTTACACCAATTTTATATTTCAGGGTGTAATCATAGAAAATTGCCCCATATATGACAGAAATATGGAACAATTTTCTATGTCAAATGAAAATAGAGCATGTAATATAATATATGTGGGGAGCTTGGAACCGTTATAATGGGAGGGGTTGCAAAGTTTATGTTGTTGTAAAGTGGGGTAGGCCGAAAAATTTTGGGGAAATCTATACTATTGATAAGAGAGGGAAAAGAGTTTCCAGCGAAATAACTTGCAAATACATCTGTACCGATTATAATCATGCAACTCTAATAAAATGTAACGATTGTACTTCTTTACTACAATCTACAAGGGTCTAGATCATGGGTTCCCACATTGGTTGTACGAACCCCAACCCGTGGGCGCTTAAGCTTTTTAGGGGTAGTGATTCAAGCATTAGCGTTCAGGCGATTAGGGCGCTGCTTCTTTAAAAAGAAATTAATAAATATATATTTTTAACTAAATTATTTTCGAGATTTTGAATAATCATTTAAAATTTGAATTCTGCATCTTAATTCATCTTATGCCCGTCTTACACGATCTATTTTTTCATCAATTGTCTATTTCATGTATATAATCATTTGAAAATTGACATGATGACAGATGTATATATCAATTTTCTATGTAAAGGAAAAAAGAATGTATGTGAGGGAGGGGAATGATATGGTGGAGGGGCGTTACAAAGTTTATGTCGTGAAAGTGGGTAATGGCCTGACAAGTTTGGGAACTTATGCTTTGACCAAAATTCCTAAACTTTCGGACAAACCTTGTTACGCCCTCCTCACATTATAACAGTTTGCCAACGCCCTCCCATGCTGGGATCTATAGAAAAGTTTTTGAGGTTTTCAGACATCTTCTGAAAAATTCAAGAACCACATTTGTTTTGGTATATAGTTTCATTCTTTCTCACATGATAACCATCTTAGTCGTCTACTACTGAGCATGCCCATGATGGAAGGCAGATTTGCACGTTGTGTACTTTGAGTTGGTTATCTTGTCGTACCACCTGATGTTCATAATCTCATGGAGAATGCAAGGGGAAAAATGTTAAGTCTCCTCGTGTCTTGAGGGAGGATGTCAGTTTGAGCCATATTAAAGAAATAATTACACAGGCTCGATATATTTGGGCTGTCTGCAAGTCATCTTTTGCTGTTAAGCTCGCGATAGTATGCCGAATGGTAGCCGACCTATACGAGCGTGATTTCTTCATCAAGAGAAAGGCTGGCAGTGACCGGGACCCAAGATAGCAGGGAATTTTTGGCACTGGTGTTGGATGGTTACCATTTTTTAAAGTGATATTTGATGTCTTACCTCCCTGACATAATACAACTGCATAAATTGTATATATCCTATATTAATGTATGGTTTCGAAACATGGACAATGAACAAGCAGTTAGAAGACAGAATTGATGCATTTGAGATGTGGATATATAGAAGAATAGGCAGAGTTTCATGGACAGAAAACAGACAAATAAGCAAAGTTTTAGAAAACTAGGCATGAAGAAACAATTATTAAGAGAAATAAATTCAGACAAATAAAGTATTTGGGACACATAAAAAGACATGACACCATGATAAAATCTTTACTAGAGGGAAAGTTGAGGGGGGAAGAGCAAGAGGAAGACCAAGAGATGTGGGAAGGAAACTTTAAGAAATTGACAGGTTACAGTCTGGCAGAGTGCAACACCAAGGCGAAAGACAAGAGGATGCTGGAGATTCATTGCAGCCAACCTTCAATGTGGAGACGGCACCTGAAATAGAAAATTGATGAAAAAATGGATCGTGTAAGACGGACATAATATGAATTTTAATGCAGAATTCAAATTTTAATACATCATTCAATCGCAAAATCAAAAAAAATGTATTTAAAAATATTTTATTAATTTCTTCTTTAGGAGCCACTGACCCCTAAACGCCTGAACACCCCCAAATTCTTCTGAACTCACTATCGTCCCCTAGAACACTTCAGCGCCTATTGGTGGGCGGCGGTACCGCCACTTTGAGAAACACTGTTATAGACGATGAGAGGATAAAGAGATTTCAGCGAAATCAACTAGTAAACATATATGTTATTGATTGTAATCATGCAACTCTAATAACATTTAAGCTATACAATTTACTACTATCAACAGGTCGAGCTTGCTGTATGCACATGAGAGAAATCAAATAGTGTTTTAATGTGACAGCTTGCAAGGATTTAGAGCTGATAAAAATTAACTACGAACTTCGGAGTGCAAGGCAATATTAACCTCTTAGCCACAAAGACTCTCTGATCTTAATGTAGGTTATATCGACTTTCTGGTCATATCGGAGATGGATGAAAAACGTAGGTTCTGTATTCAAATTGAGTAAAAGAACCCGTCTGTTGAAAATGGATTAGTTGGCTGTGATGCCTGGCCGAATGGATTAGTGGCTGTGAGCCCCGCCGAATGGATTAGAACGCGACTCCTAGGGCAGGAGACCCGTGTTCACCACAGTAATTCCATGATTTTGTTTTCTATCGGCATGAGAAAGATTGTACATGAGCAGTTTCACTAGACGACTAGCCATGCGTCCATTAAATCTCCATGACATGTCCTCCATCTTCCTCCCCACCCTTTCTTGTCTACATCGCCTAAAGCGCTAACAAGCAGTAATGACAGTTATTTAGGTTTTAAAACAAACCCAGGTTTGTTAAAATTATATCAATTCAATTGTATGCGATAATCCGTGTATTTAATCGAATGTTCACTTAAACGGAGTTTTGTATCTTACTTTAGTTTTTTTTAAGGGTTTTCAGCCGAAGGATTGACTTCATTGCACGGGTTTTACCCCATATGGCTCGGTCCTCTTCCGCAGAGGTGGCACGCCACCTGCCGAGAGTATTGCACAAAGCACGAACTCCGTAGCTCCGGCAACAATCCTAGGGTCTCTGGAAAAAACTGCACTCGTGAACAGAAGGCCGCGGTCCGGATTCGAGCCACGACCTTCGACTCGCAAGGCAAAGGGCTTAACCACTCAGCCACAGAGACCCCCGATCTTACTTTAGTGATTCATATTTCGTTTATCCGAACGAGTTTTAAATTAACTATCTAATGTACAGATCATGTCAATGGAGTATGAGTATTAGATTAGCTGGCTTGGTCACAATATCAGAGGGGCTGCCATTGACCTGAATTGACATTCTTAACGCATTGAGTCTTTCCGAACAGAGAAGTTTCAGGGTTGTGAATCCCAATCGCTGACCAGATTGAGAAAGATGGGTGTCGATATTGGTGCATCCCGAAAAGTACGACATACCAAATATGCAAAGAGATTGATTAATCAACATCGAACTGGTGTGTTGGGTCGCTGGACTCTGCTGGATTTGCTGAGGCGGAGATCGGAGCACTTATGAATGTGTCCGTAGTGTTTTGATGATATGCATCATATAACTGATAACTGAGAGCATTGAGTGTTAGGGGATCGAATTATTTGCAAACTACAAATATATAATATTTTAAACACATGCACTACCTCATCATACACATACCCCCACACACGGCACCACATCACACAAACAACACATCTCTACACACACACTACAACAAACATCATACAAAGACATCATTTTTACAAACAACCGACCACACACGCACCCACATCATACAAACAGCACTCACACATACCACGTCATACACGGGTGGTCGCTTTGGGAAAGTCGTTAAATTGTGCCTTGTTCCGGTGTGGGTTCGAATTCACCATGTCGTGTTTTACGAATCTGTACCATGTCGTTGTTCCGATCTTACTCTGTGTGTTACGAATCTGTACGTCGTGCTTTTTCACGAATCGTACCAGTCGTTGTTCACGAATCTGTACCATGTCGTGTTGTTCACGAATCTGTACCATGTCGTGTTGTTCACGAATCTGTACCATGTCGTGTTGTTCACGCGTGTTTTTTCCTGGAGACCCCCTAGCATTGTTGCCAGAGCTACGGAGGACTGCGCCAAATGGAATCCAATCCGGTCCTTAGTCCCCTTTTGACGGCATACACACATATATATACACACACACACCACGCCGCAAACACACCACCATATCACACAACCACACGCAACAGCATGTACAACCAAACACAAACACTCCCACATTACACAAACATCCACAGACTACTCCGAAACACAAACATCCACACACAAGACCCACAAGCATTCACACACTACCAAGACCCACAAACATACACACAACTACCAAGACCACAAACATACACACACAATAGACGACACACAATAGACATAAAACACATAAAACCCACATATCACCACATGGTCGCACAAACACACTACCAAAACGTAATAAAATACTTGACCAGGCCGCACAAACACATAAACAAACCCCCACACACAAAATCGCACAAATGCACACGCATAAATACACAATATCCAAGCCCACACACAAACACATCAAGCGGACTTTTTTCAAACTCCAACGGCTCTTAAGTTGACCCAGCATTCTTAACTATGTATCAAAGAAACACTAGAAAACATAGACTGTCGGCGTGATGTTGACCACATCATCAATCGTATGCTTTGTTCTAAGAAAAATAAGGACCCAGCACTGTATTTCTCAATAAACAACATTGTATACAATTATACTTATTCATAGGGATCGGAACAACGCATTCGTAGTAGAGTGAATTTTCGCATCAATATACCTGCCCATGAAGAACAACTAAAGGGAACACAAACATGTTATACAAGTTATTGGTTACTAAACTGACGTCATTGCACCCGGGCAGACCCATAGGTGCTCAATCTCCCCAACAGATATCGAAGAGTATGCATACTGATGGTTCCCGTGGTTTGCTGATTAAACACCTCTCACTCTGCCTCTCAGGCATCCAGTTCGACTTGTACAACGGGTAACTCCAAACTGCCTAAATCGCTGATCGATTCAACATCGATTTTAGTGTCCTCATCCAACAGACAGTCGCTAAGAGACCGAAGAATATCACCCTTATCCATCTTCAACTCCCTAACAATCGATGCTGTTGATGCAAGCCTGTCCGCTCTCCTCATCACGTAAACACCTCGCATGCCCAGGACAGTATATCCACGTAAGCCTCTGGAGATTAGAAACTTTAGACGACATCAGGGCGGCTCGTCATTGGGCCAAATTGGGCCCAGCCCCACCAATAATCGAAAGAGGAATAACTCCCAGAATAGTAAATGCTAAAAAAGTCATGATTTTTTGAAAATGTGTGTCGGCCACCAAGAAAATGACCACGAGCCGCCGCTGACGACATCCACATACTGAAACCTGCCCTTCTGGATCTTGTAAAGCATCGACTAAGAGTCAGATACAACAATGGCCCCAGTAAATGAAGTCCCAGAGAGCCAATGGAAGGCAGCAGTAACGGCCTTAACCTCCATCCTCATACTAGAAGTAGTTGTCGAAGTAGTTGTCCTGTAGCCCCACTTCGCTCTGCAACAACCCTACCATGCGCATTAGCCAAGAAACCCCAACCGGACTTCACCACGATGAACCGACCCATCGGTATATACAACAACATCATCATCCCTTGCATTATCTTCTATCAGCCTTAACTGGAGATCAGCCTCATGTTGCCCCAATCTCTACATTCTCTCACAAACAAGTTGTAAACATTCATCAATAGATGCCTGAACAGGATACTCCAGCCACGATAGGATCACAAACATGAACTGTGGGATAGAGCGGACAACGGCAGGTAACAAGAGGTAGGGCAGAAAGTGGCAATGGATAGGGCACACATGAGAGACCTCCTGACATCATGAAAGGTTTATTTTCGTCACAACAGGCAATGGGACTGAGGTACCATCTGTTTAACAAGTATAAATAGGCCCATCTGACATATGTACATGTGGCACCAGCAAGATGACAGGACACACATACCAAGAAGGTCCAACATACACGGAACAGAGAAAACACATGGCCAATCCCCATATCAGTCAAGCAAGCTATACGGAGATGTACATTGACCCGGTTGACCACTAACTATTTTAAAAAGTATACAAATCGATGTCTGAAAACGTTGGAAGAAGAAGTCTCACCACCTGTGTGTATAATTATTTGGGGCCATGAGCGCCCATGTGTTAAGACATGAGGTGAGAGGGGACATGTGTTTTGAAACACGTTCATGACACTTCCCCTCCTCCATAAAAAAAATCAATTTTTCTAATAAAAGTTTTATATTTCTTCTTCGAAAGCTCCATATCGACCACTTGTTAACCCACTTTTGTAATTTGTATGTGATCTGAGCCTAAGAGCGATTGTAAGTTGTGCCAGTTATGCGCCCAAAGTAACCCTCCACATCCGATTTCTGCGATGCTTTTTTTTCCCAAAGGTAGCTTCCTAGATCCTACATACTTTCGCCTCTTACGACATCCTTATAGGTCGCATTGGTACTATTCTGTTCCTTTGCGGCCCGGCACCACAGGGCGGAAGATGGTGGCAATTTGTACGAATTTAACTGAAATTATTTTTAAAAAATTTTGCCAGGGCAGTGACTGCAGACTACTGTTATCTATTTTAAAACGCTAATGGTTTTATGCCCAACTTAACCCCAGACCTCCGTTTTATTCCGTTGCTGATAGGACTACCACAGAGAGCCACACAGAAAAGTATATGAGTACAAAGCGAAAAGGAATACAAGCAAACGATGGAGCGACGGCATTAAGAACAGTCTTAGAAATGAATATCAACTTAAAAAATGCCTAAAACAAGCACACACAAGATCACTACGTCCGACCTCTATAAAGAAGAAATGGTGGAAGAGAAGAAGCTGATAGAGTAGGAACTCACTTGCATTGAGATCAGGATATGGAAAAAAGCTCCACGCGGAAACAAAGCGAGTACCTTCGTAACAAAGGTGAAAAACCACCTCTACTCTAACACAATTTGTTGGTGCAGGTTATGCACCAACAAATGAGCTGACGAGATAAGAAAGAGACATTTTATGAGCAACTACAAGATCAATTAAAAGACCCAAAAAATGACTGTTAGTAGTAATGGGGGACTTTAATGCCAAGGTTGAAAGTGATAGTGTAAGGGTAGAGAGGCTATAGGGAAAAAAGGAATAAAACACAATGAATGAGAATGGAAAGACTGGGAGTTATGTATGCTGTCAAACTTTGTAATTGAAGGCCATCTTTGCAATAAGGAAATTTATAAACTTACTTGGCACTCACCAGATGGAGTGACCAGGAATCAGATTGACCATATTGCATAAACACAATTTAGAACATCATTGCTGGATGTCCGTGCATACAGAGGGCAGATGTAGGAAGTGATCATAATTTATGCATAGGTAAATTGAAACAAATTGAAAATTACCATACAAAAAAGAACAACTGGAATAGACAGTCAAAGACTACAAAATAATAGGAAAAAGAGGAATATCAGCTCGAACTTAAGAATAGGTTCGAGTTACTCAATGTGAAAATGAACAAAACATTGAAGACAAATGGACTAAGATAAAGGACACACTATTGGGGCAGCAAATAGTAGCTCAGGATTAAAGACAAAAGACAGAAAACCCTGGATAAGCGATGACACCTGGAAATGTATTCAGGAAAGAAGAAAGATGAAACTAGCAATATTTAATACTAAGGATGCAACAAATTAAATCCAAGCTAAAGAGGAATATAGACAAAAAGACAAGGAAGTGAAAAGAGCGGCTAGAAGAGATAAAAGAGCATATGTCAATCGACTTGAAGAAGGAAAAAGGTAGCTAAGACTGGAAACAGAAAAAATGCTATACAACACACTAAAACAACTGACTGGAACATTTGTTTCAAAGGGTGGCTAATCAAGATAAAGATGGTAAAGTTCTAACATCAGACACCGAGCAGAAGAAAAGATGGGCAGAACATTTTGAAAAAATATTAAATAGACCTGATCCACCAGTACTACTCAAGTTTGACAAAGAGGCAAGAAACAGCTCTACTAATTAAAGAAGAAATGATAAGTGTAGCTGAGGTCAAGGAGGCAATCAATTCTTTGATAAACAATAAGGCAGCGGGTGATGACAACATTACTTCAGAAATGCTCAAAGCGGCTGATGATACAACTATTAGCCAGGTGAAAGAACTATTTAATAAAGTATGGGAAGAAGAAACTGTCCAGATCAATGGAAAAAGGGAATAATTGTTAAGATCCCCAAAAGGTGATCTCAAAGATTGCAACAACTGGAGAGGGATCACCCTATTATCAGTAATGATCAAGACTTTCTGCAAAATCATTCTTAATAGAATCAAAGGAGCAGTGGACAAAACCCCTGAGGAAGAACAAGCTGATTTTAGACCTGGAGAAACTGCTTAGACCAAATAATTACCCTACGACTAATTCTGGAGAAACATATTGAGAAGCAACAACCACTCATACTAAATTTCATCGATTTTAAAAAGCCTTTGATAGTCTACAGAGAATCTCTCTGTGGAATATTCTGACATGCTATGGAATACCAGACAAAATAATAAACATTATAAAGAGCCTCTATGATGGTTCACATTGTGCAGTTCGCACTGATGGTGACACAGCGACTGGTTTATGGTTGAAACCGGAGTAAAGAAAGGCTGTATTCTATCTCCGCTATTGTTTGAGGGGCCCATTGACTGGGTGATGCGAAATGTTGCAGGGGCGAAACTGGCATCGATTGGGTAGAAAATAGTCAACTAGAAGATTTGGATTTTGCAGATGATATTGCCTTGTTAAGTAGAAACAACCAAGATATGCAAAAAAAAACAGACAACTTGTCATCTATAGCATCAAAAGTTGGACTGCAGATAAGATATGAAAAAAACAAATATAATGAAGACACCTATGGCAAGTTATGCAGATATCACCCTGGAATCTAAAATGATAAAAATAACAGAGCAGTTCACCTATTTGGGTAGCAATTTTGATTGCCACAGGAAATGTTAAAAAAGAAATTATGATACGAATTGGCAAAGCAACAAGAGCTTTTAAAAGTCTAAATAAAATATGGAACTGCAAGTTATACATTTTTAAAACTAAATTACGAATTTTCAATTCAAATGTTGTATCAATCCTAAATATGCCAGCGAGAGTTGGAAAATGACTAAAGATATAGAAAGCAAGTTGAATGCATTTGAAAAAAGGTGTCTGCGAAAAATAATGAATATAAAATGGAACGAATTCAGAGAAGTGATGAAATCAGAGACATGTCTGGTCAACCACAGTGACAACTGTTATAAGAAAGAGAAGATGGAGATATGTTGGACACACCTTGAGGAGAAATGATCAACAAGCGAGCGCTCGGTCGTTTCGCTTTAATTCGCATTTTCGCCGGGGGCGTCGGGATCCGCTCTGCACAGAGCGCTGTCTCCCTACCCCGAGCATTGTCGGTCCAGTCTCGTCCATGACAGCTATCTGGTTGATCCTGCCAGTAGTCATATGCTTGTCTCAAAGATTAAGCCATGCATGTCTAGGTTCACACTGTCTCACGGTGAAACCGCGAAGGGTCATTAAATCCCGTCGAGTTCAATGGATGACACGATCCGGGGTCAAGGCTCATGAGGTCATGGTGGTAACATGAGCCAGGGTTAGGGAGGGGGCGCGCTAACCCAAAACCCTGCCCCAACCTCCCCGCGGTGACCCTGGAAACAGACTATGGTTCCGGTCTGGCTAAGAGGGACAGGGATCGGGGAGAACTACTGGTAGTGGTAGCAGTGCAAGTCGGAAACGATAAAGATACAAACAAACAAAATGCACAAATCTCCTGACCGATGTCCAACAAAATATTGCCCCAAATCCCCGAACGCAAAGAACAGCAACGAAACGTCTCAGACATGGATGAGAGGTGCATCCAGTGACAAACGAGGGACACGTGGGCGAAGCTCAAGCCCTGAGGAGGGCAAACATTCCAGCCCGTCGGCAAGAATAAATAGACAGGACCGTAACGAATAAAGTCACCCTCGTGTTGGTGCGAGAAGATTGCAGCTGACCCCGCATTGGTAGCCTGGTGCAGAACATGTACTGGGCAAGGTTTGCCGAGCGCAAAAGAACAAGTTGCGTTTTATTGCATAACGAAACTACCTGCCCTGGGAAAACCGTGCAAGGTACTGTGCGATTAAAATTAACATCCCCCGGGAAAAACTGAGGCTGGTGATGCCTAAAGGGACTGCCAGCCATGGGGCAACCGGGCAATGTTCGATTTCAGTCGTAACTAACATCCCCGGAATAACTGGGGCGGGGGATGGCGGCGAGCGAAAATCCACAGTTACGCTGATAGCGCCGACTGAAACGACCCTCTCTACATTGTTTGTACTCGGCCCCATGCCAGTGCTTTCTACGTTAATTGCAAATTGCCACGTACCAATGCGCGTCTAGAAAAGGCTGAGAATGTTCCCTTTTCCGGATCAGACTCAAAAAGCACGGTAAGCAAGGCCGACAATGTACGGACCAGACAGGAAGTCCGGGTCTGAACATTGGCGAAGGCCGATACTTTACAGGTGTCTTATACGAGAAAGACGCCGTCCGAGGATAAACTACAAGCCGAAAAATATTTCTCAGTCAGAACGGGCATAAACAGCGTAACTCACTGTCCCGGCCAGATCCAAAGCCAAAATACGGCAAAGCTGATCGTACCCTAGGAAAGCTCACCTAGTAAATCAAAAGCTGGCTGAAACGAACACCCACCGAAGGATAAGCAATGGGCTCCAATAGGTGCTGAAGGCTGGTGCACGTACATCACGTTCTGAGTGTGGCTGTTTATATATCAAATGAGAATGATTAAAACAGGCCTAGAACGATCGAAGGGGAGAGGATCAACGAATATCAAAGCAGGCATTGGTGGGATGCAAAAGGGGTTTAAGAAGAGAGGTCGACCTAAGGAGACCATGAAGGAACTTTGCTGGAGAGGCAGGGAAAAATCGGTCTCAGTTCCATGGAGGAGATTGAGCGGTTTCCCAGGATAGAGCGGTATGGAGAAATTACTTGCAGGCCCTATGTAACGTATAACGGTACGAGAGGAATTATTATTATTATTATTAAGCCACAATTATATACTGAGCTTTAGACCTGTCATTCAATCTAGCCCACGCACGCATGTCTAAATGAGACCAAAATCAAGTGCTCTTACTGGCTATATATAGACATCTGCGGGATTTATACACAGAGGACAGTTTGAAAGTAGTTCAGCACAGCACAGGCATGACCTACTTAAACTAGAGGCAATTTGACTGGCCAAAATATTGACTCATGACGTCACAACTACGGCGACTATCACGATTATGAATTTGAACTAAACTAAGGCAGGAGGCTAAAAATTAGTGTATTTTACATTGTTTATATTTTACTCCTTGTACATACAATCGATAAATTGCAGGCCCTATGTAACCTATAACTACGAGGGGAATTATTTTATTCTTGTTATTACATACAATCGATTATATAAAGAAGGTATATAAAACGATTGCAACTTATTAATGAGATTTTTAAAACTAAGGCATTTGAAAAAAAAATTAAAAACACTCCCTTTTTGTAAACAATGAACCCTCAACACATTTCACCAGAAGAATCTTAATTTATATGATCTGAGTGTAGTTTTTTTCACCAGAAGAATCTTAATTTATATGATCTGAGTGTAGTTCTCTGTCTGTGGTAAATGAACCAGACGCTTGTCTATTTTTTTTATATACAGCACTGTTTACATCCCCTAACTCAGTGTACACTCTCAAAAGGCATAATATAGATGTCTAAGTTGTTGCATCCAAAAAATTTTTATATACACATTGGGTATTATTATGACAGTGTAAACATTTTTATTCTTCTGGATTCTTTTTTAGCTATTTAAATTTCCCAAGCTTTTTTTTATTTGATGTGCTAAGCTTGTTCGGATTTCTCTATGTCATTTTTTGTTTTCCTGAAATTGTTTAAGAAAATATTTGCCAGTGTTGGAATGGCCCCCACCAAACATCTGTTATTGAACAACACAAGCCACACAAACAGTTTTGTCTTTCCCTTTAAGTAATGAATAAAATTAGCTGTCACAGTGTCCATCACAATTTCTTGTGGGTTGGGGAATTTCTTCTTCTTCTTCTTTGCGTTCGGTTTCGTATGCTCGTCTAAATCATGAGATGGGTTGCCTCTATGAAGCTGCATGTCAGTTGGAGTTCTTCGGGGTTCCCCATGGGTTTGGTCTGCAACCTTCCCTTGAGGCCATGTTTCATTTTTGTTGGTGGGGTGAGGGATGGACATGACTGCAGGATTCTGGGGGGTCTGTGTTTCTGTCTGGCAGGGCCACTGTGCAGTCTGAGCAGGCTTTATTCGGGTGCATGTGGCGGTTAAAACCTTTTAATGATCCTGTTTTTAGGCGAAAAGGTCGTGTCCCTTTTTCTTTTGGGGGTCTGTTGATGGGATCTTGTGGGTTTGCTGTGGGTTTTTTTTGCCTCCATACCCTTTTTGTATTTTCCCTTGATATTTTTGGATTTCTGGTAGTAAACTGGGTTTTTTTCCTGTTTGTGTGGTTTTGTTCCCCCCCTTAGCCAGCATGTCTGCTCTCTCATTTCCTGGAACCCCCACAGTTTGGTATCCACGGGAAAAAATTTTGTTGTGTTCTGAAGCTTTTTAGCTGTAGTATCCCCTTTTTTCCCCATGTTATCTTGGGGTTTCCCCTTTTTGGGCCTGGGATTTTGTCAAGCAGTCTGGAAGACAAGTTTGTTTTTTTGGATGTTTCTTTCCAGTATTTTTAGGCACCCCAAAATTGCCTGTTGTTGGGTTCAAAAATTTGTTGATAGTTCTCCAGTGGACTTGAATTTGTTAGTGGTACCCATCTTGGGGTATGATGAGGGTTCCGGCCCCTCCTTTCCTCGCTGTCGTGCCCTGATGATCCGTCTGTATATGGGGGACACACCCGGTTTAAAGGGTTGAGGGGTCAATTGGGGTTCTAGTGTCTTTGCTCTGAAGGTGGGACCTGTTTCTTCAAACCCTTTTTCCCTACCCTTTGGGAAAATTTTTGTTATCACTGAAATTGGGGTGAAGGGCTGTGTTGTTGAATGGGACTGTCATTTCCCAGGTTGCTGGGGCTTTTTAAGGATTCCATGTTTTTTTAAAGGATTTTTACAAGGATGGAAACTGTGTCTTTTTTTGCGGTTTTTTTTTGGGTTTTTTGATTGTTTGGGGCATGGGGTTATTTTTTGTGGTTTGAACTTTTTTGATAGGGGGTGGTATTTTTTTTTCCCCGCGTCGTCCCAAAGGGTCTCAATGCCAGTAGTTTGCCCTTTTAGATCTTTTATTTGTTTTACTTTAGAACCCCCGGGGATGATTAGGCCCGTGTTCTGTATTTTATCTAACCGGGAGATTTGTTTTTCTGTGTTTTGTAGGCTCCTGTGCCCCCCAGTTTTGGACTTTCATATCCTGTGTATTTTGGCGTGTAGTGTTTATCTGGCCCCCCGTGGGTTCCCCTATTTTTTATGAAATCTTAATCTTTTTTGTGGCTTTTTTTGTGTTTCTTCTAAGGGGGAATTTTAAAAATGTTGTTCATAAACTAAAAATTATGACTGAACAACAAGGTAAGCCATAAGACTTAAAACTGTTAAAGAATTTTGTTGGGGGTTTTAAGCCCCGGTTGGTAGCCAGTTTAAATTTTTCCCTGAAACAATGGAGAGGTCTGGCTCAATGTCTAATTAAATACTTGTCCTGCGCAGAAAAATTGCAGGGAGGCATTTTGTTTTTTTATTAAATGAAGGAATAAACCGCTTATGTTTTGCCCTTCATGGGTTTCCCTCTGGAAAAAATTTCCCCTTGTTTCCCCATTAATCAGGAACCATGAATGGGGTTGGAAAACCTTTGGGGACTTAGGGTTTTTTCCCCCCGTTCCCAAAATCGCCCCAAAGGTTTAAAAACTGTTGACAGGTCAGAAATGAACATCCCAAAGGCTTGAGAAAACAAGCTTAGGTACAGAAATTAATTTTTTTCTTTCTGATTCCAGTATCTTTTTACTGAAACAAGATAAATTCGCTCCCGACAGGCCTGTACCACCAAACCCTTGCTTAATGTTATCTGTCTGCAATTTTCCCAGTAGAATATATTCAAAGCCTAAAGTGCTGGGGGGCATCCAGACAACTGGGTCACGTTCATGGTACAGTCAGGGATTGAAGGTCTCATTTGTGGTTTCCGCCTGACCATCAAAAATGGCCATCCCCCAACCATTGAAAACTGCATTAGGTGTATCAAATTAGCCTGATCTTCTTTGTGACAGGCTGTGAGAAGGGTATGAGTCTTACGCCGCCAAACTTACTCTTCACATTGACAATTTTCCACCACTGAATGATTATACTGATGAAACTGGCACTGTCATTCTCACCGCTTTGCCTCAGCGCTGCTACATTATAATCATTAAACACACCTAATGCCAGTGGTACCTTCTGCCTATCAAGATTGGATGGGAAGAGTGCTTTGTACGTTAGACTTGGTGCTAGTTTAACAATTTTTGTATATCCTGAAATACACAGTTTTCAGACTAGACAGTGTAGCTTTCAAAACTGGATTATCAGAGTTTACAGGGTATGAAGGGCAGGCAAATGTCTGATCTGTATCCTTTTAAATTTGCCAGTTGTGCCAATACATTTCAACAAATGAACAGAGTCATGAATTAGGAATATGGGTTTCCCATCTTGCTGAGGATTGTCAAAGCTGTATTTGTTAGGTGCATACAGTTCTGTAAACCTTTCTGTTAACTCACTATTGTGATGCCACGGTCCTTAAGCAGTTGCTGTAATTTATTTTCGAGCTGTTCTGTAAAGCCTCAAAATCACTTACAAAATCTGTCTCCAGCCATTCTAAAACAGCGTTATCATGTTCTTTTAACTTCAACAGCTCGTTGATTTGGGTCCTTCGCTTCATTAAAGACTGGGATTCTGTTGATAAAATGAAGGCAAGCCTGAAAAATAGTAGGATATGCATCCTGTTTTAAAACTGGGCGACGTTGAACAGTGTGTTCTGTGCCAGCAGAATTTAAATGTCTCGACAGTAATTACTTCCTCATCCTGAAAATGTTTTATACAAACAACACTGTGCTTGGTTGGAACCCAGTCTTTACGTGGAATACATCGAATCCATTTTTCTCAAAGCACAATGTTGCGTGTTTGCGAGGGAAATTGAAACACTGTCGTATAAATTTCACCCTTGTAGTTCGACCTACATTCAGGCACACAACACTTCTCAGGCATATATTAATCTCACATAAGAATAAGAATACACATAAATCCACAAGAATAGCGAAATTTGGGCAGAATTACAAGTCCTTTCAACTGGTGTTTAAACTGACTTCAGTTGTAGATTCATTGGCCTTGAATTGTCACGTGACTAATATTGGTCAGGAAGCCTTGAATAGAGAAAGCCGTGGCACAGGTAGCTGCAAAGTTGACGCGGAAGTTCGAAGTTTATTAGTGCCGCCATTGGTATTAGTTGGGTGACTTGAAGCAACTTTCAAATACAACATAAGATAGTTCAAGACCAATCTGTTGACAAACATACCAATTACCAGTCAAGAGCATGGCTTCTCTTGGCACAACGTCTCTTCTTGTCTTCTGCTTGTTCCTTACCACAGGTGAGATATCAGTTTCAAATAGGGTCAACTATTTCGCTTTCCGTGTGCCTGTCATTTCTGAATTCATCTGTTGATGACCCAATTAGGACTCGGACCTGTACCTGGATATTAATGCGAATTCTTTTACAAATAATAGTTTTGTATATACGTGCATTTTTCCCCATATCAAATAATATCTGCTGTTTGTGTAAGATATATCAATGTGTTGTTTTTGTAACTTTCAAATTTGCCGCTAATAATGAAACGTACCATTGTCGCCGAGCCGCGGTAGCGTAGTTGTTAGTGAACTCGCTTCTCAAGGCTGGTGGTCTGGGTTCAACTCCCGCAGTGCGCGTGAAATTTTCCGACTGCGACGGCTTCTTGGTCGACCCAGCCTCAACTGGTACCAGCGTGCGGATTAGGCCAGCGCGGGGCCTGAGCAAATTTTAGCGCGGGGCCCTAGGTTTGTGATAATAAATAATAAACACAACTTTTACAAACAAACTAAACTAACTTGTCTCGATTTAATGTAAGCAAATTTAGATATGATATTAGACAAATCAATTTCTCTAAGTAAATTACATTCAATGTTCAATGACATAAGGTGAGGTTATTTAGACGATCTTGTCCCATCATGTTCCTTAACTTTTTATACGCTTTAATGTTGAAAAAGAACGTTTTCCATGCAGTTGATAATCATTAAAGACAAGTAAATTCGTAAGACTATTTCTTCATTTGGGAAACACGACTCTAATTAATTTTCCATTATGCTTTCTTCTAAATCCTCTTGGTAAGAGCTGACAATATTAGTAGTTCTTTTCAAGATCTCTTCTGCTGAAAAAGATTTTAACTTCCAAAGTATTCCAAATACACCAGTCACTTATGGTACGCTCCTATGGTTTAGCTAAGGCAGAGAGTACATTATCAATTATGATAATAAACACCTGACTTTCAAATTTGTGTTTGATTTTCTACAACTTCGTCGAGCGTATTAGAGTCGCTAAATCGTCGTGCTAGGTATTTCGCTTGCGTCGTCTTGAAGTTTGTTGCTGATATTCTTGACAGTCAGTCAGGATTTTGCTTTGGCCTCAATATCTGGAAATGTAGGCCGCATTGCTTGAACGTACCCGTTTAACGATTCATAAGGCATATCCGTATTAAGATCTTATCAGGTGACTGTAATGAAGCGTAGACGCTTGCAAGCGTTCTAGAATTCCGTTCCATAAAATGTTCATTATTCCTGTTTCCAACCTTCATCTCCAAAACTAGTCCATACACCGATTACGACACTCTACCTTTGATTCATGTTATTTGAGACGTCATCCAAAAACTTGTTTGACAGTGGTAAAACCACATAAAAGGGCATTTGTCGCATCAGCTCGGGCAGACCACTTTGTGTCCGACAGTCTCTTCAAAGTCGGGAGTTTTGAACCTGTATCTTCCAGTGCTTTGTAAGAATGCCCCATCGATAGGTAGAAGCGGAAAAGAATGTATAGAGGCTTTAAACAAAATCGAAAAAATAGATGCTTCTATACAACATTCTACAGCAGACTTCGCAACCAAATTCAGTGAATATGCAAAGCAGGGAATGTATTCTACGTACTTATTTATCTCCTTAATGCGTGCTTGTAGCTCGTTGTATTTCCTACTCATGTTGCTGGCATTGTCATAGCTTTGACCGCGACAGTCTTGATATCAATGCCATTTTTCTTTTAAAATCAAGTAAACTTGAGCGAGTTATTCAGCAGCATGACCTTCCATATCCAGGAACTTCACAAACCTTTCCACTGGTCCAGATGGTAAGACATAGCGCACTATTAGAGTGAATTGGTCCACATGCGAAATGTCTGGAGTAGAGTCCAATGATACGGAATAGTGCTTGCATTTCTTAATTTCGCAAATAATATGATCCAGTAAAGTTAATGCAATTAGATGGATAAATTTCTCACATGTTGTTTTGATAGTATGATGTATGTCCCGTTCCTTTATTTGCATAAGTATTTATATGCTGAGCCAGAAAATGTGAATGTTATTAATTCCAACAAACCTATTAATTTCATTATGAGATGAACCAATAGATTCATCACTACCCCGAAATGCAAGACCTCGTTCTGCTAAAAATTAGATAACTGAAGTAATTAGCTCTAAAAGTGTCCGCCAATATGTTTTCTCGGTCTCAATTTGGTTTACAAGTTGAGAATCGACACGCGGTCCGTCTTTTTGCAAACTAACAGCAAAATTATCGCTTTTCTATGGACAGTGCTTTCTTCATGTCTTTTCAATAAATTATTTGCGTTTTACAAGTCGTCAAATCCTTTTTCGTAAACCGTGACGAACAGCCTGAATCAGTAATTTTGCAAACAGAAAAGTTGTCCTTTAGTTTCTGAATAACACAACCAATCTTTCACATGAGTTTTGTTTGTTGGTTTATGTGATATGTGAAAACGACTTCTACAAAATCGTGGATTGTTTCTTTATCGTATGTTTTTTAAGACAAGAAATCACTATTTATATGTGCACTTCCTACTCCCTTTCGCAATCCAATAACTCGAAGTTGCTTGGCCATTCACCAATATCGTTGGAGTACATTTTACTTCCGTTGTGTTTTGGCTTGTAGAAGATGTTGCTACATTGGTAAGCATGTGCTGTGCTTTCTGCCTCTCTTTGGCTTGAAGATGATATTGCTAAATTGGGAGGATTTGCTGTACATTCGACTTCAGTTTGTTTTGTGGAAAGTGTGGCTAAATCGTGAAGAGTTGCTGATCTTATTGGTAATATTGATAATGATGATTCTTCTATAGCACTGCCCTCATCTACTAACATGAGACGTGACTTCGTATTTTCTGCTTCGATTTCTTTGAATTCGACACCACACACGACATTAAAAATTCAGACAGCTTGCATGTTTTGATATAACATCTTGGTTATTTTTCCTTTTCATCTCTGTCGCGGGCCCCTAGAAGCGCGGGGCCCGTAGCATTTGCTACTAGGCTAATCCGGCGCTGGGTACCAGACATGCTCTGGGAAAGTAAAGGCGGCCGGCGTGATGCTGACCACATCACCCATCGTGTGCCGACGGTCAATGAAAATACAGGCCTAACACTGTATTGCCCTATACCACGAGGTATGAAAGGGTTCCTTTACTTTGAGAGCCGCGAGCGTAGTTGTTAGTGAACTCTGCTCCTACAAGGCTGGTGGTCTGGGTTCAGCCCGCAATGTGCGTGGAATTTTCCCGACCACGACGGCTTCAGGTCGACCCAGCCTCAACTGGGTACCAAACATGCTCTGGGAAAGTAAAGGCGGCCGGCGTGATGCTGACCACATCACCCATCGTGTCCGACGGTCAATGAAAATACAGGCCTACACTGTATTGACCTATATACCACGAGGTATGAAAGGGTTCCTTTACTCTTTTTACTACCATAGTCGCCATAGAAGGCAAATGGATACAATCAAAACTTAACTAAACCAGGAAATGACCAAAAAATGATTTTGTTGAGAGCTAGAAATGGTAGGCATATTTTTCTTGTGTCTTGTATACAAACGACGATGGTACTGTGTACACCCTATGTCTATGATGGATAATTTGTTATACAATCAAGTTATTCAGCTGAGACTTATTATCAATACTGAAATACTCAATAGTGCTTTGAGTCTGAATAACTTTATGATAATTAGTAAACCCTCGTTAACACGAACTCGCTTAACACGAACACCCGGTTAACAAGAACAAAAATGTGGTCCCGTCATAAATGTCTATTTCTTATCAGTAAATAACACGAATTTCTGTGTACCACGAATCACGAACTGTATTTTAGTCCCTCCACCAATTTTATCTCATTTAACCCGAACTTCCAAAGCTTCACAATGTTTGTTGTCACCTTAAAAGCCTTTCATTGTTAGTGATCGGAAAGGTAACACTAACAGTTTCATTTACCTGTGGATGCCCTTGAGTTTGAGAATAGACGGCGAGATAGGTGGAGACATTAATATGTACATAAAGCATTTTCCGACAGCGGGGAAAAGATTAATGCGTCCCCGGAAGGTGCGATAGCAGATCTGTCGTAGATCTGAAGTAAATTCGTCGTTTCCAGGATTCGGTTACATCGTAGAAGCTCTGGGTACTGTATTTTTATTACAGGTACCAGAATTTTATAGCCAGAACACCCAATTAGAAGTGAAGTATGGTTTTGGGCAGGAAGGGGGTGGAAGGAGAGAAGGGAGGAGCAGAAAGTGAAAATGAAAGTGAAATTCCAGTTGATAAAAATCTGGTGAGAAAATGTTCAGATAGGACGGAAAGTTAGATAGTCAGTTGAAGAGTCATGTCTAAGAGGAAGCAGACAGGTATAGATCTGGAAACAAAACTAAGAATTCTAAACGAAGTAGACCATGGTGCATTGAAGAAAAAGACAATTGCTGAACAGTATGGAATTGCCAAGTCTACCTTATCCACAGTACTTAAAGACCGGAAAAAAATTCTTAATGCTGTTGCATTAGGTTCCGGTAACAAATCTAAGCGACTTCATAGTGCTAAGTACGAAGATATCGAAACGCTACTTCTAGAATGGTTCAACCATATGCGCACTTCCAATGTACCTTTAAGTGGACCTATAATTCAGTCAAAAGCAAATGAGATTGCAAAAAATTTGGATATTCAAGATTTCAGCTGTTCCGCTGGTTGGCTGTACCAGTTCCAAAAGAGAAATATCTTGTAGCTATCTTCTTCGTCTGCGTCCTGGGACCCTGCCCTCTAACTCTAATATTGTTCTCTCCAGGCCATCATGACACTTGATGTGGCCAAAGTATCTAATTTTTCTGTATAGTATGTTGTTTATCAGCCAATTGTCTTTAACATTCAGTTCTTTCAGGACATCAGTGTTCTTCCTTTTTTTGTCCATGGTATTTGTAGGATCTTTCTGTAGCATTTAGTTTTGAAGGACTGGATTTTTTTCTTCTTCTTGTTTGTATAATGGTCCATGATTCACAACCATAAGTAGCCACTGAAAAATGCATGTTCTTCATTGTGTTTAATTTCTTGATTGCTATTACCAATCTCCTTGAGATCTCTGTGGAGCAGTCGCGGTTATTGTTAATTATTGAGCCCAGGTATTCGTAGCTCTCTACACATTGGACCTCTCTCTATACTCTGTGCTTCCAGAGCCAAACCAAGATTAATATGTACCGCAGCTGTGTGCAATCAACTTTACTCTATGAATCAGAATGCTGAGGATGACAAAAGATATTTCCAAACTTCCACCTGCGTTACAACTTGTCTGGAAAGATCTTACATGTGTTTTGGTCACATATCTCTTACCAAGAACACAGTATCAACAAGAATATGAGCATCATCATCCAATAGTGACGCTGGAGATGGATTGAGCATGTGATACACATGAGACTAACTCCACCACGGAAACTGCACTGAGATGGACGCTAGAGTGTAAACAAAAACGTGGAAGATCTAAAACGACCTAGAGGAGAACAGTACGAGGGCGAGTCAATAAGTAAGCCACAAAGTTCTGTGGGATGGTAGGTAAATGTAGTTAGTGTTTTCTAAAGGTGTCATTAGGTGGCAGCAACATTTAACTTTATATTTCCGTTTGCAAGGTGGTGCTATGTGTCTCATGCGCAGCGCATAAACAAAATGACGACTGTACTTACGGGGGGTACAACCAAAGAGCAACATGCTATTGTGAGTTTTGTGACAATGACTGCCTGTAAAAAGGACATGCATAAGGAAATACTTCCTGTTTATGCTGACAAATGTTTGTCTCATAAAGCAGTAAAATAGCTGGTTAGAAAACCATCTCAAGGACGCTCTAAAATTGTTGATGAAATCCGATCTGGTCATCCTGTTGAGATTGCAGCAGAAGCATCCATGCAGCGGGTGGAGGAGAAGATTAGAGGTGACAGACGAGTAGCGATAGACTCTAAAGCATCTGCAAAAGGGTGCTCACATGGTTCAGCATAATACATGATCGAATTAAATTTAAGAAAGTGTGCTCAAGGTGGGTAACCAGACAATTGAAGGAGGAACACAAAAAGAACCGATTTGGCCTGTCCTTGCATCATCTCTGTCTGTATGAAGACATGCTGAACAGGATTGTTACTGGGGACGAATCATGGATGCATCACTACCAGGCAGAACCAAAGCGTTCTGAAGGTTATACTGACGGTGTTCTGGGATTGTCAAGGAGTGCTTTTAACCAATTTGAAGAAGAAAGGTGACAATGTAAATTCCGAATCGTACCATGAAGTTCTATCTATGCTTCATGATGCAGTTTAAAAAAACGTCCAGGACTGCTAACTAGAGGAGTGTTGCTTCTTCGTGACAATGCCAGACCACATACGGCTCGATTAACTCAGGAGAAAATTAATTAACTAAGGTGGGAAGTTCTGGAACATCCACCTTACAGTCCTGACTTCGCCCTAGCAATTTCCACCTTTTGGTCCACTGAAAACCCACCTTGGCAGGAGACATTTAGCGAATGATGCCGAAGTTGAATGTGAAGTGAAAACGTGGTTTAGAAAACAGAGCCCGCAGTTATATGCAGCCGGTTTAGGAGGACTGATAAAACGATGTGATAAGTGCATCAATGTTGGTGGAAATTATGTTAGTCACACAGGGATTCTTCTCATCTATCTTGTGAGTAGATCTCGTATAGTGTAACTGCTCTTGCATCACTACTTAACCAGAGTAGCTTCCTCGATCCCACCCACTTATCCAGATAGTATCCTCTTATGTTACCAGGGTCACCACGTGGAGGTGGGGTGGGATCTTGATTAGTGCCAGCTCATTAATCCTGATGCGCCGCTGTCCCTAGAATTGCGCCTTTGACCCCCTTGGCCAATTGACATTGAACCCCTGTATTTTCACATCAAGTGGTCACCAGCACAGAATGTTATTGACTTTGCATTCAGTGACCTCGATTTCCTCCTAATAAGTAGTGCAGAGATTTCCATATATACACATACAATCCTATGTTTGCTTTACCCATGTGAACATTTGTTTTATTTCAAGGCTTTACAAATATGTCCTTGACTATTCATATCATCATTTATTTATCTATCCAGTGAGTTGCCAGCTGCCAATTCTATCAGTAAATACAGTATCAGTTGGGGGTACGTTCAATATCTTCTGTGATAAAAGTCGTGTGCAGACAGTTTCGGATGTTTCTTCAATAAATCAATTGCGGATCTCTAGAACCGCACCAAACGCAGCTGAAGTTAGACTGGCATTATATACAGCATCACCGTTAAAGATGAATACGGTTAGTTGTTCTCGTCTGTTGTAATCTTCAATCCAATTTTATTATTTACTATGTTACTATATAAATAAATGTTATATCTGCCGTATATTATTGTATTTACCTGTGACATGTTGCATGCAAATATCCCAATAATGTTCATTTATGTTAGCTGTTATAAATCTGCACTTGACACCATCTATATTGACCTCAAAATTTATGGATCTCTATGTGGACATTTTTGGGGTCTCTATGGCGAAGTGGTTAAGACTTTTGTCGTTCCTAAAGGTTGTGTGTTTGAATTCAAACTGAGTCACATGTGCAATTTTTCATGAGATCTTAGAATTTTTGCTGGATCTACTCAGTTCTGCTTTGTGCAACAGTCTCGACATTTCTGCCTACAGGTATGGAGCCATATGGGGAAACCCGGTGCAGTGAATTCAATCCTTCGCCATTTTACCTTTTTTTATGTGGATCTACTGTATGCACATAAAAGAGATTGATGTAAGGAAAGAGCGGACAGTTTGACTTTGAAAGCGTATATTGGGAACATACTGAAATAACTGTATGACAATCATTTTAATGATGGGCAGGACAGTTTTCTATGCAACAAACATCAGCAATCAGAGCAGACAAACTGATAGAAACAATCCAGCAAATTAGAAAAGAAGTTGGACAAGGAAAGTGTATTATCACTTGATACAGCAGATACATTTTAAAATCAATAAATGAGATGGCTTGAATAGTCAAACACCTTCCTTTGCATGTACATTTCTATTTAATGATCCGCTTAACAACATATATTTGGGCTTTTATATACTATAAAAAAAACCACGACACTGGGCAACAACGCAATAGCAGTGTGACAACAAAAGAAAGAAAGAAGATATACTCCAAAGAGCCTTTGTACTTGCAACCTTTCTGAGTGCAGTCTTTCCTTTTGCATTGTATGATAAACACTCTAATGATTCTTTTAATGTTGTATATTTGGACTTGGATCTACGCCAAAGAGCATTTACTACTTTGCAACCTTTCTGACTGGGTGAGGTAGTTCCTGATCAGGAACATTCTCAACCCTTCTGGGACTTGTCACCTGAGCGATTAATTTTCGGCTGCTTCTTGAGTTCATTGCGCTTTAGCAATCATTTTGAGTGGTATATTTGGGCTTTATTATCTTCGCCTAAGAGTATATCTACACTTTGCGTCATTTCTGACTATGAGATCGTTCTGGATTAGGAAGATTCGCAGCCATTTGGGAGACATGGGCTTGTCACTCGAACAATCAATTTTCGGCCTTTATTTGATCTGAGCCATTGTGTGTGGATGTCATCCTACAAGTGTGGGACAACCACACCTGAAAAGTGTCGGCGTGTGCCAATACTTGGGATTGTACAGTGTGTCCAGCCTTTACATTTACGGCCTTGCTTTTCTAGTCACAATGAGGTTGTTCCATATTAGGAGCATTCTCAACCGTTTCGAGACTAGGCAATTTGCGGTTTTACTCTGCATTTTCCCTGACGCCAAGAAAACTCTGGACTGGAGCTGCACACAAGTGATCACTGGTGTCTTTTCATTATGTACTAGCAACTCAACTTAAGAATTTGCGCTTGCCAACATCACCCACCCCAGTTCTTCCGGGGATGGAAGTTTTATGGCCACAGAAATGCAACGTACATTTTGCGCTCGTGCATCAGTACCAAGCCCAGTTCTAGGGAGGCAGTTTCATTAGCACTAGGGCACAACTTTAGGTTTTGCACTCTGCCAACCTTATCCAATAGTTGTATCTGCTCTTGACCTCCGATGCAGAGTTTATTGCAATCTTCCCTTGTGTCAACACAACACGTTGCATCATTCTCAAAGACTTGCAGAGAGCCGACAATTATGGTGTGACCTTTGATTCCTGGGGAGTGAATAGATGCTTATAGACGACTCTTTTTAACTTGTTATTTCTTACGTTTGCCTTGTATTTATGCAACTTTTCCATTAGACATCAGTCAGTAGATGTGTACTTTCATTCAGGATTTTGGACCTGCATGATATGGTTGTGCTTGCACTACTACCTATACCAGAGTTATACAAGAGGACCACATTGTAAAAAATGGGGTCAAGGCGCATAGGGACAATGTCGAGCCATCATTAGTGAGCTGGCACTAATCAAGACCCTACCCCACCTCTACATGGTGACACTGGAAACTGAAAACAGTTCCTGTCTGGCTAAGCGGGTAGGGCTACAAGTAGTGGTAGCAGTGCAAGTACGGAAAAGTAATGCATGTCCAAAAACCCTGAACAAAATGCACGCATCTCCTGGCCGAAGTCAAACAACAAGTTACCCAAATAGTTGCTGAAACGTAAGAAATAGTAGCATACGTCTGTGAACAAATCCCAACTCCCCCGGAGTAAATGGCAGCACTAAAATTGCACGCTATGGGGCAAGAATCAATGATAACGATGCATAACAAATCAACGGCCTCGACAAGTGTCTCTGAAAACACTGTAACAGATCATGACGACACATGTGAAGATTGCGGTAAACTCTGTACAAGAGGCCAAGCGCAGATAGATCTATTGGGTAAAGTTGGCAGAGCCTAAAGTTGCGTTTTAGCATCTAACGAAACTGCCTTCCCTGAAACAACTGAGCATGGTACTGTTGTTCTCACAACTAACATCCCCGGAAAAACTAGTGTGGGTGATGTTTGGCGAGCGCAAAATCGAAGTTGCGCTGATAGCGCCCAATGAATCGATCCTATACAGTATATGTGTGTGTAGCCCCAGTCCAGCGTTTCCCAGGGTCAGGGAAACTGAAAATTGCCAAATGCCGACACACACCTGGAAAAGGGTGAGAATGTTCCTACTCCAGAATAAACTCGAAAGTGGTCAGAAAAGTAAGGCCGACAATGCAAAGACTTGACAGGCTGTTCAAACATTGGCGAAGGCCGACGCTTTTCACGGTGTGTTACACAAGTAAGACGCTGTCCCAGGACAAGCTAATGTGCTCCAAAAAGACTGAGAAATGTTCCAAATCCGGAACGACCTCACATAGCCAGAAAGGGTGCACAGTGTAGACACTCTTTGGCATAGATCATAAAGCCCAAAATACGGCGAAAGATGATCATAAAAGAGCAATGAATACACAAAACAGCCGACAAAGTGATCGTTTCAATGACCAGCCATAGAAGGGTTGTAAATTTTCCTATACCGGAACTACCTCACCCGTCATTTGCAAAGTAGGAAGTGCTCTTTGGCGTAGATCCAAGCCAAAATATACAGCAATAAAAGATCATTAAAGATTGGTCTATCATACGATGCAGAAGGAACGCCGCACTCAGTCAGAAAGGTTGCAGTAGAAAAGTCTCTTTTGCGTAGATCCAAGCCAAAATATACGACACAACGGATCGTTAAAAAGAGCTTGTACAATTAAGAAAAGTGTTGGGGACTGACTGTCACGAGATAGGCTCAAAACACTTCCCGTAGGAGAAAAAAACGGTAACCCTGACCTACACCGTGTATGGTACCATACACAAAGTGAGAGCCTAATTTCAACAGGGTTCGACGTCAGTCGTTCTTGTCAAAGATCAATTATATATCTCAATAAGAATGATAAAATTGGCTGCAAAGAACGACCAGGAAGAAGTACAAAAACATTTCAAGCCCGCATCGGGCTCACTAGTCATCTACGCACACACAAACAAACAAGCAACTTGTGTGATTTTTTTGGTATGATAAGGTAATAGTTAAGTATTTTCATTTTAAAAAAGAAGTTTTAAAGTTTTGGAAATGGTCATTCTAAAGGATAACAATAGAGCAAGCTGGTGGACTTGTTTTGAGTGAATCTGAAGATGAATTAGGCGTAGAATGTGATTATTCTGATAAGGATATATAAAGTGAGATAGATGATCATTTAGACAATGAAGAATTGTTTTAATTGATTGATATTCAAGATATATGTTCAATCTGGAGAAAAATCTACACATCGGAGTATTCGCGGCCGTACCCACATATTAAATAAAAAAAAATTTTAGCTTGCATTCTGCAAATAGATAATAAGTAGGAATAACAGAGTGATGGGTAAGTCAATAAGAAATTATAGAGCACTTACGTGTGCTAAATTATCGTGTTTTAATATAATGCTGATATGGGCTGTTTTTGCTCAGGAGCTCCGGGGAAGTGAATTTTAAGGAACAGGTGGCCAGGGCTCAAAGGGTTAATATTCATAGATGTCAGGAGTAGCAGTTAAATGAAAATCATCCATGTGTGACATAGTCTATAAGTTTATTCTAATTGAGTGCAGCAGTTTATATGATATTCACTTTTAGTGGGGCATGTCAAAAGAAATTTCAAAACAAAATTAGCATACTGAGATAAACCAAACTATTAACGTATTTACGATGGTCACTTATAACACATTACACTCATCCAACTATATTATTATGGATCACTGTATAGAAGCAGAAAGTTCTGGAATTTTAGAAAAGCAGACTGGCCGCTCTTCGAGAACCAGACCAACATAGGCATGGACGAAATTGACCTCACTGGGAATATCGATACTGTCTTTGCTAACATATGTTGTAAAATACTGGAAGCTGCGAGAGAGGCCATTCCAAATGGAAACGCCAGAAAATATAAGCCATACTGGAACAAAGATCTAGAAAAGCAGTGATGGATAGAAGAAAAGCAAGGAAACAAGCTGAAAAAGAACCTAATCGAGTTAATAAAACCAACTATAATCGCTTGACTGCTAAAGTTCACCTCCTAATTAAAGCAGCAAAGAAGATGAAGTGGCAAGACACGTGTCAGAAACTTGATCTAAATAAAGATGGTTACAAGGCATGGGATCTGATAAACAAACTGACAGGCACTAGAAAGAAAGATAATCCCAGACCCATCAAATGAAACCATCATAGATGCAAAAAGAAACTGAAATATTCAACAAACACTTTGCTAACGTTAACAGAAGCACAAGAAGAAAACAGCTGGATAAAGCTTTATGGAAAATCTTTCAAAGTAAAAAAAATGCACTAGTTGCGAACATATGTGCATTTGAACAAGATTTTAGTCTATGCGAGATGGAAACAGCAATGAAAAACTAAAACCTCGAACAGGCCCAGATAAGATTAAGAATGAAATGTTATGCTATATGGGCAAGAAGACTAGATTGATATTGCTATCCGCTATAAATAGAATTTGGGAGAGGCAGAGATACCTGCTGTGGTGAACAGCCAATATCACTCCCATCCTCAAGAAAGGGAAACCAGTAAACGACACACCCCAAAGTTACAGGCCCATATCATTGACCTCATGTTTAGGAAAGCTGGCGGAGAGAATGGTTAATAACCGACTTTATTGGTGGCTGAAAAACACAGTCACTTGATAATACCCAGGCAGGGTTTAGAAGGGACTGCAGAACAGAAGACCAACTCTTCAGACTTGTGCAGAATACAATTGATGGATTCCAGAATGAAAAGCACACAACTGCGGTTTTCATTGATTTACAACAAGCATATGACAGAGTCTGGAGGAAGGGCCTCTTGATGAAGATACTCAATATGGGGATCCATGGAAAGATGTTACAATGGATACAAGCTTTCTCCAAAACAGGACCATTGGAACATCTTTTAGTGGAACTATGTCCTCCAAGAGAACACTAGAGGAAGGCCTCCCACAGGGCTCTGCCCATAGCTCCACCCTTTTCCTCATCTTCATCAATGGCCTCCCATCCCTTCTAAACACACAGAAAGCCCTTTTTGCTGATGACCTTGTAATATGGACAAGCAAGAAATACCCTGTACTAACTCAGGCTAAACTTAATAGAACCCTTGCCATAATTTCAACATATTGCAACCTATGGAAGCTTAAAGTCAATGAACAGAAAACTGTGTATACTACATTCTCCCACAGCCCCAAAACAACTCAAAGAACCTTTCGACTTACAATGAATGGAGCACTGCTGAAAAAAGAGGAAAAACCGACTTAACCTGGGAGTCAAATTAGACAAACAACTGAGGATGACAGAACACATTAACAACATAAAAGAAAAGGCATCTAAAAGACTCAAAATGGTTAAAAGACTTGCTATCACCACTTGGGGTGCAGACAAGAGCACCCTTAGACAACTATATCTTGGCTATGTAAGATCTACAATGGACAACTGCCTTCCTCTCTAAGCTATAGCAAGTGAGCACATCACAACATCCCTGGACAGAGTGCAGAATCAGGGTCTCAGGTTTATATGTGGGGAATGAGAATTACCCCAACTGCTGCTTGTGAAATCGACGCCAACATCGAACCACTAGATATTAGGAGAAGGGCACTAATAGAAGCAGTCGAGCGATATAAAGAATAAAAAACCATCCCAACAGACAAACTATTGACAGGTGGAAATCAATCAAAGAATCCAAAAATCATTGCTGGACTTGGGAAAAATCTTGAAGAACATTACCACCTCCCAACTGACAGAGAACCGATCACAAGATGCCCGGCCCACCATCATGGCTAAACATAAAACAACCAGTAATTCAGAAATACCTCCTTGATAAAACTATAAACAAAGCAACACTTGCATCGATCTCAAAAACCTGTGCACTGGAGACAATAGACAGTTATCCAACTTCCTCTATCGATGCCTACACTGATGGTTCAGCTTTCAAAGCCACTACTTACGCTGGCTGCGGCATATCCGAAATATCCAGATGGAACTTCCTGTGTTACTGTGCTCCTTCGTCTTGCAGTGGAATACCAGGAAATGAAACAGCAGACCGATTGGCAAGGAAGGTGCTGCAGGAGAGCAGCCGGATGTGCCAGTTACCTACCACCAAAGAAAAGGATGATTAAATCAATGAGAAAGCCACAAATACCAACACAAGACGATTACTATAATATGAGCAGATTGGAACAAGTTGTTATTCTGCGCCTTAGAACAGGACACAATCGGCTCCGCAGCCACATGTATACAAAATTCAAGATTGGCAATTCAGCCATGTGTACATGTGGACAGGCAAACTCAGACTCCCGAGCACATACTTCAAGACTGCCCCGAATATGATACACTGAGGCAAACTCACTGGCCTAACGAAACAACACTCGACATAAAACTACACGGACCTCTGTGTGAGCTACAAAGACAGTGAAGTTCATACAAGAGACAACATTGAATATATAGACATATTTCAAGCGAACGAAAGGAAGGAAGGAAGGACTGTGCTCCTTGTGGTAATATATGTTCCAACTATGAGGTAGAGATTATAACCATAAAGACCGCCGTAGAACTAGTCCACCAGCAGTTTGAACTTGGAGAGAATATTGTCCAAGACATGATAGTATTCACTGACTCACAGTCCACACTACAAGCTTTAGAAGAACAGCAGAATCTGTCAAGCGAGATCCAGTCATTGGCATCAGTCATCCACAATCTGATTTCCTCCTTTGATATTAATATCATTCTACAGTGGATCCCTGGGAACACAAATGTCCCAGGAAATGACATGGCAGATCATCTGGTCAAACAGGAATCATCAAAACCACAAATAGACAAAGCTGTTAGCATACAAAGTATAAAACAGATTCTGAAAAACAACCCCAGAGAAGATTGGCTGAACTGATGGGCTATGGGGACGACTGGTCAGGACATGTATGCAGAGATGAATAGACCAAACCCCAAGGGCAATATAAATCTGCTACAACGAAAAGATCAAAACACTATCTTTCAGTTAAGAACAGGACATGTTGGACTGAATTACCACCTACACAGAATAAACCCACCACACCTACCACACTGTAGAAAGGGCAGTCATTCATGTGAGACAGTACAGCATATCTTGCTTGAATATCCTGGACTGCATAAAGCTAGACAAGAACTCATTCCACCACACTCATAATACACTTTACACTAGTATTCCACAATTACAGAACACATGCAGATTCTACAATTTGGCATTGGCTGCCCAAGAGTGAAAACTCACAGCCCTGGTTAGAAGAAGAAGATATTATTATGGAAGATATTGAGAATGATACAACTCAAATTATTATTTTTAGCATATAAATGACTTGTATTAGGAATGTGAAACGCCCATTCTTTAGACACAATTATTACATTAGAATTACAACTAGCAATACTGCATTCCATAAACAATAAAATGTCGCTATTACCATCAATTAAATATTCTTTATTACTATCACAAGTTATAATTTGATTAACAGTACTCTAGATTGCATTGTATAAACTCATTTTGGTCTTTATGACAAGGTTGCAAAATGTCGTGCACATTATCCTCTTAAAAAATATGGCCGACTTTAACACTAAAACCACATGCTTTCCCGCTTTTAAATCATTGTTAAAAGAAGGTATGAATGTATATAAGTACTTTCCTTTGCCTTAAGATTTTTTAAACTTCAGTAAAGGGGTTGTGAAAAAATATTCGTTTTTGTCAACAGACATCCAAAAACCGATATATCGGTTTTGCAACATCACAAACATTACTCTGAACCGATATATTGACTCAGCAGTCTCGTTGGGTTAATTTAACTTATTCGCTACTTTTCCAGTTTGATATCAACATTCAGTTTGCTAAAAACATTGATAAACAATAGGTTGGATACACCAATCTAACTGCTCTATGTAGGTCATCTATTTATCCAGGTCAGGAGTGGAAAAGGCAGTAGATATACCATATCCTGCGGAAGAAAATAGAGTGTCACTAGACAAATGGGAAAGGGCACATTCTAAACATGATGGAGACAAGAGTTCTTGAGGAATGGAAGGATGCATATGTGACTCAGATTCAAATCCGGACAGAGTAATATGTAAAAAACAACTTTTAATGAGATATCTAAAATTGTTGCTGGAGCTAAGGAGTTTGTGCTTTGTGTAACACTCTTGGTAGATGGCTTGCCATTTTCTGCCAACAGGTATGGAGCCATATGGAGAAACTGGTGCAATGAAGCCAATCCGTTGCCTTTATAAGGATGTTGGATTATCCTGGGAAGTCATAAAAATCACCAGGAAAGTTAGAACTATTGAGATCCTGTAATCCTCAAAGAGCGGAGAGAAATTAGTAAGAAAGAAAATCGTGAATGGATGCATGATTTATTAACTGTTCACAAACTAATGACCACAGAGAGTAATTTCCATTACAAAATTGTCAAATTCAAGATTTCACTTTCTATACATCCATGGAAAAGCAGGGGAACTTTATTGCATTGAGTAAGATATGGAAGTCAAAGGAGATCAAAACAAACACAACGCTGAGAATCTTTCGATCAAATGTGAAGTCAGTGCTGTTCTATGGCTCGGAAATATGGAAAACAACAAAAGAAACTATCAGAAAACTACAGACCTTCGTAAATGGATGTTTACATAGAATAGAGGAACTGAGATGGTATGATAAGATTACACACTAGGAACTCAGAGAAAGAACTAAGCACCAGATACCAGTGTCGAAAGAGCTCAGGAAGAGACGCTGGCGATGGATAGGACATACATTGAGAAGACCGACTGGAGCATTACAAGACAGGCACTGTTTTGGAACCTGCAGGGAAAGAAGAGTAGGGTAAGACCCGGAGAAGAGAGCTGGAGACTGATATTAAAAGGATAGGTAAAACTTGGAAGGTATGGCAAGAGAGAGGAAGAGCTGGAAGAAGTTTTTTGAAGACCTGTGCTTCGCTGGGAGTTTAAAGGTGAAGAATACATCCATGTCACATAATACATGATCACAGGCAGAGAAATTAAAGAAATATTTCTAAGAATAGTTGACTGAAGTATATCAACATTGTACCCATCATAGCACCTCTACGTAACTAATTTTGTCTATGATATTTTTCTAAACAATACTTGGAGTGAAACATTTGATGCGACTCCCTTACATACGCAATAAGTTCTAGACTTTGCAGGGCCGCATTTACTTTAATTAACTCTTAAATGTCATGGGGTTTTTAGGGGTTATTTTTGATGACCTACTCTATTACTAGCAGCCATTTATATTCCTTGCATTGAAAATATGCATCTTATATATGGTTGGAATGGTAATTGAGTGGATTATCAAGGTATGTGGTTTTAATATCGATGGGATAGGATGTGATAACAGTAACCTAATTTTGGTGATGCTAAAAAAAGATTTTTCTACAAATTTCAAATAATTATACAATCACAAAGAAGGAAAATAACGAGGAACTCAGGGAGAGAACAAAGCAGATACCAGTGGAGAGAGAGCTCAGGAAGAGACGCTGGCGATGGATAGGACATACATTGAGAAGACCGACTGGAAACATCGCAAGACAGGCATTATTTTGGAACCCGCAAGGAAAGGAGTAGGGAAGGCCTAGGCAGTCCTGGAGAAGAGAGCTGGAGGCGGATATAAAGAGGATAGGCAAAACATGGAAAGGAGTGGAAGGGATGGCAAGAGAGAGGAAGAGATGGAAGAAGTTTGTTGAAGACCTGTGCTCCGATGGGAGTTGAAAAGTGATGATGATGATGATGAAAAAAGGGAAAATAGGTAGAAATAATCATGAAAACTATTGACGACTGATTGGGGTGGGTTGCAGACGAGAAACCGGATTGCCGTTACCTACCACTAAAAAAAAAGGATGTTTAAAAAACAATCAGAAAGCCACAAATACCAACAAAAGACAATTACTAAAATATGATCGATTGGGAAAAGTTGTCAACCCATTAGAACAGGACCCCTTGACTCAATTTTAAAAAAAATTCAAGATTAATTCAGTCATGTGGACAGGCACACCAGACTGCAGAGCACATCTCCAAGACTGCCTTGAATATAAACACTGAGGCAAATTTACTGGCCTAACGAAACAACACCGACAGAAAACACATGGCCCCTTGTGAGCAAAAAAGACAGTGAATTTCATACAAGAGACAACATTGACTATATTACAAATTTCAAGCAAACGAAAGGAAGGAAGGACAAAGCAAAAAAAATTTCTGCAGAGATTATCCAAATTGGTGGCACAATGGAAGTCCCTCTGAAGTCACTAGTCCCGAATGACGGGGAAACCGTAGAAATGGTAAGTGGGGTTTTAAAAAAAATTCAAGCCAGAAGAGGCAAACCGGGTTTTTGACTAGCATGAATTAAAGCGAACAAAAAAAGAAGAACAAAACAAAAGCATGTTTTAATCAAAAAGATTGACATCTTAAACTTTTGGCGGGGGGACACTGATAAAAGGGAAAAGCGGGCCCTTTATGCAAAAATCAGTCAGAAGCGCCATATTAGGTGCCCTGACTACGCATGAATTCATAGGGGGAAACACAAGAAGGCATCTTAAACATATATAATTATATTTTGTTAATTTAAATTATCATATGTTTTGCATTAATTTAAAATATTTAATTATCTAAATGCATTACTAATACACAAAAAAGGCCAGTTCATGAGTCATATAATTTTTTTTTATAAATGGATATTTTAATATGTCGTTTGGGCACTTCAGACCAATGACATTTATTTGCCATTACATTTTTTTGAAGGATTTGAAATACAAGGTCGCCAGGTAATACAAGAGATCTTTACATAGTATCAGGCATCGTGCCATGAGGGAGACAGGGGAGGGGGAGGGAAGCTATCCTAGATATAAAGTGTTTTAGAAATTGATGTGCTGGCCCACTTGTTTTGCATAACTGGCACAGGTGCATTTATTCTGCATTTGCCGATCACATACAAATCACAAATAGTGTTAAAAAGTGATTGAAAGGGCATTCGAAGAAGAAAAAACCAAAATCAAGGTTTTTTTCTGGTTTACCCCAAGAAAATATTTGATCTTTTTCATATTCTGAACAGTTCAGTAAATTTCATTAAAATTTTTTTTTTGTTGACCAAGGGGGATACTTGGGTAAATAACGATGGCCATCGCTATGGGAACTGGCAAACAAATTGTTCATCTTATAAATGTAATGGTGTTCAAGCAAATATTTTGTATGGGTTTTCTCTGATTTGAGTCACAAAAAAAACTCATGTCTGCATTTTTATTGATTCATTGAGTATAATCCGGAAGGGTGAGCTTTTTTTTGGGCAAAGACTGAATCCCCCAAAAGGGCAACCCAAAAAATAATGACATTCAACTTTTCCCTTGACGCATCAGTGTCAATGAGAGAGGGGCAGGCTGGTTATAGCTGATATTCTGAATGTCCTTATAGAGTGTGGACTTTCATCTAAACCAATCGACGTCAACAGCTAGATTGCAAGAGCTTGGATTGAAGATTGGAGTAGCCAGAAAATAGAAATTAAACAAGCGTATGAGTAGGCTCATCAATCAACATCAAACTGGAAGGTTATTGCTGGATGCTGTTGGGATATTGCAAAGGAGATCTGAGCACCAATAGACATGTGCAGGCAAAATGATATTGATAATAAAACTAAGGACATACATTTGATTAGACCCTTTGATCACCAATGACAGCAAACATGGCACACAATGTTTATGTGTATACTTTTATTTAAATACCTAATTCTTATTTACACTACTCTTGTGTTCAGACTATTCCTAATTTAAGACCCTGGAACGTCTCATATACTGGGGCTAGTGGGGGTAACCAACAACGTGGGACAATGGCAATTGTAATAAATGTAACTGATGCCATTGTAGTGATGCAGATCATATCGTTGCTCCATCAGTTATACTACAACTGATGACATCATTAGATCTGCTGATAATTCAGTGAACTTGACAGTAACATGTGAGTATATATTTATTGTGCTATACCCTGTTTATATTGATCACAACATCTTTTAACATCTGATTACTAATATTCTTTATCTTTCCTGTTATGTTGTTTTTAGCATCTCAATTGTCACCTCAAGTCAAATAAGAAAATATTACATGACAACAGGCTATTGGTTTACACAACAAAATCTGCAGCACTTGGACAGGCACATTGGTGATTAGTCTCTTTCAGCACAGACAGTGCATGCTAGGGGTTCCTGTGGTCTCCAAATTATGCATGTATCTAGACTGTCTTCATTTCACATGTTTGTTCTACACGGTCTTCAAAAACATCACATAGCGAGTCTTTTCTTGATCATTGTCTAATCACAGCCCATATGAAAACTCTGCAAGTTCTCTTCCTTAACCCTGCAACAATTAACAATTGGTTCTAAGTTAAACAAAAAGGTTGTTATATCATCGAGCCACACCCAACGACTCAAAAACCGGAGGAATAGAAGGCACATGCACAATTTTCGTCCTTAGGCAGTTAGTGGAAAGGACTATTGAATCTGAAAAACACCTACACGTTGCGTTCATGGATCAGGAAAAGCATTCGACCTCATAGACAGAAACAAGTTGTGGAATGTATTGTCAATCTATGTTGTTATTGTCCACCTGCTCTTTGCAAGAGCATATATATAAACATTCAGTGTACGATTCAAACATACACAGGACTATCAGAAAAAATCCATTTCGGGTCAGGAGTAAGCAAAGGATACATACTATCACCACTGCTCTTCATCACATATATTGATCAAATCTGTAAAACCGCTAACACCAGTGAAAGAAACAACCTTGGAGAACTCTTAAAAGAATTTTTTTTTGAGACGATCAGGCAATCATATCAACAAAAGAAGAGCAGCTACAGCAACACATTAACAGACTCCAGTAAACATGCAATGAATACAATATGAGAATAAACATTGACAAAACCGAAGCAATGATATTCGCTAGAGTGGAAAGCACTACAAATATCTCCATCGACAGTCGCCCTTTAAAAACAAGCCAAAGACTTTATATATCTGGGGAGCATTTTTTCAGCAAATGGAAGAAGTAACGAAACCCAACTTAGATGCGACAAATCAAATAATAGGACAAATGTTACCAATTTTAAAATGCAAACATGTCACCATGAATACAAAAAGAGCATTGTTCATACAATCTTTCTCCCACATTATGCTACCAATGTCAAACCTGGACGCTGACAACAAAATGATAGAAGAAACTAGTCGCAACAGAGATGAAGTGTCTATGCAGAGATGCTGGGGGTAACAAGAAGAGACCTGTTCAGAAAAATGAAGACACGGGAAAAAAAGTGGATACAAACATCAGTACTAAACTTCAAGAAACAACAAATTAAATGGTTTGGCCACATAAGCAGATTAACAACAGACAGTGCATCTCAAAGAGCAATGTTACCCCGATATAGTGAATAGAAAACAAAACGGGCGGCCATGCAAAAGGTGGACCTAAAGAGGCGACAAAGACACTGTTTATGAAGCACACACAAAAGCCAGTTCTCTATATCTCTTCCTATCCTGATGCTGTGAGGGAAAACAGGATTGGAGAAAAGAAGAAAAGAAAGAATTACTACACATGCTTGTTTCTGACACTAGTCATTCTTATAGTCACAAGATTTTGTTTGTTTGTAAGTATATGTATTTCTTCTTCGTCATTTGCTTTACATCAACCACTTGTTGCCACTCTTAGAGCCTGTATGGGATTTGCGCTTTAGAGCGTGAGCTTGCTGTACCGGTTAAGCATCTGTAGACCAGAGCACGCATGTCTAAATTAGACAAAAATCAAGTGCTCTTACTGGTTTTACATACATTGGCGCATTATACACAGAGGACAGTTTGAAAGTAGTTCAGCACAGGTAGTGCAAGTTGACGGAAGTTCGAAAATTTATTAGTGCCGCCATTGGTATTAGTTGGACGTGACTTGAAGTAACTTTCAACTACAACATAAGATAGTTCAAGACTAATCTGTTGAGAGACATACCAATTACCAGTCAAGAGCATGGCTTCTCTTGGCACAACGTCTCTTCTTGTCTTCTGCTTGTTCCTTACCACAGGTGAGATATCAGTTTTCAAATAGGTGTCAACTATTTCGCTTTCCGTGTGCCGTCATTTCCCGAATTCATCTGTTGATGACCCAATTAGGACTCGGGCCTGTACCTGGGTATTAATGCGAATTCTTTTTCAAATAATAATTTTGTATATACGGGATTTTTCCCATATCAAATAATATCTGCTGTTTGTGTAAGATATATCAATGTGTTGTTTTTGTAACTTTCAAATTTGCCGTTAATAATAAAACGTACCTGAGGCAAATGGAGTACAACCAAAACTAAACCAGGAAATGACCAAATAGATTTTGTTAACAGCTAGAGTAGATGGTCACGGTGGGGGCATATTTTTCTTATGTCTTGTGTAAAAATAACACCGTCAGCAGCGACGGTACTGTGTACATGGTGATGAACTATGAAAATTGTATTATACAAAAGTTATTCAGCCTCAAAGCAGTATAGAGTATTATGTACAAGTATAATATACATTCATTATAACTTTTTCATTTTGACTTACTTAGACTACCGACCTGACTGAAACTCAGTGACCGAAGCTACCATGATGATTTTAATCATGATTACATTTATGATATATACAAATTTTACATAAAGAGGGGTGCTCTACATGGCATACCCACAGCGCCCTTTAGCCATTTGCACAAGTTTTCAGCCCCGTGCGCCAGAAAAAATATCACACAGCCTCTCCTCCCCCCTCAAATCGATGAGACGGTGTAAAATTGCTTTAATGAAATGGTGTCATTCATAAGTGAAACTGATAGTTCTAGGCAACTGTAACATATTCTACAGATCTGGAATATTCTATTATTATATCTTAAGTAGAGGTTATTTTGAATGAAATTTTTTCAGATGCCGCTACCATTTTTTTTTCACCTTGCAATTTCCTGGGTACTACCATAAACGGAGCGGGGCGAATGTTTGTTTAAATGGGGGTTGGGTTCCTGGGGGAAACCCCCTCCCCCCCCTGGGAAAAAGTAAACGACCAGCTGATGCTGCCCAAAACCCCCCGTGGCCCAACATCAATGAAAAATACAGGTAAATGATTCCCCCATATCCCCCGAGTATGAAAATCCTTTCTTTTTTACTACCCATAAAATTGTATTTGCGACATCAAATCAGAAATTTCTCTTAATTATTTTTTCTAAAAACATTTTTCTTTTCCAAGGGGCTTTATATTAGAAACGCTCTACCCTCAAAACTTTTCTTTTTCCGGGAAAATTTTTTTACCCATAACAACTTTTTTTTTCAATCCCCCTCGTAATATTTCATCTTTTTTACTTGTGTCAATGATATCCAGCAACTAAATACCATTTTTTAATTTTTTTTTTAAAATTTCGATTTGTTTATGTTTTTGTTGGTATCAAATGAAAATTTTAAAATATCCCCCAAAATTAGCTGCCCAAAGTAAAAATCGAGGCAAAGGGATAAATATGGGACTTTATCGAATATTGAGATCTCGAAGTTTCATATTTATTGTTTGTGTTTTAGAAAAAATAACAAGGAATTATATCAGTATTTGACTTTTTTCCCCTTTTAAATCCAGTTTCGAAAACCTTTTAAAATTCCCTTTACCCCAGTTGGTTTGTGAAAAATAGTTTTGAAATGAATCATAAAGAAAAGATGTGGTTATTTACAAAGGTTCTATTCCCAGCAATGTTGGGGGGATTTTCAGCACGCCAGGGGGGAAAATTTAAAAAGAGGGCCCGTGGGGGCCCACGAACAACCATAAGAGTTTGTGGAAGTTTTCGTTTTCAAACTACTTCCTTTTCATCTCAGTGACTCCATGGATGAAAAATTTAACAAATAACCCTGGGGGGAGGTACTAGTACAGAAAGTCAAAAAATCACCCATTTTTTTCCCCCCAAAGAGGAGTTAGGGTAATGAACGCATAGAATGGCGGGTTTGGGAAACAGAGGGGGCTGCCGGATCAAAGCATTCTTCCCCATTGAAAGTCTTTCCAAAAAATGGTTTCAGGGGTGTAATCCCACCCTGACCAGATTGAAAAAGATGGGTTCAAAGGGGGAGCCCAAAAAAACAACATACTAAATAGAATGATTAGCCAACATTTAACTGGCGGGGGGGTCGCTGGGCTGTTTGGGTTTGAGAGATAGAGCACCCATGGACCCTTTAGGGTTCCTCATGTAACTGATAACGATAAGAGTCTAGTAATAACGATGCTTTTTAAATCATCTACACTTTTATTTTAAAAATTTTGCTGTGACTTTGCATTTGTTTTGGTTGAACTAGATGTGATAATTTGTGTCATCATACCTTCTCAGAACTACATTGAACAAGAGATTTTTTATGAAAACCTTTTTTGGGGCCTGTACTTTGATTAAAATTGATTAACTCTTCAATCGCCACATACTGCGCCACTGCATATTTCTGCTGAACGACATTCGCCGTACACTGCACCATTTGAGTTGTTTTCCGTATAAGAAATCTTTCTAGTTTTACTTCTATTTTATTTCTACTACTTTTTAACCTTGTTATTATAATAGGCTACCCAGTTTTCTTAAAATTAGTATATAATCTAACATGTTAATTTATTGGTGAGCAATTTTTTTAAAATTGTTTTTTTATTTACCTCTTGAATTAACCATGTAAAACTGAGAAAATAACTGCGACGGAAAGAGTTAATCAAAGGTACAGTAAACAATACTACAACAAAATAGATCTTTGTATAAATCCTATTTTCTTATAGTTCATAGTTCATAAGTACGGTTCCAACTTCACTGCAACGGGTCACCCATAATTGCTCCGTTCCTGTGCCAATGAAAATCACACGAAATGCTAACAACTGTGAAATGTTTCTGTGTGAACTAATTCCAGAATTAAACAGGCGCTACGCCACAAAAAGCAACCTGCACCGTATAAAATGCATATGGCCGTCGCTAATGTAGCAACACAAAACTGTTCATCACTTGAATTGCAATTCCTGTCGAAGCAACATTAATCATGACAAAATCCAGCTTTCTGCACTCGCAATATAACTGCATACAGCAGATTGAGCTTGTTCGTCATAACCGCTGTCTGCCATTTTCTGAATAGACACAACAAGCGCCGGTGGGCACGCAAAAGCATTCCATGTAATATTCATAGCTCACAGCGTTGCTCAAGCACTAACTCAGTAGCTCGGCAAACGAAACCAGAAAATACCCGACCAAACATGTCGAAAATGCGCTAGCAAAGTCGTGTTCAGAATCAAACAATTCTGACTCTGAATGGCCCTCCCGCATTCCGCCATTGCTGGCCAGATTTTTACAGATTACTATTCTAATCTTCTTCCTATTTACTATATATTTGAAGTAAATGGAAATGAATAATCAGTTTGTTTTCATTATTGTCAAAAACTATCTAGATCACTCATTTTAAACATGTATTTACTACTAGACCCACAATTTCATTGAATATTTCTTCTGATTCCCCATGCATTTGGCCGTAGTCTTAGTAATGATGATCAATCTTCCAACACTTTCTAAGTAAATTATTCACAAAACCTATATCTCCTATATAGTTTTTTTTATAAAGCAATTATAAATATACTTAACGGTATTGCAAGATTGAAGTCACTTGCATGGGGAAATCAGAATAAATATTATTTATTGAAATTGTGGGTCTAGTACTCATATGTTCCATACAACCAAAACAATTTAGAAAATAATGAAAGCATACTGGTAAATGACTTTTTTTAAAAAATGTTTCCTACTAGCAAGTGGTGCAATGATTTATATATATAACTAGCTGTACCCATGACGTACTACGCCTCCAAAAGAAATTGAATTTAAAGGAAACTGTAAAACAATATTTAATAATTATTTTGGATCATTGTCCTTTTGTTCATTTTCTTGGAAAAAAATTACAATTTAACGTTTCATTTTAATTTTGTTTATTGAAGTGTTTTGATATACAATATTCTTTGTTTTTCCGTCTGGTGCGTACACGAATAAATCAGAAGGTTTTCTGACGCGTGAACAGGTCACATATAGCTGTCCATGTGAAAGCTTGATTTTCCAAATGTAGTCCACACACTTGTAGCGATTGTCCTTGTGATTTGTTGATGGTCATTGCAAAGGCGAGTGCACCGAACGCAAGCGTTTGAATCCGAATGGCATGTCGGCTGGAATCATTGGGATGCGTGGCAATAGTATATCTTCTTTAAATTTTCTATTTAAAATTGTACCTTCGATGATATTGTTCATCATATTTTTCACTAAAAGCCTGGTACCAGTTGCAAGTTGTGGTGGATTGATGTTTCGGAGAAGAATGATAGGCACGCCAATTTTCAATGTTAATAACATGGTGGCATGCCTGGCAAATCAAGTGAATTCAAGAATTCAGTTGGATAATTGACAACTTGCCTGATTCATTACAGTATCGATGGACTTATCGTTATCACTCGCCTGGTATTTTGTTTTGAATGCTCAAATTGGCATATACATCCTTGTTTTTTTGCTGCATATTGCACTGCACTGAGCCACTGATGATCTTTGTAATTATGTGCAATATTTGGGAAAACTTTATGAATCAATTCGTCTGTGGACGCTATGATGTTACAGAAATTTGTTGGCAATGTGAAACATTGTGTGGAATCATCGATTGACATTTTCCCATTCCGAATATCCAACAATTGTTTTATTTAAACGTCTCGCGGTTTCATCATGTTGTAGTTGTATACGATATTGGTCTTCAAAGTCAATTCCTGTATGTTGCCATAAACTAATGATTTCAGGCATGTCATTAAGTTCATCAGCGGGTGTTGATCTTGGTATAACTGGTAGAGTTTGCGAAATGCCAGACAATAAAAATGAGTGCCACACGAAGAGCTGGTCATTTCTCTCAAATCTTTAGTATCGGAAGCGCTTCTAATGCTTTTTGTGCGCCATAGTACATTCATTCCATATAATGAGTTGACATAATTGGAGTACTTTACCCATTGCAGAATTTGTGTTGATATTGCATGTTGGCCTCTCAGTGATTTGCATATTCAACGACAATTTCAGCGCTGAATGCGCTGTTCGGCCACCATCTAAAAGTTGCTCAATTCCGAAGATGTGATTGCCAGTGAATATTATTTCAGATCGCATGGTTCAAAATAAGTGAAATGAGAAAACTTTCCTGGCCTCGGGCGCATCTATGAAATACAATCCACCATTTTGGCTGGTAATTGCATGCATAATTCTGTCATATGCTATGCGTTGTTCTGGAATCAATTTTGAAGATTGCTTGAACAAAGTACTCAATCGTTGATATCAAAGTGTGTTTCTGCTCAACTCACAATCGAAAAGGTTGTTTGCGAGATCGTTCTGGCGCATCCATTCCAATTGCACCAGTGCTTTATTAGTGATTGCCAAAAATATGTCCTCGATTGAAACCAATGCCTCATTATATACGTTTGGTGTGAATTGAATGTCAGGATTTTGATTCAGCGATCGCAAGCGATGATGGATGTCTTCACTCATGTAGTCTTTGTATTTTTCCCAAAGTTCTTTTGGATTGATGGAAGACGTTGTTAATATTACTGCAAATAATGCGTATTTGCTGTGGTCGTGCAGTATTGGATGCATCAGCTGATGAAGTGTCCCAATGTGCATCGCTTTTCAAGAAGATTTAATTCTTGGCAAGCTTCACGATAAGTAGAACATACGTGACCGTTAACTGTTCTCAATTCTTGGAAGGATGTTGGTCCACGTTTGTTGATTAACAGTAATCGCAAGTAAAAGCATTCTGCATTGTTTGGATGAACAGTGTACAAACGGCCTAACGTGTTGGTCGAATATAAATTGGAATGTCCTCTTCAACACTTTACCTTGTTTGCGACGTTGAAACTTTTCACTGCTGCATTCCATGTGTAGTATGTTGGCAGTTCAGAGTAAAGTAGCGTCTTTGCAAATATATCATCTCTACACAATGAGAAAAATGCAGTTAACGTTGTTAGCGATGGTGACAATGCTCGTGCATGGGCATTATCTGTTGAGAAGTACACGCGCTGTCCATTTTCAAGGTGCACTGCAAAATGAACAACTGTTGGATGTCGTTCATGGATTGGAAATTATAAAATGCGCCATACTGCTTCATTGCTACTAATGTAACGTCCCAGATGATAATGCTCGATTTCATCGATGGATGCAGTTATATTTGCCACTCAAAAAACTGCCATATTGCTTCCTTTGTTGACATATTTGCAAATGTACTTGATCGATTTCACCGATTTGCAATACTCGATCGAATGTACTTGATCGAGACAAACAGATGATGAACAACGAATGTCAGGATTTTGATTAAAACTGTAGCAATACATGCATAATCTATCCATTTTTCCAATAACCACATTTGGATGAAGACTGTAATCATAATTAGTATTGTAATGGAATGCACCTAGATTTAAATCAGCGCAGTGTTCGTCCTGGATAGAGTAGTGCGTATCCGAACGGTTTGCAGACTTGCTTCCCGTTGCTCGATTGTTTCAGCTGAACGGACTTGAGCAGTGCGAACTCGATTGGTTCCTAGTCTTGCTTCACATTGCCGCCTGTTTCAGGAGAACGGGCTTCAGCAGTGCGACTCAACAGTTTGCAGTCTTGCTTCTGTTGCTCATCTGTTTCTGAAGCTAGTAATGCCTTTCTTTTTCGTGCTCTAGGTGTAGATGGGCCAATAGCTTTTCGTTTGGGAGGCATAATTGCAAATGTGTGGAAAATCTGAAGAGCAGGTGAAATAACTGCATCTTGTTGTCTTCCACACGGAATCAAATATCACTGTTGAGTTCACTGAATAAATAAAAAATTAGCATTTGATTAAATTCTATTAGGAAATGCATAGAAACTGCACGTAAAATGTTTTGAAAAATCAGGAAAACTGTATGAATCATTTGTCGAAACTACTCAGCCACCTATTGCGTAAATGGTTGTACTAATTTAGAATTGCTACGCCGCTATAGCGGTCAATGGTATGGATTGATTTACAAAATATTAAATGGTCACCCTGTTTCTGTCATGTAATCTAATATTGGGTAATATTCAGGCATAATAATTGCAAATGTGTGGAAAATTCGTGAAGAGCGTGTGGAAATAACTGCAGCTTGTTTGTCTTCACACACGGAATCAAATATCACTGTTGATGTTTCGCTGGAATAAATAAAAAATTAGCATTTGATTAAATTCTATTAGGAAATGCATATCTACTATATATATTAACATAAATGCAAGGAAATGCGCGTAATATGTTTTGAAAAATCAGTTAAACTGTATAAATCATTTGTCCAAACTACTCTAGGCCTACCTATTCGAAATGGTTGTACTAATTTAGAATTGCACTCGCTATAGCGGTCAATGGTATGGATTGATTTACAAAATAATAAATGGTAACCCTGTTTCTGTCGTGTAATCTAATATTGGGTAATATTCATACATATAACGTGTACATTGTACATCAGGTAAACGTTGATGGCAAAATAACCATCTTGCCATTTATAGAAATGCCGCCAATAGCTTCCTCAAATGAACTTATTCCTCGGATCGTGAGTTTTGTTTGGTTTAATCGAATATAGAGCAATTTTGCCAACATAGCTAACAAACATTGATGGAATAGTTGGCGATAACTAAAAATATGATTTGCAGTATCTATGATCATGATTAGAAACAAACCTGGATTGCTATTTTAAATTCAGCTTGTAACGGCTTGTTTGAAATATTGACTTGAATCATACGTCATCGAATCTGTAGATGCGCATATGTAAAACTTCTGGAAGAAACTCGATGAAATTTAGGTTTTCGATTTTTAAAAGATTTTTTCTAAATTTGTCAAGGATACATATTTAAAACTATGACAGGTAGCATTCCGACATCAAAACAAACATAAACAAACATCTACTATAAATTTCAGCTAAATCTGATGTGTATATACTAATATTACATCGTAGACTTCGGAAACGTTAATGGCAATTTGGTTAGAAACTCTCGATGAAATGAGCGTGTTATTATTTTTAGATTTTTCGAAAAGCTTCAGCGCTACCTATTTCAAACTGTGACAGGTAGCATCCCGACATCAAAACAAACATATCCTGTAAATTTCAGTTACATCTGTTCAGTAGTTTCCGAGTCTATAGGTAACAAACAAACATACATACATACACTCATTTTTATATATATATAGTAGATCATGTCTCTGCTTTATCCTTGTGACTTTATTGTTATTAATATGCATATCATTACAAACATGTCCTTGACTGTCAATATCATTTATTTATCCAGTGATTTGCCAGCAGCCACAGCAGTCAGTTCTACCAGTAACTACAGTATCAGATGGGGGAACATTCAATATCTACTCGATACAAGTCGGTGGTCACAGATAATCTAGCTACCTTACTTCAATTATTGATCACGAGAACGTTACCAAATACACTTGTAACTGATATTGTTGTATACACAATATCACCTCCAAATCCTGTGGTGGTTAGTTGTTCTCTTCATTTGCAATTTTGCAGTTTCTTCAATCCAGTGTGTTTATTTTACATATAAATAAATGTTATATCTGTCTATCAGATTATATTATTGGATTTGCCAGTGACATGTTGCATGAAAACTCCCACTAATGTTCATTTATCTTAGCTGTTGTAACTCTTCACTGGGTACCATCTATATTGACTTCAAGGCTCGCCTGTGTGGTGCCAGGCCCAAGGGAAGCAAAGAATAGTACCCCTGCAACCCGCAATGCATGTCGAAAGGCACGATGTAGGCCTATGGATGCTACCCAGTAAATAAAGGGGGCAGAAATTGGATGTACTGGCCTACTTGAAGGGATAACTGGGAACATACAATTACGTGGAATCAAACTGTACACAGAAAGAAGAAGGATCTTCAAAGGGAAATAACGAATGCAAGAAAATGGGGGAGAGTGAAAGATTGCCTTGGAAAACCTTGCTATGGACCAATGCTCCTAGGGTAGAAGGATGAAGAAAAATAGTCCCTAGCAACAAACAAGCAATCAGAATAGACAAACATGGGAACTTTCCAGCAGATCAGAAAAGAAGTGGACAAGGAATGTATCACTTTATTTGTTATTTTTTTGAACATCTGATGCATTTTATAAATGAGATGCTTAAATAGCAGTAATGCCCCCGTGTGGGATCAGTAAGGGAGCAAGACTATAAGCTGTGACCTACAAATAATAGAGGCGACTAAAGTAGGGCTAGGAAGCTTTCCCAGTAAAAAAAAAAGCATCACAAAAATTGATGTGCTCCTACCTGTAGGCACATAACTGGCAACTACAATTGCTCTTAGGCTCAGATCAAACAAATCACAAAGAGTGGAACAAGTGGGCATGTAGAGTTCAAGCAGAAAAAGAGAAGAACGACAAAATATAAATAACTTAATATGCGGACACTGTCTTGATAGCCAAAAAAGGAAATAGAATTCCAGGAACTAGTTAATATGGTAATGACAGAAAGTAGCAACAACGCCCTAATTCTGAATATCAATAAGTCATAAGTTATAATGATCTCAAAAGAGATTCCATCAAAATGCAATTTAAATGTAAATGGGGTGAAGAAGAAATTCCATTTAATTTATTTGATTATCTAGGGTTTTTTTGCCCTGGGTGGAATCATTTTGTTCCAAAAAAAAATCCTAGAGATTCTGAAAACAAATGTGCCTGTAAAGAGAACAAAACCATTTAACCAGAGATACCCTGATCTCACATACTAGACATTCATGACTCATAAAATATGGTTACAGACAGAGAAATTAAAAAAAATATAGGAATAAATGACGAAGATATAAAATTGGGGAGCGTCTGTAGCTTTAGGCAGTAATGAGCCCAATCACCACCCAACGACCCGGTTCAAACTTGCGCAGGCAGTTTGGGAAACACATCATTTTCGGATTTTACCAAAGGTAAAAATAGACCTCACTGTTCAGAAAGCAATGACAAACCACGAACGAAAATTGGGCCTTAAAATCGACACTCATTTACTGTGGTTGATGATACATCTTGTAAAGGATATGCCACGATTTTTCATATAAATATTGTACCTGGTGAAGCGTTTTATGTGTGTCCGCCTCACATACAAAATTAGTTTTAGACTTTTGCAATGTGCACAAATTTTTAATCTTCCAGACCACATGATAAGTTGGAATAACTTCTAAACATTTTCTCCTAGTGGGTTACCACAGGGCCCAAATTTGGTATGTGAAAGAATAGACCACTGTTAACTGCCACACATGTCAGAAGAGGCTTACTAAGGAGGTTTGGTTGAAATCGGATGCAGATGTCCGCAGAAATGCACCCAAACAAATGCTTGCAGAAAACGGATGCACCAGGTCGTAAGGCGACAACATGGTGCAACGACCCTCACAATGAGGAAAGGGAGGCAGATTCTACAGCCGTCGATCTGCCTCGGGAGATTTAGCCATGCAGTAAAAATGTCAGACCTACCATCACAAGGGTGGCCAAAACTTACTGCGGGAAGAGGTCGCACAAACAGGGAAGCAGAAATCATAGGAATTATATTCTACAGAACTGCCCTCAGTGTGCAGACTTGGAGAAGAAAGAGGGCCCAATTATACTATCGTCCAAGACAAACTGTATGGCGTGGCTGATAATCTGAGGCAGACTGCCGCCTTTATTAGAGAATCCGAAATCCCAATCTAGTGAGAACGAAGAAAACATTTTCTCTACAGAATATGAAATTCCATGGTGCCATTTTAATACTAGATAGATATTGCATGACATTAGTCATCAAAGTAGCCAATGCCCAGTCAATTCATTATGCTACTTTGAAACTACAAACATATATTTTGTCTTGTCTTATACTCGAGAAGGTAGCACATGGCACTAGCACCCCGATTTGGCCTTCGCAACAAGTGACCTCTCCAATAAAAACATTACGAACGGTCACAAAGCAACTTCAGAGATAGTGACCATTCCCGTCAAACTTCAAGTAGACCCAAAATTTGGTGTACCTGAGCCCAAAATGCATGCCACAGGAACTACAAAAAGCAAATTGAAACAGCACAGGGCACTGACAGATGCCAGTAAGGAGCGCAACAACATACATGAAAAGAAACACATGCGATCCGTGGCAAGCGGAACTCACAAGAATCCCAGGAAAGCGGCATGGGGAAACCATTCCCTTGAGGCTTACACGGAAGGACTAAGGCCATACTGGACAGCAGAAGTTCAGAAGCTTGAAAACGACCTTGAATTGGCAAGGAGTGATGCTGAACAGGCACAATCAGTAACGACCATACCGTTTACAAGGCGGCAGCAGTAAGTACAAGCATGAGGTCAAAACGATCAGCACGACAGATTGGGTTGACAAGACTCTGAACCTGATAGATGGCCATAAATTGGTGGCACACAAAGCGCTGAGTGGACGAAAACACCAGCCGACTTCAATAGTCCTTAGAACAAGAAAAAAAGATGTCTCTCGGGAAGGAAGCGCAAACATTCTAATGCAAAATATGCCAAGTCAGCACATAGTAAAGAAAAAGTCGATGACACTAAGAGTAGTGCGAGAGCCCTCTGGCAAGTAGCGCCAAGAAAAGCTGAGGTCACCTAACGGATACATTCACCAGTAATGGGTTGGAAGTGCTTAAGAGAGCTTAAGCTCAGAAAGTCACCCGGAAAGGATGGGATCACAAATGAGATGCTTAAGAACTTGGGTATTGTTAAAGGCAGCACTACTGGCCGGTCCCAAATATGTCCTGGAAAACAGGCATAGTACCACGAGAATGGAAGGAAGTGATCATGGTACCCATCCTAAAAACCAGGTAAAAATAAACTCCCGACTCCAGCGAGTTACAGACCAATAAGCTTCCTAAGCTGCAAGGCAAAACTCATGGAACGCACAGAACAAACGACTATCTTGGCACTTGGAAAGCAAAGGGCTTTTCATGGCACAACAGGGAGGTTGGGAAGCAACTGATCTACAGAAGATCAAGTAACTCATATCACTCAGGAAATCGAGGATGGTTTCCAAGAAGAGAACAAGGCGTTGACAGTCTGGAAGGAAGGGCTAAGACCAACTCCTCACCCTCGGTATAAAGGGAAGAATGTACAAATGGCTTGATAGATACTTGTGAGAACAGAACAGCAAGGGTTCAAGTTCAGGGCACTAGCAAGAAGGCCACATTGGAGCAAGGAGGAGTGCTCTCACCAACCCTTTCTAATCTTGTTTAATGACATGTTACGATGCCTACCAAAGCGAGTACTACTCTGCTATGTATGCGAATGACCTGGCAACAGGCGAGGAAGAGTCAATGCCCATAGCAACAAACCGATTGCAAGTACCCGCTAAATAACTTGGAAGTGTGGCAAAAGTGAACAGGAAAATTAACGCCTAAGACAACCCACACTGTGTCTCAAGCAGAACAGCCAGAATCACAAAATTAAGCTTGGGGCAACGTACCTCGGAGTCACACTCGACCGAAAACTGACTTGTGCCCTCAAATGAAAAAATGCTGATGGCAAAGGAGACACAGGCTCACGATGATGCGCAAACTCGCAGGCTCCATGTGGGGAGCAAACACCAGAGTCCTCAAAACACTCTACTCTGGAAGAGTACGACTGGTCCTAGAGTACGGCATTGCAGCGTGGGGCAGTGCATCCAACAAGCAATTCGACAAAGTGAGCAATAGTCAGAACCCAGGCAATGCGCATTATCACAGGAGCTATGAAATCAACGTAATCAAGGCGTTATGGAAACAATCACAGGCATTCCAAACCAATGGCAGATCGGTGACAGAAAAGTCTTGGTGTTGGCGAAAAACTTAAAAACGGCTCTATTCCCACCCCATGTACGAAAGAATGAACGGATTCAGAAGGGGCAGGATACAGAGGACCAGCTTCGCAAGAAACGCAAAAGCACTGACCGCAGACCATCAGGTCCTAGTAAACTGCAAAGTCAAACCACCCGGCAACCAATAAGTGCTCAGCCAGAAAACCAAATGCCGGAACTAAGGAATCAATCCTGCGGCATATTGAAAAAGGGCAGCAAGAAAACTTTGAAAGAAGAGCTGCCACAGAAAAATACATATCGACAGAAACCCTGAAAATAATTGACGTGTACCACTGATGGGTCGGCAAAGAACGAATCAGCCGGTGTGGTAGGAGGAAATAGTGCTTAAACTCCCAAAGAAAGTGATGGCTTGCACATCACCACAGGCAAATACTCAAATAACTATCGAGCAGAGGCAATAAGAACAGCACAGAAATTATCCTAGAGAGAAGAGACACTTCCCCGGTCATCATGGCACTCAAAAGCGTAGGTAAAACAGAGCTGAATGAGCTCAAAGCTTGACTCCTCGATGAACTAGTGTACACACTTCAACGCATCATCATTCAGTGGATCCTATCACACTGTAACATAAACGGAAACGAACATGCCGGATAGTTAGCTAAAGAAGGTGTTCGATTACCTTCAGACTACCCGAGATCAGTTATGAGGAAGCCAGAACAACCATCGCTGGCACTATAGAGACAAATGGACAAAAGATCATCCCTCACCACAACAACAGCGACAGGTATTATGGTCTGGTCTCGTAGTGAACAAGTTGCCATACTCGGTCTGCATCGCTACAACAAGCTCCGCTCCCACGTTTAACAAATTAAAAAATTGGCACAACTAGCCTGTGCCCTCGGCAAAAAGATGATATGACGGCAGAACACGCCCTGCAAGACTGTCAACTGATAGTAAAAGGAGCCAGAAACTCTGGCCTCAAACACAGAGCTCACGAGAAGCTGCACGGAGGGAAAGGAGTCCCTTTAAAAACACGGTAAAAGCTGGGTGATAAGAGTTAGTTCATCAGTCTGGTCAGGATCGAGAGAGAGACTATACAGAATCAAGGCATTGGTTGCTCTAGCTTATTTCCAGAAGATGGTGAAATATTTTTTCCACCATTTATCAACAAGATTCTTAATAGTGCAGCTCAGTACAATCAATTTCAACAATATACTTTTATTCATAATATATACTTAACATGTCTTACTTTCTTTGTGCTCAGAAATTTCCTGATTCAAGACCTGGAACGTCACATATACTGGAGCCAATAATGCAATGAAAATTGTAGTAAATGTAACTGGATGCTATGGTGATGCTGGAACATATCAATGCTCAATTAGTTATCAAAAACAAGGTAGCAGCAATTTATTGATGCGATAGTTCAGTGAACTTGACAGTAACATGTAGATACATATTTGTTATGAGTCAAGGGGGAGGAAATATTACATGACAACAATCACTATTGGTTTATATAACAAAATTCATAACACTTGGACATACACATTGGTGATTAGTCTCTTTCAGCACAGACAGTGCATGTCGGTCCTGTGACTCTGCCAATTATACATTTATCTAGACTGTCCTTATATCACATTTTTGTTCATACACACTGCTTTCAATAACACACCACAGAAAATGTCTTTTAAAGAAAATAGCTCTCACAGCCAAACTCTATATCTAGTAAGTTCTTCTCAGCCCTTCTGATCTTAACTTCCCTTGAAGCATAAGACATTAACAAATTTCCACCAACCATATCGGTCTTGAGCAAGCCAGCTCAGTCCATTCCAGGTCTTTTTCGATATCTTCTTCTTTGTGGTCTACAGTTTCTAGATCACCCCTACCTCTTGCCTACTCGGTCTCCATTTCAAAGCCACATGTGGGTGTCTAGTATTCTGCATTCGTAATGTATGTCTCAAACTAATTTCATATCTCTGCTATTTCCTCTTGATTAATGCTGCCCAAATGCCCGCACATGTATCCTCAACCCTACCTCACCATCACAGGTGCCGATGGGTGAGCGATCATGGATCTCACTAATCTCTGTCACCGGTATTTGCTATCATCTCAGATGTTGAGCACTCTTCTGTGCAGAAGTCAGGCTGTCCACAATTTTCTTTCTGTCTAGTCTCCTATCGATTTTACCGGTTGTCATAATGTGTTCTAAACTTCTCCTCATCACGTGATGCCCGAAAAAATGATTGCATCTTTCTTATATTAATAAGCTTTCTTTGTGTCTTGACCTCACTCAACACCTTCACATATGTCATTTTAAAGAGTCCATTGGGATTTTTATTATTCTTCTGTAAAACCAGCATTCCCTGTGGCCTCCAGAGATCTTTTTGATAACTGTTCATGACTCTCATCTCATGTCAGTATTGCGTAATAAATTATATATATATATTAACAGTTGGTTCTAAGCCAAATAGTCTGAGTGCCTCATAACCACATACGCTTGCTGTTTCTTGGACACTCAGACATTCTTGTAATCACAGGTTTTTAAAAATAAGTATATGTATTTTTATCCAACATTTTCTCTACATCAACCACTTTTTAAATCACTCTTTGGGCCTGTATTGATTTAAATATAAAACCAGGACCAAGGGAAGTCCTTACCCCCACAAGGGAACCAGATCCTCATTGGCCAACCTCTTGCGGCAGGACCACAAAATCAGGAACAAGGAAGTCCTTACGCCATAAGGGAATTAGGAGCCTATTGATCACCACCTAGATAGGGTATGAAGCAAAAAACTGACCAAGGAAGTCCTTACCCCCCATGGGAACCAGAGTCCCATTGGTTCCTCTGCTAGGGGTGGAAAACTAGACCAGTGGAAGTCCTTCTTCCTAATGAACCAGAGCCCATTAGTCTTGACCATGCTGTTGATGTTTTCTAGTCTACATCTCTGGGGGTGTGGTTGGTTTGTGTGTTCTACATATCATCAGCAGGATAATAAGTTTCACTTTCGCCATCTTGAAACTAGCCTCAACCTGACTCTGCTGGATGCAGTGTCAGGTACAGAACACACCATAGACCATATATTCATTAAATTTGGTCTATAAAGTATTTTTGTCCATTTCATTTTGGTTTCAGTTCAACCCCTATAATTTTTTGGGGGTGATTTTTTACGCTTTATTATTTCTTTCCCAATAACAATAATCACAACTGTCAGTTGCTGAACTAATGTATTAGTATTAATATGTTCTCTCATTTCTGGTTTCAAGCGCCTTATACTTATTTTCTTTGCAGCTGGAGTATCGTTTGAATTTTATTATGTCATACCCTTCTGAACAACCATTGCACGCTGCAGGTGAAAACATCACTCTTACGTGTAGTGCCACGGTAAGTTAGTAACACTAGGATATATGTATGCATATAAGAGTGAGTATGTAGGTGAGAGAGAGAGAGAGAGACAGTGTCAGAATCATGTAAGTACTCTGGTTGATTGATTGCTTGATATGACCATCATCATTGCACTTCGGTGAGTAACCATGTGTGCTCCAACGGCTTCTTGATGCTTGAGAATTCCCAGCGCAGTGCACAAACCTAGCGCCAAAAGTGGTCCTCGTGTAATTTTGAATGTAAAAATATGTTAGGAATTTTTATTTTAATCTTTCTAATGAATTTTTGCCAGAATGGGCTTTCCATTCTGCTCTTCTCGACTTTGAACTGCCAAGGCTCTTTACGTACCAAATTGAACACAGACCTACGTTTTATCATCCATCTCCTATATGACTCAAGAACTCAACCCTCACCTACACTGAGATCAGGATCTCGAAACTCCCCATATGGCCTACGAGGAGCCAACCATTATATTTCTGGAACGAGAGGCAAGCACTTAACCTCAACCCACAGATACCCCCCTGTAGGGACTAGCCGAAGACTGCCATGGTTCATTTTACCTACACTTAATTCTGGTCACATTTTGTAGCATGCATAGCTACTGCTTATTCACCCTAATAAGAAAGTATTAAAAACTGTTGCAAAAACAACAAAATATCAGCAATTTTATTTTTCAGATTTAACATGATTAAGGTAAAAGCTCCTACCCATATCATGCAGATCACATGAAAATCAAGAATTGATTGTCTGTCATAAAAACTTGGTCTCTAGACATGTGGTCGCGACCTTTTATATAGGGTCGCCAAGACCACAGGGAAACATAGATTATGGTCTTAGGAATAGAGACAACGCCTCTATCCGCCTCCAGCAGGGGTCCCAAATGCAGATATGTCCATACATGAGTACTCGGCGTGATGACAGATCAACCACATCACATGCATCCCTGCATAAACAGCAGTGGGTGGACAGGGTAGGTATGGTATATTTCACAATGTATACTACATATTGTTTTGTTATTAATCACTATGTTTCAATTATGTTCAATGGTAACAATGAAAGTACATCCTGCACGACGTTATAGCAGCTTCGTCATCGGGGAAATCGTTTAAAAGACAGTACCAAGATAATCTACCTTATGCACACAACAGTGCTGATACCTAATCTCTACCTTGCTCCTGAAACAAGTAGTGATACAGCAAACATCATCAACAAACAATTAGGTGGACTAGTAACTGGAAAGATACACAATGACTAGCACAAGAGACAGCCACTATGTGCATAATCCAAGAAAAATACCCCAAACTATCATGGATTCATGCCTACATAGATGGATCTGCAACAGATGCACCCAGAAATGGAGAGGGCTAACCACATCTGAGAAGGTACATTCCTACTGTTAAATTTTGCTTCAAAACTACACAGCAGAAGCTCAAGCACTATTACAGGCCACAATCATGATCAACACCAACTCTGACTGCCAACAAGTGGCATTTTTACAGATGCATTATCCGGCCCAAGCCCTCCAGAGTAAACTCCCAACCCCGAGAAAAGAGCCTGGCAAGATTTCTGCCAACAAGAGAGCTACACTCCAAAGGTACCTTCACACTGTGTTGTAAATAGGAAGGCAGACAAACTAGCACAAAAGGATCAGAATGTGAACAAGTAGAAAATGAAATCAAGCCTATTTTGAAGCGAAAAAGAGCCATCGACCAGAAAAGAACTTAAACTATCCAACAATGGCTACTACACACTCGACAGACAAGAACAATCATCTTCCTGCCCTGCCTGCAACATGTCCTGCAAGACTGTCCCCTGTATGTTCTCCCTTGAAAGGAATGCTGGCCCTACAACCCAATGCCAAGCATCCAAAACTACATGCCACTAGAGATGAGCTCCAAAGAACAGTCGACTTCATCATAAGAACGCATCTAACGGTATAGTAATTAAAATAGCGAATGCAAAGAAGTAGTGTGTACATGACTAGAACTTTAATGGAGATTTTAGCTTATGGAGTGTGAGATAGACCCCTTCTTACATATGCACATGTAGCACACATCCTGCTAGTGTCCAGAGGAGAGATACATGGTCAATACAAGATAAACTGTTTGGAGATGTACATAGACTGGGTTGGACCACTACGTTAGGAAGCATACAGGCTAAGTTGTTACGCCTCTTCTGTTCTGAAGATCATGGGTTCACTTTTTCCAGAGATTCCTAGTGTTGTTGTTGGAGCTACAGAGCTAGTACTTTGTGCAATAATCTAGACAGGTGGCAAGCCATTTCTGCGGAGCAGGACTGAGCCATATGGGGTAATTCCCAGAGCAGTTTAGTCAATATTTCGTCTTAGGGGGATTGGGGTCTTGAAAATCAAGAATCTATTTTCGTTGTTTTCATATTAATAAAAAATTTGTATAAGCATTTTGAAAGAGTATGACTTAGAATAGTAAAAAAAAATTAGTAAATAAAAATTGTCAAAGTTTGCCATGGAAACAATACAAAATGGCCGCCAAAAACAAAATTTCAAATCCCTAGGCTCTGAATCTAATGAATGTAAATGAATTCTGTTTTCACTCAAAGGTGCGCAATTGTAATATCTAAAATATTACACATGATTTTTAGGATATATTAAATATTTAATTTTTATAAATTTTTGGTAAAATTCCTCAAAATGTGGTCAAAAAAGCTGTTTTTGGAGGGTGTGTTTACACAAAAATTCATAAAAAATGTAATATTTAATATATCAAAAAAAGGATCAGTAATTTTGTAGATATTACAATTGACTTAGATAAAACATATTCTTTTATATTTCATTAACTTCAGAGCCTAGGATTTGAATTTTTCTGCCAAATTTTGTATTGTTTCCAGAAACCCGCATATTTTTTTTCAAATTTTTTTTTCTACTATTCTAAGTCATAATCTTTCAAAAGTTTCAGCCCAGAGTCCCCCTTAAAGACACTTAGGAATATACAATTAATGTCTAAAACATTGGAAGAACAAGTAACCTTTGCATCACATAATTATTTTTTGTAATCTGTTGGGGAGACTGAGCACCTATGGTCTGCCGAGTGCAATGACTTCAGTTTATAACAATAACCAATTATTTTGTATTGTTTTTTTTCTATAAGGTCCAAATCTCTAGTATTTCTTTGGGGGGAATGTTACACAGATAGTACAATTTCTGATACACCTGCTCCTATACAAAATCAAGGATTGATAACAAGACTCCAGGGCCTCCAATTGGCAGTGGCAGTTGTTTAAGATATTCCATGGTATCTGTATATACGTTTCTGGTACAACAAACAAGCGATTATAGATGCACTGTTTCTAACTCAGGGCAAGCCTATGACAAGACCATCTCAATACAAACAGGTAAGTAGATATGCTTCTAAGGGTGTGAAACAAGGCAGTGGAAAAACATGTGCTTTTGAATATGAGTGTTACAGATGAGTCCTCCATATACCACGGACAGACAGAGAAAACAAATAGATCTATCCAAGAACTCAAAATCAAAGAAACTGGCTGTCTATAAATAAGAATGTGAAAATTGAATTATTTTGGTGATATTTCTTCTTCTCGATTGTTTTTAGGCTAGTTTTTATCATTCTATTGTGATATATAAACAGCCAAACCATCAGAACGTAATGTATATCTACCAACTTTCAGCACCTATTGGAGCACAGTTGCTTATCCTTGGGTGTGGGTGTTTCGATTTCAGCCAGCTATTGTGTGCGGTTCGCCTCCGCAGCCTTTGACTGTCCCCAGCCGTAACCTACAAGGCAGCGACTTGCCTTTTTCTTTCAGGGCAGCTACCTTAGACGGCCTGCCCTCCGGCTTATGAACTCCATCTGCCAGCAAAACTGGTCGTTTTAATAAACACCTTGGTTTGGGCGCCGTTCAGGTTTGTTTACGGTTTGCTCCGCTGCCTTTGATTGTCCCCAATCAAACTACAGGGCAGCAGTAGTTCCCTGCGAGCGGAAACACGCACTGGCTTTACCTCCGCTGGGCCATCCAGTTGTTCTGCTCATGTGGGTGGGGCCACCCTTTTGCCTGCCTCGCTTTCTGCTCTTCCGTGCCTGCAGGCCTGCCCTCGGTGGGGCCCACTAGCTTTGTAGCGTGCTTGCTACCTCTGCCCTGGTGCCTGCTCACCATCTGCTTTGCGCGCTCACATTTCGTGCCTTCCGTATCGTGCTCACATTTGCCTGGGCTTACCGTCGGACTCAGCCCGGTCCCCACCCATGAGATGGGGTCACGGTTTCACCACATGTGGTGCCACCCTGTAACGTCCTATGCGTACTCGCTCTGCCCTGGTGCCTACCTCACCATTTCTGTCAATTCCCACTGGGCTGTCCGACTCCGAGGGCAAACCAGTTTCGTCCCCATGATGACCCACGTGCAACTCAGCTCGACTACCAGCATACTCATCGGCTCTAGAGAAAGCATGCGCTGGCTCCGAATTTCGTCACATGTGAGTCATCGTCTCTTTGATGGCTTTGTTTCCCATGCCCCATCTCTGTGATGGGAGCTTAGACTCTTGACCTTGTGGACCAACGTGCTGCCCAAACCCTCGTCCCCCAGCATTCTCATCGGGTCACCCAGCATTCTCATGCCCAGGGGAGACTCATGAGAGAAAGAGCAGGCTCAGAGTTTCGCCACACGCGTTTTTCCTTCAAGCTTTTCCCATCTTTCGGGAGAGGCGAGCATTGATAGCCACTCTGGAAGTTCGCTCGTCGAGTTGCGAGCGAATCCCATCAAGCATGACTACCTTTGCATCTCTGCTTGCCCCAGAGTAGCTCTCCCACAGCACATGCCCTCTTGGCCAGACTGGAACCACCGTCTTTTACCAGGGTCACCACGTGGAGGTGAGAGCAGGGATTAAGAGTCATCTTCCTAATCCTGAGCACGCTGCCTTGCACCGTTAACACCCTTTTTTGGTGATATAAAAAGACACAAAGGGTTAGAGAAGACCATTATAGAAGGAGGCATCCTGGCAAAGAGGAGAAGAGGAAGACCATGGAGAAGAATGATTCAGGATGTAACTGATAATTTGAGCATGATGGCTGCAGTTGTTGGACATCTGACCTACGAGAGAGAAATTCAGAAGAACTGTTAGCGTGCGAAAGTTCTGCTCAAGACAAGCTATTTGATGATGGGTAGAGGTTATATTTGCTTTCTTGTTATAAACACTGAAGATTGAAACTAACATAGTATCCATGTTTTATAGCAAAACACGTATTAAAGTACTATAGTTTACAAAATACAGAAACAGTAATGATAAACAGCAGTTTACGACCAAAAGGCCTTTATCAAGCAAACGATACAACAGGAGTTAACAAAGAACACTACAAATGGACGATTACAGAAGGCCTTTCGTCAACGGTGCTGTTTATCGTTTCTATATTTTTAAAACTGAAGTACTTTATTTGTACGTGTTCTGCTATTTTACTGCAATCTTCCCCCTTTTTTCAATATCCGTGTTTTATAATGTTGAATCCTTTAGATATACCCCTTCATTTTAAAATAGACGTCTGAAAATAATGAACATAAAATGGAATGAATTCATAAGTGATTAAACCAGAGAAATGTCTGGTCAACCACTAGTAATGCTTTTTATAAGAAAGTGGAAATATGTTGGGCTTATACTGAAAAAAATGATCAAAGAAGACATTAAGGGGGAGAAACAAAGGGTTCAAGAAAGAAAAGACGTCCTAGGAAACCCTGAAACAAACTTCACCGAGAGAAGCAAGAAATATCAGGTTCAATTTCGTAGAAGAGATTAAACAAGTTGTCCAGATGTAGAAGCGGAAAAACTTAGTAAGGCATAACACTGTGTTAAAATAAACTCCTTATATGAAAAGATACATTCCTCCAACTTTTTAGAAATTGGCTTGTATACTTCTAAAGTAGTCAGTGGTCAACAGAAGTCGTGTACATGTCCATATAGGTTGTCTTGGATTGACCATAATGTGGGTTGAGAATTTGTGTTTTCCTATGTTGAACACATGCAGGATGTTTACTTCTGAGTTGTCCAGATGTAGAAGTGGAAAACTTCTATGTCTCCTTCATGTCAACTTCAGTCATCTTCTGAGATGGACCAGTCACATTGCTCGGATGCCTGATAAACGCATCCCCAAACAGTTGATGTATGGCGAACTTGAAGGGGGCAGACGTTCTGCTGGTAGACAGAAAAAACGCTTTAAAGACACTCTTGAAGTGTCTCTGAAATGCTTCGATATAGACACCACATGCTGGGAATCCCTTGCAAGATGCCAAATGTGGCGCTGTAACAAGAGCAACCCTCATAACGGAATCATTGTACCATTGGGGCACAACAAAAATGATCTGCGCGAAAAGACAGAACACTCAACACGCACATGTGTAGCCTTGATCATGTATACACCACCTGTGATAGGGGATTATTTACTAGGATTGGACTCTATATTCACCTCCAGACACCAGAGGTGCAGCAGCACACGTCTGAGACCTGTCATCGCCGCCTGCGATGGGCTATTAATTAATTAAATCAGACCTAATTTTCCAAAACACATTCTTTTGCAGGTACCACCCGGCGCCTGGAGAACAGACTGGAAAGGCTGGCGATCCTGCACCTGTTGGCATGATTGTTGGCATTATCATTGGATGCATTGCCTTGATAGCCATTGTCATCATCATCATCTTTGTTGTTCGTTACATGAGACGTTCAAAGGAAGGCAATTGTAAGTTAATTAATTAAATACTTTTTGCATGTGGCAACATGCACTCAATTTTATTTTTAAATATATGTTTGTCCGTTTCAATTTTATATAGTTTTTAATCTTAATCGTCTTAGCGTTACCTTCATATCTTTGTTTTCTGTGATTTGAGTTTTGCTATTCTATAAAGTAAAATGGAATATTTGTCTACAGACATCTTTATATGCAAATACTTGTGTACATAAATACAACACTCTATCACATTCACTGTTATGTGAGAACTCCTAGCAGTTCAAAATCGAGAAGAGCAGGCAGACCTTTGAAGTTCATTGCTTCAGATATCACCTCAATCCTGTGATATCTTGTGGGTTGAATCCCACACTTGACGTTAAACACATGAGTAAAGGAATTGGACCTTCTACCTACTGCACACCTGATACTAGAAATCTGATGATGTGACTTACCCTAAGGTCTTCTTCAAACGATCCATAATTTACCACTTGTTAACAATTCAGATATCTATCTTTGACACCAGATATCTATTCATTTCTGTTCTTAACCTTTTCTTCCTTCTTCTTCTTCTTCTTCAATGATCCCCGGCACTTGAGCTTTGCCCTTCGGCCCAATGCTATGTAGTGGTATCTGCATGTGTCTGTAAGTTGTTCTTTTGTTCCGTATAGTGTGTTCCATTTATCTGGCCTTGGAGGAAGGAGGGTCTTTCTGATGTCTTCTAGTGCTTGGCACTTGAAGAGGTAGTGGTAAACGGTTTCATGATGATGTGACACAGTTGGCACTCTGGGTGTGTTGTGGATGAATTCTGTTCAAGTGATTATTAAGTGTTATGTGTTGGGTTCGGGGTCTAAAAATGGTGCTCTGATCTCTTCTTGTAAGGTGGTTGATGTTGTCATTAAGGTTAGGGCTGGCAATATGGGTGTACACATCTCTTCCTGTGTTTCCATGGCCCATCTGTTCAGCCAAATTTCCTTATTTGTTGTCATTAGGATTTGCTTTGCTGTATGGAGAGTTGTTGCTGTGATTGGTTGTTCCTGTGTTGACCCTTTCTTGGCTAGCCTATCTGCTTTGTCTTTTCCCAGGTGTGTTTGAATGTCAGGGACCCACTGCATGGTTATTTTGATGTCATGTGATGTAATAATTCTGTCAATATCTAGGGCTATATGGGATAGTTCAGATTTACAATGTCCACCATCCTCTAGGGCTTGAAGGGCAGACATTGAATCTGTGAAGATAATTATGTTTTGTGCCTTTGATGGAAGGCATCGAAAACAGATCTTCCCAGGTGGTACTACGCTGCTTCTATCGCATGAATTTCAGCCTCATAATTGGAGCATATCTCCCACGCATGCACCAAACAGCTCTTCGGATGATCTGTCTGGGTATTGTATATAAGCTCCGTAACCTGCTTTGATGGTGGCTTTAAATGCAGATCCATCAGTATAGACATGTATCCATTCTTGGGGATAGGCATCAATGGTTCTTTGAGATGCTATCATAAGGCTGACTGGGTCGTTTAGTTGCTTCATCTATCAATTTTGTTCGAATTTCAGGTGTATTCAAGAGTATGTGGTGGTAAGTTTGCTATTACTCTCTGCAGCTGCTGTCTTGTTTTTGGAAGGTGGTATCTGTCTTTGATTTCACTGACGTGGTGGAGGATTGACTTTTGTTTAATTCTGTTTCTCTGTTTCCACTTCTCGACAAGTAGTTTATTGGGGTGATCTTGATTCATTCTTTGCTCCTTTCATAAGCTTCAACAGCAGCTTTGTCCCTTCGCAACCCAAGAGGTTCCACATTTGTGTGTATTTCACATGCGGCGGTTGGTGTTGACCTCATTGCTCCGCTGATTAGACGTAAGGCATTGTTCTGTACTCTGTCCAGGAAATCAAGGTTTGTCTTGGAGCAAGTTGTTAGAAGAGCACTGTTGTACTCTGTTGCAGAGCGGATGTAACCAAGATATAGGCCTCTCAGAGTATCTTTGTCTGATCCCCATGTTGTGCCAGCAAGCTTCTTCAATAGCTGTAATCTTCTTAATGCTTTGTTCTTTACATTCACAACATGCTTCTTCAGGTTAAGCTAGCGGTCAAGTGTTACTCCAAGATATGTGGGGTGTTGTTCTCTTAGCAGTTGGTGATTGTCTAGATTTAATGTGATATTCTGTTTGGCAACTTTGTGGCTAATAGTGAAGATGGTATACACTGTTTTGGCACAGTTTATCTTTAGATTTCCATGTCTGGCAGTAGTCATGGAGTTTTCTTAGGTCTCCGTTAAGTTTTCGTGCTCCACTTTCTACATCCTCATGACTTTGCCAAATAGCCAGGTCGTCTGCGTATAGCGCTTTTTCAGCCGTAATCTGACTTGCAAGGTCATTGATGTATATGAGGAAGAGGGTGCAACTTAGGGATGAGCCCTGTGGTAAACCCTCTTCTAAGACCTCCTTAGATGAAATTGCATCATTGATTTTTGTCTGGATGATACGGTCAATTAAGTACTTAATCAGTTGTACAATTTCCATGTATTCCAATGTCCATCATCTTCATAAGGAGGCCTTTTCTCCATACTCGATCGTAAGCCTGCTGCAGGTCAAAGAAAATGGCTACTGTGTGTTTGTTGTTCTGGGCTTCGTGTATTCTTTGAGTAAGCCTAAAGAGTTGGTCCTCTGTGCAGTTGCCAGATCTAAATCCCGCCTGTTCGTGGCATAGAGTGTTGGTACTTTCAAGAAACCAGTAGAGACGACAATTTACAATTTTCTCAGCTAATTTCCCTAGACATGATGTTAGGGAGATTGGTCGGTAGCTTCTGGGTTCACCTGGGGTTTTGGTGTTTTTCAGGATAGGGATAATATGGGCACTCCTCCAGGCTTTGGGGAGCATTCCATTTCTCCATGTCATATTAATTAGATGGAGAACTGCTACCTTCCCTATTGGACCCAAGTTTAGAAGCATCTCGTGGATCTTATCTGGTCCATGAGACTTTCTAAGTTTCAATTTCTTTAATGCCTGTTCTAATTCCTGTCTACTAATTTCTTTCTCAAAAATGGAAGCGTTTACTGTTTGAGCTTTTTCTTGTTGCTTCAAGTGGTTCAGACACTTTCTGTCTATCTCTGTGAGTTCCCCTGCTCTGTTCACTGATGCAAAGTAACGGTTGAAGTGCTCTGTTTTTTTCTGGTCTTCAATGATTGTTTTCCTTCCATCTATCACTGGTTTTGGATTTGTCTTCCTACTATCCCCAGACAGATTGTTGACCAACGCCCAGGCTTTATTTCCATTACGTCTGAAGTCTAGTTTTGAGCATGTGTCTATCCATTTTTTCATTTTTAGCCTTCCTAACTGCAAGTTTTACTTTTGCACAAGCTTTATTGTACTGCACTTTTATGTCCAGTGATGGTGTGGACTCTAGTGTTTTCCTTAATGTGCTTCTTTCATAGATGGTGTCTTGTATGTCTTGGTTCCAAAATGGTTTGTGTGATTTCCATTCCCCCTTGGGATACATAATGATAAGGCTTTCAGAATTGCTTTTGTTACTTCTTCGTTGAAAGTCTCAACACTGCTGGCTTCAACTTGGAAGCAGAGAGTCAGTTGTTTCTTGAAAAGTCTCCAGTTAGCTTTTTTGAAGTTCCACCGTGTTTTTGCTTTCGACAGGCTCTACTTACAGTTGTTATAGTAGTAAGGAGTGGTTTGTGATCACTTCCGATATCATCAAGTATTTGAGAATGGCAGGATTCTGTCAAGTCGGATGAGCAGATGGTCAGGTCAGGTCGAGTAAGTGAGAGGTGAGCTCTGTGCAGCAGAATTGGTGGAGATTCTGCATTCTGTAATACTGATAGATTTGTTGTATCACATAGCTCTTCTATTAATTTTCCTGTCCTGTTGTTGTCTGGGTAGCCCACGTGGAAGTGTCCATTTAAGTCACCGGCTAAAATAGTTTTGCGATACTGTGTGTTGTGCAGTTCTGGCAGTTTGAGTGTTTTCTGCGGGGTTATAGATGTTGTATATGGTATATTTTCCTCCAGAGTGCCAGATAGTAATTTGTTGCACATCTGTGGGATGGGCTGTTGTAAGCTGTGATGCATCTCCCTGAATGTCGTTACGTATGTATGTGACTATGCCTCGGCAGTCAGTACACCTACAGGGATAACTAGTGTATCCAGTCAAGTGCAGGTCACTGTCTTTGTGTAGGGTTTCTTGCAAAATGTACCTTGTGGTCATGTAATAATTTTGAGAGTTCAATCTTTTTGTTTCTTAGGCCACAGATGTTTAATTGTAGGATATTAAGTGAATGTTTGTTCTTTTGGTCATCTGACATCTGTAGGTCCTTCTTCCTCCAAAGGGTTTTGTGTATTTCTATGTTTGCATTTGTTTGTTTTTTCCAGTAGTCAATTTTTCGCACAGAACAGCCCGGTTACCCTTTGTCTGGCGCGGGCCTTGATATTGATCGACGTCCGATCTCGCTTGAATTTCTATTATTGTTGTACATAGCATTGAAAAGCTGGGAGTCTGTGGTTTCCTACCCACCCGGACAGGAGCCAGAATAATACTGCCATAGCACTAGTGGATGAGGGCTTTCTGTGTGGCAATGATACTGCAGCCAAGGTAGGGTTCGCTGTTCTCATTCCCAGCCACCAGATTGCCTGCTGGTCACGCCGAGCTCAGTTATACTCTAGGCTTGTGTCCAAATGTTCAAGGCAAGAGGATCATCACGTCCTGAGTCACTGCCCCTGTACGATGGATGTCAGCCGTCAGAAAGCAGCACACATTGGTTCTCTATCCTCAGATCTAGTTAGTACCCCTCTGACTTCTTTCCAACCACAGAGGGTGCATGTACATTGTCAAATATTATACAAATGTTTACCACATCTACTCAGTTATGCTGTAGTGCTGTGCCAGATCTGAATGGTCATATGAGAGGCCATTAGAGCTCTCACTGTGGTTAAGAGTATTGGAGGGAAAAGGGGCGTGGGTAGGGGAAAGAAAGGAGGGGAAGTGGGAGGGTTAAGCAGGATTACTCGCCCACTCATGTTGTTTAGCCAGTCAGCCGAGACTGTTGCCCGGGGTGTAGCACGTGGAGCCAAACATGAGCTAGGTGAGAAGTGGGGACCAAATAGGATCATGACTATCCATGGACATACCCAGGATACGGCTGTCATTTTCCGTGAGGTACTAACCCTACCTTCTCACCCAACACTCAACCTTTTCTTCCCAATTGTTCTTCTTCTTTCGTTCGTTCTTTCGATCAACTTTAATCACTCTTTGTGATATGTTTGATCTTGCCAGAAGCGTGTATCGTTGCACATTGGTTTGGTAGGTCCCTAAACATATAGACTTCTACATGTTTAGGACACGTGCATCCGATTTCAGCCAAACATCCTTAGTCGCCTCTTCCGACATGCGTGGTAGGTAACAGTGGTTCTAGTCTTACCATCCCAAATTTGGGCCCGGTAACCACTCGGCGTTCCCAATTGTTGACTCCTAGTGTTTCTAGGTATACTTCAATGTTATCTGTCCATCATTTTCTTGACCTGCCTTGAGATTGTTATTTTTTATTTTTTTTAAAGAACCAGACAATTTATGTAGAAGTTAAAACATTAGAATTCCAGATGTTTATCCAATGTAGAATAATTTTTTTCCTGAATGGCTTTTGTATTAGTTTGTTGGTTTGTTTGTTTATTAATATATTGTTTTCTTTCTATTTTTAGACAAGAGCAATGATCAACCGTAAGTACAATATGAGAAATGTTATATGTTTAGTCAAATTACTACTTTGTGTGTCATTTCTTGTCCAAAGTTAATGATAAACATACAACAGATACATAGATCAACTCAACAAAATCAGAAGTATGTTTTAATAGCATATGGTATTCAGAAATGATAGACGAAAACTAGTCTTGTCAGAGATGAAGTGTCTACGAACAATGCTAGGAGTATCAAGAAGAGACCGGTTTCGAAATGAAGACAATTGGGAAAAGGTCAGTACCGAACTTCATCAAGAAACAACAAATTAAATGGTTCTGCCACATAAGCAGATTATCAATGGACAGCTTGCCTGAAAGAACAGTGTTACTCCAATACAGTGGATACAAAGCAAAAGGTGGTCCTCAGAGATAACAGAGGTGGTGAAAAAGGACTTTATGAAGCACACACAAAAAAGTCCGTTATATAAATCTTATCGTTTTCTAAACTTATGAGGCAAAACAAGATTAGAAAAAGAAAGAATTCAGAAATGTTCAAACTTCACTTGTGTTTGACATCTATTTATATGATATAATCAGAATAGTTGGTAAATGCAGTATATGTTCTAGGGAACATGCTGGGGATGCTGATAAATCATGGGTGATATACTGACTGAGCTCTTTCTTCATCTTCAATGCTTGTTTTATGGTCCATGATTTGCATCTATAGGTTAATAAAATAACATTTCCGTAGCCTTTTCAGACTTTGAGTGAAAGGGGACAAAAAGAATAGTACCACTGCTACCTACAAGGCGACTGATGTAGGAGCGTAGGAAGCTACCCTAGTAAAAAAAAAGCAGCATAGAAATTTGCTGTGCTGGCCTGCTTGTAGGCCTATAACGGGCACAATTTTACACTCGCTCTTGAGGCTTAGATCCACAGAGTGGTTAACAAGCGGTCAATGTGGAGCGTTCTAAGAAATGCACCTCCTTAGGGTAGGAGGTCACGTCACATTTCTAGAACCAGGTGTGCAGTAGGTAGGAGATCCAATTCCTTTCCTCATGTGTGGAACAGTGAGTGGAATCAACCCAAAACCCCTTGTGTCGAGCCAACATGGAATGCTTATGCATTATACAAACCCCGTCCCTCATCTATAGGTTACCACAGGAAAAATGCATGTTCTCATGAGTTTTATTTTTGTTTCATTGCTTGTGTTGTTCCATAGGCTCTTCATACTAATCACCTTTTGATTTGCATTTTCCAATCTCCTTTCTTTGTACATTCTTCATTGTCTGTTGTCTTTCTCTAGGGATGATGGGATTGGTTGTCCTTCCCATTAAGCGCAGAGGTGGGAGCTTTAATTTGTGTTCTAGGGCCAGATGAGTCCCCCTTGTTGTTTATTTCTGTGCGTATTTAGTGGTCTTATATTGTCTATTCATCTTTTCTTGGTCTTCCTTGGCTCTAGTACCTGATCTCTTTTTATTGTATTCTGTTATTGTCCAGTGGTTCCCGGGCCCAAATTTGGGGTGTAAAGAATAGAACCACTGTTACCTGCCACACGTCATAGAGGCGACTAACGAGGCTGGCCAAAACTTACTCGCGGGAAGGACGGCACAAGCGGAAGCAGAAATCATAGGAATTATGTCCTACAGAACTGCCCCAGTATGCAGACTTGAGAAGAAAGAGGTGGCCCACTTACACTAGCGTCCAAGACAAACTATATGGCGTGGCTGATAATCTGAGGTAGACGGCTGCCTTTATTAGAGAATCCAAAATCCCAATCTAGTGAGAATGCAAAAGTATTATGTTATTGGTGGGTGGTTATATTCCATTCTCATTAAATGTCCAAACCACTGCATTTGTTATCTTACATTCTTCATTACTGTTAATAACTGAGCCTAGGATATTCAAAATTTGTAATATTTTCAATGTTTTCATTATTGGTAGTAATTTTGTATTAGATTTTCAGTTTTGTTTAATTTTCTTTCAGTGATGCTTCCAGAGAAAGCAACCTTCATCATGCTCCCCCACCAGTATTCTTTCCCTCCAGCAAAACCAGCAAGGATGAAAGGATATAAAAGGTAAGTCTACTACCGCTTGTAAACAAATACTGCTAACATCTTACAGATCTTTATTACAATGCTTATCATAAATTTATGTGTCTACAAGGGGCTAAAGCGAAGATTGACTTCATTGCACTGGGATTTATCCCATATGGCTCGGTCCCTCTCCCTAGGAATGGCATGCCATCTGCAGAGTATTGCACAAAGTACAAACTCCGTAGCAACAATAGTCTCTAGAAAAATGCACTCGTGGACAGAACAGCACGGTCCGGTTTCGAACCTACAACCTTTTAAGCGGATGGACTTGGCCGCAGAGACTATTTTGTGTGTCTGTTTGTCTATACAAAGCAATAGTTCCTCATAAGAATTAGAATCACCCAATAGATTTCAAATTATTTTCACTGAGCATAAACCCATAATACTATGCTTTGTGGTGTACTGTTGGACAACAAGAAGCATCTGGCCGAATGGATTAGAGTGCTGGCTCCCATTCGGACCCAGGTACTTCTTCTTTGAACGCTCCATAACAACCACTTGTTAAATCACTCTGTGTGATCTGAGCCTAAGAGTTATTATGCGTTGTGTCCAGTTGTAGGCCAAAACATCTGATTTTTATTCACTAGGGTAGCTTCCGTATGTCTCTACCTCAGTCGCCTCTTACGACACACCTTGTAGGTTGATGTATTATAATTCTTTGCTTCTCATGTGAGCCCGACAACACACTGGCATGGATCGGGTCATGGCTTTTGTCTGTCGGGGATAAAGAAAAATCCTAACCGAACAGTTTTGCTGTGACTGTACTGGACATGCAGCCTTTCAATTTCTCCTCATTTTCCCCCGGTCTACACCGCCCTAAGCACTTTTTTTTTTTTGTCTTTCGTCCCTTCAACTCAGGCGAAGTTTCAATCAGTTTCATCTCTGAAACTGATTTTTCGTGAAAATCGTTTTTCAATTTCTTACAATGGCAGCAAACGTGCACATTGTAAATTACTTACACTGCAGCCGTGTGCTCAATGTACTCGTAATTAGTATTCCTCGCCATACAGGCAGATTTTCTCCGACTTCAGAGGTACTCACGTTATCGTCCTGAGTAAGACCCGGGGACTCGAACAAATGCCGGACAGTAGGTTCGAACCCGAGCTATGGCGTCTCACAGCTAGCAGGCCGAGCTTCTATCAACTACTCTAGGCAGTCCCTGAAAGCACTATTACAGGAGTAAAGACAGTTTTTTTGTTGGGCAACAAAATTTCTCCATGATAGACACATGGCCATCATTTGCAGAGTTCCTCAAGTCTTATACCATTATACATCTGCGTAAGATCACCCTTGTTTTTTATTTTATTCTTTGTGGGCAGTTCTTGTAGCGATCTCAGAATCACTTCTAAGTATCTTTTCTATCCAGATCCAGTTAGCCTTTTATCACTATGTGCAGCTCTTCATGGTTGCTACTGTTGAACAGTTCTTGGTTACTGACTGTAATATTCTGAGGATGTTTCCCAGGCAGGTTGTGTGAAATAATGATGGTCTAGGAGTTTCTTTTTCAGTCAAATTTATAATGGCATTAAACAGCTGGTGTTAAACTGATATTGGCAATCTGTTAATTTCAGAAGTTTTTGGAATTTTGTGCATAAGAAAGGTAGAGGCAAAATACATACTTGTTAATGTTTGATAATCTTGCAAAATTACTGCATTCTTCTTCGAACGCTCCAAATTGACCACTTGTTAAACCACTCTTTGTGATTTGTATGTGATCTGCGCCTAAGAGCGATTGTACATTGTGCCAGTTATGCTTCTCAAGTCGGCCCAGCACCTCCGATTTCTGCAACACTTTTGATTTACTATGGTGGCTTCCAGACCCTACCCCCGTTGCCTCTTAATACATGCCTTATGGTCACAGTGTTGCTATTATTTGTGTGCCCAGAACACACAAGCATTATAAAGTATAGCCCTGTCCAGAGTTAGTTGAAAATGGAGACACTTCACCATCTATTGTCTTACAAAAAAAATCAAAGCCATCATCCATAACCATTACACATGTAACTCCTTGTGGACTAACGCCACACCCTCGTTGCTTTGGGTTGGACACCTTTTACCAGGAGCCATACTAAAGAGCATTTTTAAATTCTAAAACCAAATGGCTAACAAAATCATGGCTTTTTCCCTGGTCTACTAAGAGTTAAGAATAGCCATTTAATAACCACTTATAAACCACTTTTTTGTTTGGGTGAATGATGTAAGTTTATAGCACAGTAACAAATAGCTACAGAAAGTCCTTATGCAACATAACAGTATAGCATATGCAAGTGTTGATTATGTATGTATTGCTGCATCTTCTTTCTCAAACTGCACTCCACAAGAAGATTGTGCTGAAGATGTTCATTGCTTTTTCAAGTGTGGTTTATGGTAGTAAATTGATTTATTGCCTTCATAGTTAATTTTTTTTTTTTACTGCTGTGTTTGTTTCCGCACCAGTTATCAACATATCTCAATTTTCTCTTTCTTATTTGTAGCATCAGCCAGTTTTCTTTGATTTTGAGTTCTTTCTGGATAGATCTATTTGTTCTCTTCTCTGTCCCAAAATATAAGGACTCTTCTGTAACACTATATTCAAAAGCACATATATGTTTTTCCACTGCCTTATTAAATGTCCATTGCCGTACCATACGTTGCCACTGGGAATATGCATGCTCTTAGTATTCTGATCTTTGTTTTCTTATCAGTTCCGTTCCATACTGTTTGAGTTGTTTAATTTTATCATAAGTTTTGCATATGCACATATAGTATCAGCATCATGTCATAGTTAACATGTTACGCGCTGCCGGTCTGCACAGTGCATTCGTTTATGAAACTGCAGCTTCAATGTACTTTTTAAAACAATTATTTCTTGTAATGGGCAACTAAGGAAATTAAAGACTTTCTCAACATTTTAAAAATCTGCATTGAAAGACGAAGGATTTTGGTCATTTCACCGGGTTACACTTATGGCTCAGTCCTCCTGTCTCCACAGAAATGGCAAGCTACCTACAGAGAGTATTTAACAAAGTACAAACTCCGTAGCTCTAGCTTTCTTGAAACATTAAAATATGTATAAAGTATTGATTAAATATAGTGAAAGTTCACACATAATATGACTAGTTTTGAATACAAATATTCTAGAATATATCACAATGTAAATACGTACCATAAGGAATAATTTAAACTCCCTGCCATCACCCAAAATTTTCTACTTCTGTCTGTCTATCTTCACCAGTGGTACTTGCAACAGAGTTAAACACTTTCCATTTCTAGTTTTTTACATTTATTTCATTTTTAGTCACATTTTCATTTTTAGGACAGTAATTAATCGTTTCAGTCTCTTATGTCTGTTAGGACCATCATCTGTATGTTATTTGTTTTGTATCCTTTGCTTGATAAAGGCCTTTCAGTCGAAATATTGCTTTGTCGTGCACATTGTAAAACTACTGTACTTTATTTTTACATTTCTCACCTTCGGTACACTGCAGTCTTCTTCTGTATATGATCAGAGTTGGGAGTCTTGCTACAATCTTTATTGCTATCCATTTTTTTTTCGATCCAGAAGCACTTGAGCTTTCAGCTCTTCGACTCGGTGCCATGGACATCTGAACCCTCGGTTCGGTGCCAATAACACCGTGAATCTGGGAACCTGTGGCCCTTCTGCCAGCCCGTGGAATTGAGCGCGCTACGAACACGTGGGCAGGAGGGCCATCTATCTTATTAAAAGCGTAGCATTTCGTAATAGCGTGAATTCATTACTAATTATATTCCCCAGGCTGAGATTACCTATCAAGTCATATTATAATTTTACCCAAGTAATGATATGCATACTCCCACAGAAATACGTGTTTTGAATTTTTCTCCTGGTACATGGCACCTTTTTGTGTAGGACATTCTTCAATTATTGAATTATTAGCACTCATCATTTTACCATTGCTAACATTTCTCTTGCAGGTTTGAAAGGCAATGGCAAGAACAATCTTATTCTATAAAACATACATAGAATTAAATGCAGATATAAATTATCTATAAATAAAGCTGATAATTCAGTATATAAATATTTATGTTCAGTGATTACAAAAATAAGTCAAAATGTTATTTATATACATTATATAAGTATATTATGGTTTCCTTATCATTAATCCTGGCTGGAGATACATAAGACTTAACATTTCAATTTTAATTTCCAAACTGCTGCTGCTTCTATTTATTTCTGTATGTTTACGAAAGATTGTTGTACAATGCTCTTTTTAGTGTACATGGTGACATATTTGCATTTCAAAATTGGTGCCTTTCTATCTACGTCAAATCTAGTCTTCTTCTTCTTTGCGTTCGTTCTTTACGACCAATTTTAATCACTCTTTGTGATATGTTTGATCTTTGCCAGAACTTGTATACGTTGCACATTGGTTTGGTAGGCCCCTAAACGCATAGATTTCTACAAGTTAGGACATGTGCATCCGATTTCAGCCAAACCTCCTTAGTCGTCTCTTCGACATGCATGGCGAGCAACAGTGGTTCTATTCTTTACACCCCAAATTTGGGCCCGGTAACCACTCGGGTGAAATCTAGTCTTATGCGTGACTATGAACTCTGCTTCAAAAGTTCACCTCCATGTGCCCCTAGCCCTCACTTTGTATCTCTTTATTCTTGTCTTCCAGTGCAATTAGTTCTTGAAGTCGGAGATTGTTAACCGTATCCTCACAGGTACATCCTAGTATTCTTCTAAGAATTCTTCCCTCAAATTTTCTTAACATACTCCCTGTTCTTATTTTTTTTTGCAAGTCACATATCCATAGAGAGCTGTCCTAACAAATGTTTTGTATATCTTGAGCTTTGTCCTAGTATCATAAATACTAGATGTTCCGATGTTAGGGACCTGCTGTAGGCTGTATTTGCCTTACAATTCTTTGTTTCTTCTTCTTGCATTCATAAGCTATGAACTCAGGCGTAGTCTTTTGTGGCGCTTCTGGTTTTGCTTGAAGGCATACTTTTCTTTTATCAGTGTCTGTCATTACTAGGCGTCCCTTCTACGACTTCGGAGGTAATTCTTTGTTTAATTTTGACTATAGTGTTCCCTTCTGAAGAAGCGGTATAACTCAAGTAGTTAAGAATTATATATGTATATAAATAAGACATTATAATTCTAAAAGTATATTTTACTAAGTCAATGAATGTTATTCAACAAAAGCAAAAAATATGTAATTGTTAGCAGTAATTTTCTCATAGTTTATCAAAACAGTTATAAAATGTAAATTTTTATCATGAACTTGATTAAACTTGCGATAGTATCAAATTTGGGATCAGGAACTAATGCCCCTGTTCTTGCCTCTGCCTTTCAGACCCAGGATGAGAGTGGGAGGCGAGATGCAGCACGCTATGATGACTATGAGGATAATAGAAAGGATGGGAAGTCACGTAGTCGAGCTCCTTATTATGATAATTATAATAATGAACAGGGGGTACCCAATGAAAGAAAGCCGCCAAGAGTCATCAGGCTGAACCACACATCAACAACGATTTGCCCCCAAGGAGCAGCATTATGCCAGCACCGATGTATCCCACAGTGGAGATGAGTCTGCAGACATGTCTGATATCCCGCTTGAACATGGTAAATCAAAACCAAAGCCGAAATACAGATCCAGATTCCACAGGAACAAAGATTTGAACAAGCCCCTTCACTATGCTGAACTTGATCTCCCACCAAGAGTAGAGGGTTCAGAGAGCGGATCTGATGCTGGGAGGGGGGCGGGTAGACCTGCCTGTTGAATATGCAGAGATAAGAGTATAGATTTTTGGGATATACTTGCCACAAAATCTGGCTGGTCAGGTTTATTCCAGAATATCAGGATAATGTATCGGTTTGCCAGAATAATTTAAAATTACAGTCCTAACGTAAATATGTATGTCATACTGTGTAGGCTGTTTGCCTGAAATAACTGTATATGTATTTTAAATGCGACATTACATTTTTGCACGTTACGAAAAATTTTCTAGTGGTTAACAGATGTCCAGTTTTTTTAAGTTTTTACTTGGCATCCGTTTGTACCAAGTAAATAAATCATCTGACCTTCGTACAATGTCAGTATCTGTATAACTGCACAGCTTGATTTTGTGGGAAATGTTATCACAGTTAATGCCCCTACACCCTAGGGTAGAAGGAAGCGACCACGTAAATAGGTACCACTAATTACCTAAAGGTTGTAATATACATATCCATGCCAAATACTTGTCACAAAATGTCATCCTCAACAACATTAACAAATATTTTAAATACAGACATTAACAATTTTTTAAAACTTATCAGGAAACAATTTCTAACTACTTACGCGCTTGAATTTTGTAATATTCTGGTTTTTTCTTCAATTATCTTGTATTTTAAATAAAATAATGACAAAAATAAGTGACGAACTTTGATTCAAATTCATAATTTTGTATATCTGATTTATTATTTGTAATGGGGTGTGCTGTGTTGGGTGTTGTTGGCCGCTAAATGAAAAATTGTCACCATTTTCAAAATTACATCAAATGCCTTTGCTGGGGTTGTGGAGTCTGTGCATTGTCACTAAGATCTTCCGGGTGAGTCTGTGCATTGTCACTAAGATCTTCCGGGGTAAGAAAAGATCAGAGCACACATTGTTATTCAATGAAGTGCAATGGTGGTTCAATCAATCTGTTAATGGAAATCATGCTCATTTAAAGATATTCAAAGTCTTATTCCACCAAAAAAGGCACACAAAACATGGTTTGTTTGCTTGCTGGTTCTTCGTTAAAGTTAGTCAGGAATTGAACAAATGGCACAGAGCAAGGCGATAAATGTTGATAATGAGAATGATTAAACACTGCAGGATATTTGTTTCAAACATGACTCAGATAACAGCAATATAACAGGAAATAAGCGGGGGTGGGTGTCATCATCTGTACCATCCTAAAACAGTACAGCGGTGAGCCACAAGCTTTTAAAAAATGCTATCTGCTGCAGTCTTTAAGCACTTTCAGGTCTACATCTGAGGTGTCGCAGAAAACGCAATAAAACTTTAATTTCTACATTCCAATTTTTTTTAAAACCGATGCGTTTTGGTGATATGGTTTGAACATGTGATTCATTATTATTAGTTACTGCATTTTTTTATTTGTTGGAAAGTCACGATTATTTTCCCGGAACCGTAAATCAATCTAAAATATGAACACTACATTTCGAAAAATATTTAATTAATAGCAGTGAAGCTCCCAAGTCTAAAATCAAAGAGTTGAAAAAAAGTTGAAGACAATATGGTAAATATAAACAAAATATACTTTGCGACTCATATCTGATCCCAACGTTAGTGTTTGCAATTAATATCTTATTTGGGACTGAATTCATTCAGAGATCCAAATTTCTAATTTGAACAGTTGATAAATTTAACATTATCCACCAATTTAATGTCCTTTTAGAGTTTAGTTTACCTCCATCATATAGTAGGAAGCCAATCAAAAATATGAGTTGAATGGTTAATGTGCGCACCAGAAATGTGTTAGTAAAAGAGGGAAATATGGAGTTGTGTGTGTGTGAAAGCTGAATATTGTTAGGTTTACTTTTTAATGCTCAATTTTGTTGAATGTTGAGAATGTTTTGTATTTCATTTGATTCTTATTTGGAAAGCTTTTTCTGTTGTCATCTACAAAATATATTATAGTATTAACATAACCATAATGTCCCAGGCAGTAGTTTTATATTTTAAAAATAATAGTACATTATTGATGTTGTTTTTTTGTTGTGGTAGTGTAACTCCACCGTTTAGAAAAACAGTGGCAAACTACTGAATGTATACGAGGGGCCTAGAAAATCGACTCATTTACTGTTGTTGATGGCTACATCCTGTAACGGATATGCCTTAAGGACAGACGGCACCCCTAAACAGAAATATTGATCATTGAGGTTGCGTTTATGATTCTAAATGATCAACTTGATGTAAAAACTCGGAAAAAATTTCAAAAAACCAAGCATGTATATTCTATGAAAAAAATTTTAAAATAGAGGATTTTAGGGAAAAATGCCCAAAAAGTGACCGTGCAAAATACAGGATGATTTATGTTCTATTCAGATTAGCACTATAGAACTTTCAGATGTTATTGTAAATCGGCATATCTTGAACTGGTAGCAAAATATTTATAAAGTATAATAAAATGAGTTTTTCTGAATTTTTTAATGCAAATCCAGATTTTTGACTCAAAAATATGGGGTAGGAGATATTCTTTTGCACGAGACACAAAAAACTGTTCAATGAATTCTTATTAAAGTGGTAGGGGATGATCAAATATGCATGAGAAAAGTATGCAAATTTATATAGCAATCCTTTGAGTAGTTTTGAAAAAACGTGTATTTAGTGACATACATTTATGGAAAATAACAATTTTGAGAAAAGCCAAAAAACTAACATATTTTCAATTATTGACCAAATTAATTTACTTTTAAAATCCCCAGAGCATACAAACTTGCCTCAGTCCATGCTTTAGATGCTAATGCTAATTGTTTTACATCTTTCTATCTTTTTGTGCCTAAATTCTGTATTAGTAAGGAAGATATGTGGTTTTATAGATGACAGCAAAATACTGAAAATAATGTTTTCCAAAGGAAAAGTTAAACTAAAACAAAAGTTTCATATCGGCACAATTTCATATTATTAACTACAATATTGGCATCATTGACAGTTATTTTAAGCTCCTCCTCAAAGTAAATGAGATCTTAGGACACAAAGTCCATATAAGATTATGGAAGATTCATTAACATTGTAGAACCACCATGAATATATTTGTCAAAGCGAAGTTAAGATACGACAAATACTTGCATTATGTTGCCAACAATAAATTAGGCAGTGTGTTTTAATCAACTAAAACTTTATCTTTAGGGCACAAGCTACTCAGCCTATCGCAGTTCTCATGGTTATCTTTGTGATGTTTAAATATGGCTCAAATACTATTTATCCAACCAATGGACTCTAGTTTTCCAGAATTTTTCATACAAGCTCATCATAATCACGCTCCATAAGTTTAATGATGCTATTAGTTAATCTATCTGCACTACCATATTACTATAAACACTTTGCTACCATCTGTTGGGAAACAAAAGTTATGATATTTCCTATAATTAGCTAAAAAACATATACATGCCTAGTTAAAAAATGTAATTAAAATACAAAACTACATTTTTTAAAAAATAAAGATAGATTCTTGTTGAAATTGGATGTATTACTAAAATATAAAAAACTCAAATTTCATTTTTTAAGAAAAATCTTTAAATATAGAATGCGGTCTGTCCTTAAAATATTAGTCCTGACTTTAGGAGCACCCATTGTTAGGTATTGATAATGAGGACTGAAACCCATGGAAGCATGTGCAAATCTGGCTAAATTCTTGCAGTTGGTTGTCCGCTGAAAATCCTGTCAGCTACTGGAGATTTCACTGGAGTATGAATGGTACTTCACTTCAATCTGGCATATGTGAGCCTTGATCAACTTTAAAAAAATACAATATATAAAAATGTGATTGTTTACTTATTGATGGAATCTTCTGGTATCTGGAAACATTCCCAACATCAGATTGAAGATGTAAAACAAGAGATTAGGAGTATAGTAGCTCAAGCAAAAGCAGCTTTTATTAAATGTAAAATACAAGAATTCACTATCATTAAGACTGCGGAGATGAGTACTCCAGTGCTATATTGAACCAATACTTATGTATGGCAGAAAATCATGGACAGTAAGCAAGCAATCAATAAGATCGTTGGAAGCCACAGAGATGTGGTTTTACAGATGAATGCTGAAAATTCTTAAGACAGCTAAGAAAACAAATGATGATTTTAAAACATCAAACAATCAAGTTTCATCTGGCATATAATGCGATAAGGAGGTTTAAAACATTTGGTGACAACAGGTAAAAATTTTGTAAAATCAAAACAAATTGAACTAAATTCTGTAGTTTCTTAATCTAAAAGGATTGACTTTTCCAATTTGGCAAGAGCAGTCTTCTGTTATAAACACATTATACATTCCTAGTCATATAAAATGGCACCAGGAATGTATTTTAGATATGTTTAAAAAACAAATTGATTTTGGCTTCATGTTTTCCCAAATCTCTTAAAAGTTGTTCATGTTTGCATAAATTTTTTATATTCTTACTTTTTATTGTTGCGTCTTAAAAATAAAAGCCAACTTCGTTGGTTTTTTGTGTCAAATATTTCTCTATTGAAGATGGCTGCTTGTCTGTTTACCTTGATACCTTTCAAAATAATCAGTTGCGGTTCACAATTTTCCTTTGACTTCTGACATACATCCCTCTGTGAAAAAGGTTGCGGGAAATGTTACTTTATTATTGCCGTGGGGTGTAAAATGAAACTGTATACTTTTTCCTCAGTGTTAAATCTCTGTTGCCCTCATAAACGTTATGCCAAGTATAAACTTTCAGCCTGTCCTTGTTTTAAATTGATTTGTAAATGCTATTTATTTGTATATGTTCAAAATGTTTACCATATCAGTTGGCTCGTATTATTTTGTCAGTGTTACATTATTGTTATCTATAATTAATAAATGGTCAACTTACCACAATGGTCTCAATCGGTGGATTAACGCAATGCATAAAGCGTTTGCTTTTCAAATCGGGTACTACATGGTTGTGAGCTCATTTCTCGTGCCCGGCGTTTCACAAGGGAGAAAAGAAATTGACCCTTCTGCGTACTTGGGTCTTTAAATATGAAGTGACATGTAATTCATATCCTGGTCTGCAAAGGCTACAGTGCATTTTATTTTTCATAATCCTTTTTTTTAAATTTGCATGTGGCCTTTCTTAAATTGATTATAGCTACCATTACTTAAGTGAAGAAGTCTGGTTTTAGGGCCAGATAAATAAAAATAGTTGTACAAGGGGCAAAACCTCATCTTGTAAATAAAATTGCTCAAAGCCATCTCAAACATAAAAGATAATATGTCCATTGATATAAATTTATGTCACCAACAGTCCAGTATAAAGTGTCACAAGTCCTCTCTCTCTCGTGCCTTCTAATTCCCGGTTGGGGCCTTTACCCTCAACCACCTCATGTCATGTTTGACTTTTTCATGGTGGTTAGATTTTGTAACTTAACGATTTTTTTAAAAGGCAGTGTGTAGCCAGACCAAGATGAACCCTACTGTAGTCATCTCTTCGACATGCCAGGTAGGCCCGCAGTAATTATTTTTGCTTCCATGTAGGCCCCAGCATCACATGGTCAAATGTCCTACTATGTGTAATATTCTTCATCTCTTGAAGGGATTGTCATTGGGAATTGATGAGTGTAAATGTTAGATTCCATGTTCTGACGAGACCTGGCCAATTGTAGATTTGCTATGCTTATCATTGGAAGAGGAGCGTCTGGTCGAATGGATTAGAGTACAAGCTTCCATTCAGAGACCAGGTTTGATCCCTGGTAAAGTTGGAGTTTTTTGTTGTTGCATGGGACATAAGAAAAATCCTAACCTGAACTGTTTCACTAGTAGTGACTGTACTAGCCATACGACCATTAAATTCCTCAGCCCCTGTCCTACACCATCCCAAAAAGCGGTATATCTCTCTTGCGTTCCCGAAAAAGCGGTATTACAGGCAGTAACAACAGGTTTATTTTTAAATCATTGGAATTTGTGTGTCTTCAAAAATTTTTTTAGACATTAGGAAACAATTCCATAACAAGAACCAAATTAGTAGTGTTCTTTCTGGTGGACAAAGCTCCAAGTCTGTCTTAGAGGGAAGTGGGATTGACATTTGCAAGACACCACCAGGATAACATTTTATTTTCACTCTTTGTCTCCTGTGACAACTATCTGATCTAAATACTGCTTCGATGTAGTTCCAACCGAGCACACACATACTGTACTCACAGTCTAGGATGTATGTACAAAATGTAAATAAACATACATATACATCAAAACAAACATTCAACTAACACAAGGCTATATCATTTTTTGTATATAATCAAATTTGTGTTTTAAGAAAAAATTCATGTGCACAAATCAAGAATATAAGCTTCAGTTTCTGTTGAGCGATCCAAATGTTCCTCTGATTTATATTTATTTTGAAACATCTTCCATTTAATTCATGATGATCTGATTAATTTATTTCCTCTTCTACTTTTGTTTTCAATTTTTGCAGGCTATCTTATCTATTTTTGTTATTTATATGGGGAAAATCAAAGCAAAAATGTAGTAGAAAAGTTTGTAAAGTAGTTTTACAAATACTAGATTAGAAGAAGACTATATAAAGTGCCTTACATTTTGTTTACTATTTCATCTATAAGTTATCAAAGAAATAGGTACTTGATAATATATTTTGAGGAACCCGCATGTTTTTTTAGATGTCAATAATACACATAAAGTTTAAAAACAATTTTGTTTACATATCGGGAGGTACATTGCAAAATGTAAATGGAACAATGTGACTCCGATGCAGTGGATACAAAGCAAAAGGTGGACCTCAGAAATAACAGCGGCAGTAAATAACACTATGAAGTGCACACAATAGCCTATTACATAATTCTCTTTGTATCGTGACACTGTGAAGCAAAACAGGATTAGGGAAAAGAAGTATTAGGAGATAGTGTTAGGACCTTATTTTTCTTTCCCAGTAGCATACAGTGGGTGGTGTGATCAAAATTATACCTGCAGCTTTTACTTCCCAGTGATTATGTGGTACCCACTTGAGACCGGGTTGACAGAACCTTTTATTTTTGAAAAAATCCACTTCCATTGGTGATGCAACTAACTGCACTAATTAATCACTGTGATACTGTGGCTCTAATAATACACACAAACAAGCAATAAAATCTCTCTCTCTCTCTCTCTCTCTCTCTCTCTCTCTAGCTCCTGGCACTTAGGGCAGCAAAAAATGCATACCGTTATTTTCTATTCCTGCATTGCGTTTTTTAGCTGTAATTAATTTATTTCAGTTCTTGTTCTACTTTTCTCCTCCAGGTTGTTTTGGGTCTTTCACATTTTCATTTACCCTCTGGTATCCATCTTGGTGCAGTTTTTATGACAGTTATAATATTGTTTAACCAAATTACTTCTCTAGAACCACTTTATATTTTCTGCCATTGTTTTTGCTACTATCCATGCCACACATGAAGAGGCATTCCATCCACTATGAGTTAATATTAAAACATACCGGTTTAGCTACAATGTTTCACTGTACTGTATTGCCATGTTTTTCAAGACTTCCACACTGAAGATGCAAATTATTCCTTACTCAAGAGCCTTAATAAACATGTTACAAAAATATGTCCGTAGAATTGTCATTCTGTCACACTTTTCAAGACTTCCTCACTGAAGATGCAAACTATCCCTTACTTTAGAACCGTAATAAATTTGTTATAAAAATATGTCCGTAGAATAGTCTTTCCAAATCATATGCGTTAATACTTGTTGTGAACTCTGGTGCCTGCATTTCTATGCAAATCTGTTGTTTAATGTAAGAATTAATTTGTACATACTGAAATTTTCTATTAATGATTTCTGTACATATTACAAATTGTTTGTTTAATGCAAGAAAAAACTATTCAGATTGAAGTCGCTTTGTTAGTGTTTTGATTATTTGTTGATGTTTGAAACACTGAAGAGGGTAATGTGTGTCTGTTTCTCTCCTATTTGTCTTTATATTTGTCCATTGTTAATTCAATTTTATGTTGCCTGTTACATTGTTTTATGTTATTGGTTAATGTTGTTTGTGGTTATATATAATATGTGGTTACATTTACATAATGGATGGGAGGGGAATATTTAAGACTGACACTATGAAGTACATAGGGGTACAATTCGACAGAAGTCTACACTGCAGAACACATATAGATACCAGGCCTAGAAATAGTCTAGTGGTCATGAGAATGATGATTGTCACATATTACCAACAACAACTGCTTGTTGTTCTATGCCATGCACAAATCCATTCTGTCATGGAGTACACTTTGGCAATATTCACTGTCAAATGAGATACCTTCCAGACATAAACACTAAAATTGGGCTGAGTAGAACAGTTGCGTACTGTAAGATCACTCAAGATATAACACACTTGTTGCACAATGAACTGGAAAATGGTACGTATTTGAGCGTGGTGAATCGTTGCTGGGCCAAGCAAGTTGTTCAGCAGGTATATGCCGTTCGGGACATAGACTATGGAGAAAAGTGGATACCTATTCTCACTGAACACAAACAATCCTTTGTGGTAGTCACCACAGTAAACAAGTCAGATTCACTGCTACAATATTCAATGTCAGAAGTGTTAATAAATTACTACACATCGTAAAGAATTCTATATCTACACTGATGTTTCCTGGTTAGAGCTTAGTTGGAGTGTATAGCCTTGGCTGCTAGAACTAAAGGAAAGGTCATTAAAGATCAAAATGAACATTACACGACTACCAACAACATGACTGTGGAGATCCTTGTGGTGACTAAAGATGCAAACTTTCACGCATACTTGATCTTCTTCTTCGCGTTTGTTCCTTACGACTAATTTTAATCACTCTTTGTGATATGTTTAATCTTTGCCAAGAACATGTATACGTTGCATGTTTGGTTTGGTAGCCCCTAAAGCGTAGACTTTTAGGATACGTGCATCGATTTCAGCCAAACCTCCTTAGTCCCCTCTTATGACATCGTGGCAGAACAGTGGTTCTATTCTTTACACCTAAGTTGGGCCCGGTAACCACTCAGGCAAGCGACTCTATGAACAGGATACAGAAGTACAATCAATATAAAATGTGAAATCCAGATACACAGCTTCATCTTTGATCTAGACCATTTTGGGGTGACGGTCAATGAAAGAACAGATGCACTGGTAAGCAATGCTGCGATCTTAAATGTGCTTTCTATTAACAAAAGGAACATCATCAAGACAAAACATACGCTATGAAGATTTCAATGAAGAAGGTTATTCTCCCATGTTCGCGATGTTATCAGTTATATGAGGACTATCATCATAGCACTCCGGACACGTCCACAGGTGCTCCGATCTCCGCCTCAGCAAATTCAGCAGCGTCCTGCGATCCAACACGCCAGTTCGATGTTGATTAATCAATCTCTTTGCATATTTAGTATATCGTTCTTTTAGGGCTGCACCAATATTGACACCCATCTCTTTCAATCTGGTCAGCGGTGGGATTCACAGCCCTGAAACTCCTGTTCGGAAAGACTCTCAATGCGTGAAGAATGTCATTTGATCCATGGCAGCGCCCTTTGATATGTAGCCAAGCCAGCCAGTCTATCAGCTCGTTCATTACCCTAACTCCTCGTGCCCAGGGACAAAAATTGTGATTTCTCTGATCATTGTCTGTACCAGTACCTCCACCCAGTTGCGTCTCACCATTCCTGATTCGACTTTATGAATCATGCTCATGGAGTCACTGATGGTAATCAATCCTCTACCTGACTGGTCTCCCAGTTGCCATAGTAATCAATCCTCTACTTGACTCATCTCCCATGATTGCCATAGTAATGAATCCTCTTCCTGACTGGTCTCCCATGATTGCCAATTCCAAAATGTGTTGAAAAAGTCATATATTTAAGCTCTACCTTCTCAAATGACTAGTTTACTTTATAGAATTCTGATAATGGTTTTGAATATAAAGAAGAACCCTTTTTCATGCCATGAGGTATATTTGGAAATACAGGGTTAATGCGGAATTATTCATTTGTCGTCGGAACTCGGTGTGCGATGTGGTCAACATCATGTCGGCCTCCTTTTACTCGCTGTTTTACTAGTCCCTAATTATGACCGGGTCGACATGGAGGCAAATTTCCCTCCAACTGTGAAATTGAACTCCAGACCATACAATTAAGAAGGGAGTGTGCTAACCACTATACTAGTGAGCTTTGTTGACTAATTACCAATAATTTTGATTCAGCGCTGGATGATTATTCGTTATTGTTTCATTATTTTCAGGTATCAGGAACAACCAATGAAGCCCTGGACACCTCCTATGACTCAAGAGATTCTGTTTCTAAAGGGCCCCTCGATATATCACTTGTGATGCAGATGCACAAGGACCCCGTTATGAGAAAAAGAAACACACAGGGGCCGTCAAAACAAGGGATATGAGGAGGAAGACAGAAGCAAAAATGGAGGTCATGGCTAGGTAGGTTTATATATATATATAATATATAGAATGATTAGACCATGTATGCTAAAATAATAGAAAGAAGACTGAGACCACTACTGGAAGAACAACTTTCCTAGCGCTGTGAGTTTTAGACCAAACAAAAATTGCACAGATAGAGTATCCACATTAAGAAGCTAACAACACAGGCACTGGAATATGACAAGACCTGCAAAGTTATATTCATAGACCAGGAAAATGTGGGACTGCTTCATCATCATCAGGTGCCATTCCAGCTGGTGTAGGCGATCATGGATCTCCACAAATCTCTGGTGTTTGCTATCATCTCAGATGCTGACTTCTTTTCGTTCGTTCTTTCGACCAATTTTAATCACTCCTTGCGATATGTTTGATCTTTGCCAGAGCGTGTATCGTTGCACATTGGTTTGGTAGGCCCTAAGCGCATAGACTTCTACACGTTTAGGACATGTGCATCAGATTTCAGCCAAGCAAGATGCTGACTCTTTCGTACCATGAAGTCTTATGACATGCTTTGTAGGTCGCAGTGGCACTATTCTCCAAAGGTGGCAATCATGGATCTCCACAAATCTCTGTTTCTGGTGCTATCATCTCAGATGCTGATTCTCTTCAGTACCATGAAATCTTGCGACATGCTTTGAGTCACAGTGGTACTATTCTTTCTTCCCATTAGACCTGGCAACAAGGCCGTACATAATAATATAGTTGGGTAGGTAAGTTTATAAATGGCCCTCGTAAAAACTTAAAAGGGTTTGGGTTTAAACTCAGTATGCTAATTTTGTTTTGAAATTTCCTTTTTGGGCATGCCGCACTAAAAAAATGAATATCATATAAACTGCTGCACTCAATTAGAATAAAAATTAATAGACTATGTCACACATGGATGATTTTCATTTAACTGCTACTCCCGACATCTATGAATATTAACCTTTTAGTTTCCCCTTTTTTTCCCTTAAAAATTTACTTCCCCGGGGCTCCTGGCAAAAAAAAGCCCTTTTCAGCATTATAAAAACACGATAATTTAGCACACGTAAGTGCTCTATAATTTTTTTATTTACTTACCCATCACTCTGTTATTCCACTTATTATCTATTTGCAGAATGCAGCTAAAATTTTTTTTTTTTAATATTGGGGACGGCCGCGAATACTCCGATTTTAGATTTTTCTCCAGATTGAACATATATCTTGAATATCAATCAATTAAAACAATTCTTCATTGTCTAAATGATCATCTATCCACTTTATATATCCTTATCAGAATAATCACATTCTTTCGCCCAACCCCTCTTTCAGATTCACTCAAAAAAGTCCACCAACTTCCTTTTTATCCCTTTTTGAAAAGAATTTCCAAAAAATTTAAAACTTCTTTTCAAAATGAAAATACTTAACTATTACCTTATCATACCAAAAAAATCACACAAGTTGCTTGTTTGTTTGTGTGTGCGTAGATGACTAAGTGGGCCCCATGGGGTTAAAAGTTTTGTAACTTCCTGGTCGTTCTTTGCAGCCAATTTTATCATTCTTATTGAGATATATAATTGATCTTTGACAAAAATGACTGACGTCGAACCCCCGTTGAAATTAGGCCCCCCCTTTTTGTATGGTACCATACACGGGGTGGTCAGGGGTTTCCGTTTTTTTCCTACGGGGAAATCTTTTAGCTTTTTCCTGTGACAGTCAGTCCCCAACACTTCCTCTTTTGTACAAGCCCTTTTTAACGATCCGTTGTGTCGTATATTTTGGCGGATCTACGCAAAAGCTTTTTCTGCAACCTTTCTTTACTGAGTGCGGCGTTCCTTTCATCGTATGATAGACAATCTTTAATGATCTTTTTATTGCTGTATATTTTGGCTTGGATCTACGCCAAAGAGCACTTCCTACTTTGCAAATGACGGGGGAGGGGGTTCCGGTATAGGAAAAAATTTACAACCCTTCATGGGGTCATTGAAACGATCACTTTGTCGGCTGTTTTGTGTATTCATTGCTCTTTTATGATCATCTTTCGCCGTATTTTTGGGGTTTTGGGTCTATGCCAAAAAGTGTCTACACTGTGCACCCTTTTTTGGCTATGTGAGGTCGTTCCGGATTTGGAACATTTTTTCAGTCTTTTTTGGGGCACATTAGCTTGTCCTGGGACAGCGTCTTACTTGTGTAACACACCGTGAAAAGCGTCGGCCTTCGCCAATGTTTGAACAGCCTGTCAAGTCTTTGCATTGTCGGCCTTACTTTTCTGACCACTTTCGAGTTTATTCTGGGGTAGGAACATTCTCAACCCCCTTTTTCCCGGTGTGTGTGGATTTTGGGAATTTCAGTTTCCCCGACCCCCAAAGCTGGGCTGGGGCTAAAACACATATACTGTATAGGATCGATTCATTTGGGGGTATCAGCGCAACCCCCATTTTTCGCTCGCCAAACATCACCCACACTAGTTTTTCCGGGGGTGTTAGTTGTAGAACAACAGTACCATGCTCAGTTGTTTCAGGGGAAAGGAGTTTTTTAGATGCTAAAACGCAACTTTAGGTCCCAACTTTACCCAATAGATCTATCTGCGCTTGGCCTCTTTTACAGAGTTTACCGCAATCTTCACATGTGTCGTCATGATCTGTTACAGTGTTTTTAGAGACACTTGTCGAGGCCGTTGATTTGTTATGCATCGTTATCATTGATTCTTTCCCCCTAGCGTAATTTTTGTGCTGCCATTTCTCCCGGGGGGTTGGGGTTTGTTTTCCCGACGTATGCTACTATTTCTTGTTTTAGCAACTATTTGGGTAACTTGTTGTTTGACTTCGGCCAGGGGATTTCATTTGTTCAGGGTTTTTGGGCATGCATTACTTTTCCGGCTTGCACTGCTTTTCCCCTTTTTTCCCACCCGTTTGGGGGGACGGTTTTTTTCCAGTGTCACCATGTAAAAGGTGGGGTAGGGTCTTGAAGTGCCAGCTCACTAATGATGGCCCCGGGCATTGTCCCTATGCCCTTTTTACCCCATTTTTTTTCAATGTGGTCCTCTTGTATAACCCTGGTATAGGTAGAAAATGGCACAACATATCATGCAGGTCCCAAAAACCTGAATGAAAGTACACATCTACTGACTGATGTCCCAATGGAAAAGTTTCATAAATACAAGGAAACGTAAGAAATAACAAGTTAAAAAAAAATCATAAGCATCTATTCACTCCCTGGGCACACCATAATTGTCGGCTCTCTGCAAGTCTTTGAGAATGATGCAACGTGTTGTGTTGACACAAGGGAAGGGTTGCAATAAACTCTGCACGGAGGTCAAGGCAGATACAACTATTGGGAAAAGGGTTTGGGAGGTGCAAAAACCCAAAGTTGTGCCCCAGTGCTTAATGAAACTGCCCTCCCCAGAACTGGGCTTGGTACTGATGCACGAGCGCAAAATGTGTTTCATTTTTTCCCAAAAACCCCCGGAAGAACTGGGGGGGGATGTTGGGAAGCGCAAATTCTTGTTGAGTTGCTAGTACATAAGAAAAAACACCAGTGATCACTTGTGTGCAGCTCCAGTCCCGGATTTTCTTGGCGTCCCGGGAAAATGCAAGTAAAACCGGGAAATTGCCTAGTCTCGAAACGGTTGAGAATGCTCCTAATATGGAACAACCTCATTGTGACTAGAAAAGCAAGGCCGTAAATGTAAAAGGGTGGAAAACTGTACAATCCCAAGTATTGGCACACGCCGAATTTTTTAGGTGTGGTTGTCCCACACTTGGGGGATGACATCCACACACAATGGCTCAGATCAAATAAAGGCCGAAAATTGATTGTTCGAGTGACAAGCCCAGTCTCCCAAATGGCTGGGAAACTTCCTAATCCAGAACGATCTCATAGTCAGAAATGACCAAAAAGTAAAAATATACCTTTGGCGAAGATAATAAAGCCCAAATATACCACCAAAAATGATTGCTAAAGCGCAATGAACCCAAAAAGCAGCCGAAAATTAATCGCTCAGGTGACAAGTTCCCCGAAGGGTTGAGAATGTTCCTGATCAGGAACTACCTCACCCAGTCAGAAAGGTTGCAAAGTAGAAAAGCTCTTTGGCGTAGATCCAAGTCCCAAAAATACAACATTAAAAGAATCATTAGGTGTTTATCATACAATGCAAAGGAAAAACTGCACTCAGAAAGGTTGCAAAAATACAAAAAGGGTCTTTAGTATATCTTCTTTTTTTTCTTTTTTTGTCACACCCGCTATTGCGTTTTGCCCAGTGTCGTGGTTTTTTTTTAGTATATAAAAAACCCAAATATATGTTGTTAAGCGGATCATTAAATAAAATGACATGCAAAGGAAAAGGGGTTTTAACTATTCAAAAACCATCTCATTTATTGATTTTAAAAAGTATCCCGCTGTATCAAGTGATAATACACTTTCCCTTTTCCAACCCTTTTTTTCTAATTTGCTGGATTGTTTCTTTTCAGTTTGTCTGCTCTGATTGCTGATGTTTGTTGCATAAAAAAACTGTCCTGCCCATCATTAAAATGATTGTCAAAAGGTTTTTTAGTATGTTCCCCAAATACGCTTTCAAAGTCAAACTGTCCGCTCTTTCCTTACATCAATTTTCTTTTTTTTGTGCATACAGTAGATCCACATAAAAAAAAGGGAAAATGGCGAAGGATTGAATTCACTGCCAAGGGTTTTTTCCCCCTATGGCTCCATACCTGTAAGGGAGAAATGTCGAGACTGTTGCACAAAAGAACTGAGTAGATCCCGCAAAAAATTTAAAAATCTCATGAAAAAATTAAAAAGTGACTTTAGTTTGAATTCAAAACACACAACCTTTAGGGAAGACAAAAATCTTAACCACTTCCCCTAGAGACCCCAAAAATGTCCACATAGAGATCCATAAATTTTGAGGTCAATATAGATGGTGTCATGGTTTTTAACAACTAACATAAATGAACATTATTGGGATATTTGCATGCAACATGTCACAGGTAAATACAATAATATACGGCAGATATAACATTTATTTATATAGTAACATAGTAAATAATAAAATTGGATTGAAGATTACAACAGACGAGAACAACTAACCGTATTCATCTTTAACGGTGATGCTGTATATAATGCCAGTTAAATTCAGCTTTGGGTTTTGGGGCGGTTCTAAAATCCGCAATTGATTTATTGAAGAAACATCCGAAACTGTCTGCAAAAACTTTTATCACAGAAGATATTGAACGTAAACCCCCAAATGATACTGTATTTTTTCTGATAGAATTTGGGAGCTGGCAACCACCGGGAAAATAAATAAATGATGATATGAATATTAAACATATTTGTAAAGCCCTTTTTAAAAAAACAAATGTTCACATGGGTAAAGCAAACATAGGATTGTATGTGTATATATGGAAATCTCTGCACTACTTATTAAAGGGAAAAGAGGTCACTGAATGCAAAGTCAAAACATTCTGTGCTGGTGACCACTTGATGTGAAAAAACAGGGGTTTAATGTCAATTCCCCAAGGGCCCAAAAGGGGCAATTTAGGGGGCAGCGGCGCATCAGGATTAATGAGCGGCATTTAAACAAGGGTCCCCCCCCACCCACGGGGGAAACCCCGGAACATAAAAGGGTACCATCTGGAAAGTGGGTGGGATCGAGGGAAAAGGGTTCCTGGTTTAAATAGTGATGCAGAAAAGGGGTTTCACTATCGAGACACTCACAAGATAGATGAGAAGAATCCCGTGTGACTAAATAATTTCCACCAACATTGATGCACTTATCACATCGTTTTATCAGTCCTCCTAAACCGGCTGCATATAACTGCGGGGTCTTTTTCAAACCACGTTTTCACTTCACATTCAACTTCGGCATCATTCGCTAAATGTTTCCCGCCAAGGTGGGTTTTCGGTGGACCAAAAAGGGGGGAAAATTTCTAGGGGCGAAATCGGGGCTGTAAGGTGGATGTTCCAGAACTTCCCCCCTTAGTTAATTAATTTTTTCCTGAGTTAATCGAGCCAAGGGGGTCTGGCATTGTCACGGGAAAAAGCAACACTCCCCAGTTAGCAGTCCTGGACGTTTTTTTAAAATGCATCAAGGGCTAAAAAGAACTTCATGGTACGATTCGGGAAATTTTCATTGTCACCTTTCTTCTTCAAATTGGTTAAAAGCACTCCCTTGACAATCCCAGAACACCTCAGTATAACCCTTCCCGAAAAGCTTTTGGGTTTTGCCTGGGAGTGATGCACCCATGATTCGTCCCCAGTAAAAACCGGGTTTAGCATGTCTTCATACAGACAGAGATGATGCAAGGACAGGCCAAATCGGTTTTTTTTTGTTTTTTTCCTTCAAAATTTTCCCGTTTTCCCACCTTGAGCACACTTTCTTAAATTTAATTCGTCATGTATTATGCTGAACCATGTAAGGGACCCTTTTTCAGATGCTTTAGAGTCTATCGCTACTCGTCTGTCACCTCTAATCTTCTCCTCCACCCGCTGCATGGATGCTTCTGCTGCAATCTCAACAGGATGACCAGATCGGGTTTCATCCCAAATTTTTGAGCGTCCTTGAGATGGTTTTTTTAACCAGCTATTTTACTGCTTTATGAGACAAACATTTGTCAGCATAAACAGGAAGTATTTCCATGCATGTCCTTTTTTTCAAAGGGAACATTGTGCCCACAAAAAATCACAATTTCATTTCCCTTTTGGGTTTAAACCCCCAAATACAGTCGTCATTTTGTTTATGCGCTGCGCATGAGACACATAGCACCACCTTGCAAACGGAAATATAAAGTTAAATGTTGCTGCCACCCCAATGACACCTTTAGAAAACACTAACTACATTTACCTACCATCCCCCAGAACTTTTGGCTTACTTATTGACTCGCCCTCTCTGTTCTCCCCAGGTCGTTTTTGATCTTCCCCCGTTTTTGTTTACACTCCCCCCGTCCATTCCAATTTCAGTTTCCGTGGTGGAGTTATCTCATGTGTATCATGTAATCCATCTCCGCGTCACCCATTGGGTGATGATGCTCATATTCTTGTTGATACTGTGTTCTTGGTAAGAGATATGTGACCAAAACACATGTAAGATCTTTCGCAGACAAGTTGTAACGCAGGTGGAAAGTTTGGAAATATCTTTTTTCATCCTCCAGCATTCTGATTCATAGAGGGAAAGTTGATTGCACAAATGGGTACATATTAATCTTGGTTTGGCTCTGGAAGCACAGAGTATAAAAGAGGTCCCAAAGTGTAGAGAGCTACGAATACCTGGGCTCAATAATTAAAATAACCCGGGCTGCTCCACAGAGATCTCAAGGAGATTGGTAATAAAAATCAAAAAAATTAAACACAATGAAGAACATGCATTTTTTTTAGTGGCTACTTTATTGGGGAATCCTTTGGGCCATTATACAAACAAAAAAGAAAAAAAAACCAGTCCTTCGAAACTAAATGCTACAGAAAGATCCTACAAATACCATGGGCAAAAAAGGGGGAAAAACACTGATGTCCTGAAAGAACTGAATGTTAAAGACAATTGGTTTATAAACAAAAATACTATACAGAAAAAAGGGTACTTTGGCCACATCAAGTGTCATGATGGCCCGGGGAGAACAATTTTTAGAGTTAAAGGGGAGGGTCCCGGAACCCCCGACGAAGAAGAAGGGTACAAGATATTTTCTTTTGGAACTGGTACAGCCAACCAGCGGAACAGCTGAAATCTTGAATATCCAAATTTTTTTTCAACTTTTTGCTTTTGACTGAATTATAGGTCCCCTTAAAAGGGACATTGGGGAAATGCGATATGGTTGAACCATTCAAAATAGCGTTTTGAATCTTCGTACTTAGCACTACGAAGTCGCTTAGATTTGTTACCGGAACCTAATGAACAGCATTAAAATTTTTCCCCGGGCTTTGACTGTGGATAAGGGACTTTTGGGAATTCCATACTGTTCAGCAATTGTCTTTTTTTTCAATGCACCATGGTCTCTTGTTTAGAATTTTAGTTTTTTTTCCCGATCTATACCTGTCTGCTTCCTCTTAGACATGACTCTTTGACTATCTAACTTTCCGTCCTATCTGAACATTTTTCACCAGATTTTTATAATGGAATTTCACTTTCATTTTCACTTTTTTGCTCCTCCCTTCTCTCCTTTTCCCCCCCCCTTCCTGCCCAAAACCATACTTCACTTCAATTGGGTGTTCTGGCTATAAAATTCCCGGTACCTGTTAAAAAACAGTACCCAGAGCTTCTGATGTAACCGAATCCGGGAAAAGACGAATTTACTTCCAGATCTACTGACAGATTCGTTTTCGCAACCCTTCCCGGGGGGCCCTTAATCTTTTCCCCCCTGTCGGAAAATGCCTTTTTGTACATATTAATGTTCCCCCCTATCTCGCCGTCTATCTCAAACTCAAGGGGATCCCACAGGTAAATGAAACTGTTAGTGCCTTTGATCACCAACCCAAAGAAAGGCTTTTTAAAGGGGACAACAAACATTGTGAAGCTTTGGGTTCGGGGTTTAAAAGAGATAAAATTGGCGGAGGGACTAAAAATCAGTTCGTGATTTTGTGGTACACAGGAAAATTTAAAAATTTTCTGATAAGAAATAGACATTTATGACGGGGCCACATTTTTGTTCTTGTTAACCGGGTGTTCGTGTTTAAACGAGTTCGTGTTAACGAGGGTTTCTGTATTATACATAAAGTTATTCAGACTCCCAAAAACTATTGGTATTTCAGTATTGATAATAAGTCTCAGCTGAATAACTTGATTGTATAACAAAATTTCCATCATAGACATAGGGGTACAAAAGTACCATCGTCGTTTGTATACAAGACACAAAAAAAATATGCCCACCATTCTAGCTTCAACAAAATCATTTTTTTGGGCATTTCCGGTTTAGTTAAGTTTTGATTGTATCCATTTGCCTTTTATGGCGACTATGGTAGTAAAAAAAGTAAAGGAACCCTTTCATACCTCGTGGTATATAGGTCAATACAGTGTTAGGCCTGTATTTTCATTGACCGTCGGCACACGATGGGTGATGTGGTCAGCATCACGCCGGCCGCCTTTACTTTCCCAGAGCATGTTTGGTACCCAGTTGAGGCTGGGTCGACCTGAGAGCCGTCGTGGTCGGGAAAATTCCACGCACATTGCGGGAGCTGAACCCAGACCACCAGCCTTGCTGAGCGAGTTCACTAACAACTACGCTACAGCGGCTCTCAAAAGTAAAGGAACCCTTTCATACCTCGTGGTATATGGGCAATACAGTGTTAGGCCTGTATTTTCATTGACCGTCGGCACACGATGGGTGATGTGGTCAGCATCACGCCGGCCGCCTTTACTTTCCCAGAGCATGTCTGGTACCCAGCGCCGGATTAGCCTAGTAGCAAATGCTACGGGCCCCGCGCTTCTAGGGGGCCCCGCGCGACAGAGATGAAAAGGAAAAAAATAACCAAGATGTTATATCAAAAACATGCAAGCTGTCTGAATTTTTTAATGTCGTGTGTGATGGTGCTGAATTCAAAGAAATCGAAGCAGAAAATACAGAAGTCACGTCTCACTGTGTAGTAGATGAGGGCAGTGCTATAGAAGAATCATCATTATCAATATTACCAATAAGATCAGCAACTCTTCACGATTTAGCCACACTTTCCACAAAACAAACTGAAGTCGAATGTACAGCAAATCCTCCCAATTTAGCAATATCATCTTCAAGCCAAAGAGAGGCAGAAAGCACAGCACATGCTTACCAATGTAGCAACATCTTCTACAAGCCAAAAACACAACGGAAGTAAAATGTACTCCAACGATATTGGTGAATGGCCAAGCAACTTCGAGATTATTGGATTGCGAAAGGGAGTAAGGAAGTGCAACATATAAATAGTGATTTCTTGTCTAAAAAAACATACGATAAAGAAAACAATCCACGATTTTGTAGAAAGTCGTTTTCACATATACACATAAACCAACAAACAAAACTCATGTGAAAGATTGGTTGTGTTATTCAGAAACTAAAGGACAACTTTTCTGTTTGCAAAATTACTGATTCAGGCTGTTCGTCACGGTTTACGAAAAAGGATTTGACGACTTGTAAAACGCAAATAATTTATTGAAAAGACATGAAGAAAGCACTGTCCATAGAAAAGCGATAATTTTGCTGTTAGTTTGCAAAAAGAAGGACGCGCGTGTCGATTCTCAACTTGTAAACCAAATTGAGACCGAGAAAACATATTGGCGGACACTTTTAGAGCTAATTACTTCAGTTATCTAATTTTTAGCAGAACGAGGTCTTGCATTTCGGGGTAGTGATGAATCTATTGGTTCATCTCATAATGGAAATTAATTAGGTTTGTTGGAATTAATAGCCAAATTTCACATTTTTCTGGCTCAGCATATAAATACTTATGCAAATAAAGGAACGGGACATACATCATACTTATCAAAAACAACATGTGAGAAATTTATCCATCTAATTGCATTAACTTTACTGGATCATATTATTTGCGAAATTAAGAAATGCAAGCACTATTCCGTATCATTGGACTCTACTCCAGACATTTCGCATGTGGACCAATTCACTCTAATAGTGCGCTATGTCTTACCATCTGGACCAGTGGAAAGGTTTGTGAAGTTCCTGGATATGGAAGGTCATACTGCTGAATAACTCGCTCAAAGTTTACTTGATTTTTAAAAAGAAAAATGGCATTGATATCAAAGACTGTCGCGGTCAAAGCTATGACAATGCCAGCAACATGAGTAGGAAATACAACGGCTTACAAGCACGCATTAAGGAGATAAATAAGTACGTAGAATACATTCCCTGCTTTGCATATTCACTGAATTTGGTTGCGAAGTCTGCTGTAGAATGTTGTATAGAAGCATCTATTTTTTCGATTTTGTTTAAAGCCTCTATACATTCTTTTCCGCTTCTACATATCGATGGGGCATTCTTACAAAAGCACTGGAAGATACAGGTTCAAAACTCCCGACTTTGAAGAGACTGTCGGACACAAAGTGGTCTGCCGAGCTGATGCGACAAATGCCCTTTATGTGGTTTTACCACTGTCAAACAAGTTTTGGATGACGTCTCAAATAACATGAATCAAAAGGTAGAGTGTCGTAATCAGGTGTATGGACTAGTTTTGGAGATGAGTAAGTTGGAAACAGGAATAATGACCATTTTATGGAACGGAATTCTAGAACGCTTGCAAGCGTCTAGCGCTTCATTACAGTCACCTGATAAGATCTTAATACGGGATATGCCCTTTATGAATCGTTAAACGGGTACGTTCAAGCAATGCGGCCTACATTTCCAGATATTGAGGCCAAAGCAAAATCCTGACTGACTGTCAAGAATATCAGCAACAAACTTCAAGACGACGCAAGCGAAATACCTAGCACGACGATTTCAGCGACTCTACTACGCTCGACGAAGTTGTAGAAAATCAAACACAAATTTGAAAGTCAGGTGTTTATTGTCATAATTGATAATGTACTTTCTGCCTTAGCTAAACGCATAGGAGCGTACCATAGAGTGACTGGTGTATTTGGAATACTTTGGAAGTTAAAATCTTTTTCAGCAGAAGAGATCTTGAAAAGAACTACTAATATTGTCAGCTCTTACCAAGAGGATTTAGAAGAAAGCATAATGGAAAATTAATTAGAGTCGTGTTTCCCAAATGTAGAAATAGTCTTACGAATTTACTTGTCTTTAATGATTATCAACTGCAGCGGAAAACGTTCTTTTTCAACATTAAAGCGTATAAAAAGTTAAGGAACATGATGGGACAAGATCGTCTAAATAACCTCACCTTATGTCATTGAACATTGAATGTAATTTACTTAGAGAAATTGATTTGTCTAATATCATATCTAAATTTGCTTACATTAAATCGAGACAAGTTAGTTTAGTTTGTTTGTAAAAGTTGTGTTTTATTATTTATTATCATACAAAACCTAGGGCCCCGCGCTAATTTGCTACAGGCCCCGCGCTGGCCTAATCCGGCACTGCTGGTACCCAGTTGAGGCTGGGTCGACCTGAGAGCCGTCGCGGTCGGGAAAATTTCACGCGCACTGCGGGAGTTGAACCCAGACCACCAGCCTTGAGAAGCGAGTTCACTAACAACTACGCTACCGCGGCTCGGCGACAATGGTACGTTTCATTATTAGCGGCAAATTTGAAAGTTACAAAAACAACACATTGATATATCTTACACAAACAGCAGATATTATTTGATATGGGGAAAAATGCACGTATATACAAAACTATTATTTGTAAAAGAATTCGCATTAATATCCAGGTACAGGTCCGAGTCCTAATTGGGTCATCAACAGATGAATTCAGGAAATGACAGGCACACGGAAAGCGAAATAGTTGACACCTATTTGAAAACTGATATCTCACCTGTGGTAAGGAACAAGCAGAAGACAAGAAGAGACGTTGTGCCAAGAGAAGCCATGCTCTTGACTGGTAATTGGTATGTTTGTCAACAGATTGGTCTTGAACTATCTTATGTTGTATTTGAAAGTTACTTCAAGTCACGCCCAACTAATACCAATGGCGGCACTAATAAACTTCGAACTTCCGCGTCAACTTTGCAGCTACCTGTGCCACGGCTTTCTCTATTCAAGGCTTCCTGACCAATATTAGTCACGTGACAATTCAAGGCCAATGAATCTACAACTGAAGTCAGTTTAAACACTAGGTTAGAAAGGACTTGTAATTCTGCCCAAATTTCGCTATTCTTGTGGATTTATGTGTATTCTTATTCTTATGTGAAGGATTATTAATTATGCCTGAGAAGTGTTGTGTGCCTGAATGTAGGTCGAACTACAAGGGTGAAATTTATACGACAGTGTTTCAATTTCCCTCGCAAACACGCAACATTGTGCTTCGAGAAAAATGGATTCGATGTATTCCACGTAAAGACTGGGTTCCAACCAAGCACAGTGTTGTTTGTATAAAACATTTTCAGGATGAGGAAGTAATTACTGTCGAGACATTTAGAGATTCTGCTGGCACAGAACACACTGTTCAACGTCGCCCAGTTTTAAAACAGGATGCATATCCTACTATTTTTCCAGGCTTGCCTTCATATTTATCAACAGAATCCCAGTCTTTAATGAAGCGAAAGGACCCAAATCAACGAGCTGTTGAAGTTAAAAAAGACATGATAACGCTGTTTTAGAATGGCTGGAGACAGATTTTGTAAGTGATTTTGAGGCTTTACAGAACAGCTACGAAAATAAATTACAGCAACTGCTTAAAGGACCGTGGCATCACACAATAGTGCAGTTAACAGAAAGGTTTACAAGGAACTGTGTGCACCTAACAAATACAGCTTTGACAATCCTCAGCAAGATAGGAAACCCATATTCCTAATTCATGACTCTGTTCATTTGTTGAAATGTATCTGCACAACTGGCTAATTTAAAGATGCAGATCAGACATTTGCCTGCCCTTCATACCCTGTAAACTCTGATAATCCAGTTTTGAAAGCTACACTGTCTAGTCTGAAAACTGTGTATTTTCAGGATATACACAAAATTGTTAAACTGGCACCAAGTCTAACGTACAAAGCACTCTTCCCATCCAATCTTGATAGGCAGAAGGTACCACTGGCATTAGGTGTGTTTAATGATTATAATGTAGCAGCGCTGAGGCTAGCCGGTGAGAATGACAGTGCCAGTTTCATCAGTATAATCATTCAGTGGTGGAAAATTGTCAATGTGAAGAGTAAGTTTGGCGGCGTAAGAACTCGCAACCCTTTCTCACAGCCTGTCACTAATGAAGATCAGGCTAATTTGATACACCTAATGCAGTTTTCTAAGTGGCTGGAGGCATGGCAACATCTTGATGGTCAGAGCGGTAAACTTACTACTGAGACCTTCAATGCACTGACTCGTACCATGAATGCAGTGATCCAGTTGTCTGAGTATGCCCTCAGCACTTTAGGCATTGAATATATTCTACTGGGAAAATTGCAGACAGATAACATTGAAGCAAGGTTTGGTGAGTACAGGCAACTGTCAGGAGCGAACTATCTTGTTTCAGTACAACAGATACTGGAATCAGAGAAGAAGTTGAAAATGTATTCTGTACTAAGCTTGTGTTCATCAAGCCGTGGCGATGTTGCTATTTCTGACCTGTCAACAGTATTTAACATGGCTGATATTGACACGGAGGAAACAACCTCGAGTGCACCAAATGTGTTCAGCCATTCATGGTTCCTGATTAATGTGGAAACAAGTGAAATTCTTGTTCCAGATGGAACTATGAATGTGCTGGTGTACATAAGCGGATTTATTGCCTTCAGTGTATCAAAAAAAAACTAAAGTGCTCTACCTGCTGTAAGTTTCTGCAGCAGGACAAGTATTTAACTGTAGACATTGAGCCAGACCTCTCCATTGTTTCATGGATAAATTATACTCGGCTACTCAACCGAGGTGGCTTAAAATACCCAACACATTCTTTAACAGTTTTAAGTCTTATGGCTTACCTTGTTGTTCAGTCACTAATCTCTTCAGTTTATGAACAACAGTTTTTAAATTCCCCACATAGAAGAAACACAAAGGAAAGCCACAATAAGATTAAGACTCATGAAAAACTAGCAGGAACCCACTGGGGCGCAGATGCAAACACTACACGCCAAATATACACAGGATATGTACGTCCAAAACTGGAGTATGGCACAGGAGCCTACACAACAGCAGCACAAACAAATCTACACAAGCTAGATAAAATACAGAACACAGGCCTCAGAATCATCACCGGAGGTCTGAGAAGTACACAAATCAAAGATCTAGAAGCAACTACTGGCATTGAGAGCCTGGGACGACGCAGGGAACAAAAATACTCACACTATCAGAAAAGTTCAAACGCACAGAAAATAACCCCATGCACCAAACAATCAAGGAACCAACCAAAAACCGCATAAAAGACACAGCTTCCATCACTTGTCAAAATCACTCTCTGCAAAAACATGGACATCCTCTCAAAAGACCCAGCAACCTGGGAAATGACAGTACCATTCAACAACACAGACCTACAGCCCAACTTCACAGTGATAACAACAATTCCAAATGTAGACAAAAGGGTGAAGAAACAGGTCCCACCTTCAGAGCAAAGACACTAGAACACATTGACACCTCATACCCCCATCCCGAGTGTACCATATATACACAGACGGATCATCAGACACGACAGCGAGGAAAGGAGGGGCCGGAACCATCATCATACTCCAAGATGGCACTACACTAACAAATTCAAGTGCCACTGGAGAACTATCAACAAATTTTAGAGCCGAACAACAGGCAATTGTGGATGCCTCAAAATACTGCAGCAAAGAAACATCCAAAACAACAAACTTGTCTTCCTTGCGACTGCTTGACAGTCCTGCAGGCCACACAAAGGAACCACAAGATAACATGGAAGAGAGCTGATACTACAGCTAAACAAGCTCTCAGAACACAACAAAATTATTCTCCAGTGGATACCAGCCCACTGTGGAGTTCCAGGAAATGAGAGAGCAGACATGCTGGCTAAGGAGGGAACAAAACTTACACAACAGAAACACCCAGTATCACTACCAGAAATCAAGACACATATCAAGGAAAGTACAAAGAGGTATGGAGGCAACAAACCCACAGCAAACACCCACAAGATCCCATCAGCAGACTAAACAGAAAACAGCACACAGCAATCTTTCGCCTAAGAACAGGTCACTGCAGGCTCAACCGCCACATGCACAGAATAAAGCCTGCTCAGACTGCACAGTGTGCATGCCAGACAGAAACACAGACTCCAGAGCACATCCTGCAGTCATGTCCATCATACATACACCAACGAAATGAAACATGGCCTCATGAACAAAGCGTACAGACCAAGCTATGGGAACTCTCGAAGAACTCCAACTGACATGCAGCTTCATAGAGGCAACCCATCTCATGATTTAGACGAGCATACGAAACCGAACGCAAAGAAGAAGAAGAAGAAATTCCCCAACCACAAGGAAATTGTGATGGACACTGTGACAGCTAATTTTATTCATTACTTCAAGGAAGACAAAACTGTTTGTGTAGCTTGTGGTTGTTCAATAACAGATGTTTTGGTGAGGGCCATTCCAACACTGGCAAATATTTTCTTAAACAACTACAGGAAAACAAAAAATGACATAGAGAAATCCGAACAAGCTAGCACATCAAATAAAAGAAAGCTTGGGAAATTTAAATAGCTAAAAATGAATCCAGAAGAATAAAAATGTTTTACACTGTACATAATAATACCCAATGTGTATATAACAATTATTTGTGATGCAACAACTTAGACATCTATATTATGCCTTTTGAGAGTGTACACTGAGTTAGTATGTAAACAGTGCTGTATATAAAGAAATAGACAAGCGTCTGGTTCATTTACCACAGACAGAGAACTACACTCAGATCATATAAATTAAGATTCTTCTGGTGAAAAGAACTACACTCAGATCATATAAATTAAGATTCTTCTGGTGAAATGTGTGAGGGTTCATTCGTTTACAAAAGGTAGGTGTGTTTTAATTTTTGTTTCAAATGCCTTAGTTTTAAAAATCTCATTAATAAGTTGCAATCGTTTTATATACCTTCTTTATATAATCGATTGTATGTAATAACAAGAATAACAATAATTCCTCTCGTACCGTTATAGGTTACATAGGGCCTGCAATTTATCGATTGTATGTACAAGGAGTAAAATATAAACAATGTAAAATACACTAATTTTTAGCCTCCCTGCCTTAGTTTAGTTCAATATTCATAATCGTGATAGTCGGCCGGTAGTTGTGACGTCATGAGTCAATATTTTGGCCAGTCAAATTGCCTCTAGTTTAAGTAGGTCATGCCTGTGCTGTGCTGAACTACTTTCAAACTGTCCTCTGTGTATAAATGCGCGCAGATGTCATATATATAGCCAGTAAGAGCACTTGATTTTGGTCTCATTTAGACATGCGTGCGTGGGCTAGATTGAATGACAGGTCTAAAGCTCAGTATATAATTGTGGCTTAATAATAATAATAATAATTCCTCTCGTACCGTTATACGTTACATAGGGCCTGCAAGTAATTTCTCCATCCCTGCTCTATCCTGGGCAACTCGCTCAATCTCCTCCATGGAACTGAGACCGATATTTCCTGCCTCTCTCAGCAAAGTTCGCTTCATGGTCTCCTTAGGTCGACCTCTTTCTTGAACCCTTTGCATCCCACTTCAATGCCTGCTTTGATATTCGTTGATCCTCTCCTCTTCGATCGTTCTAGGCCTGTTTTAATCATTCTCATTGTGATATATAAACAGCCACATCAGAACGTGATGTACGTGCACCAGCCTTCAGCACTATTGGAGCCCAGTTGCTTATCCTTCGGTGGGTGTTCGTTTTCAGCCAGCTTTTGATTTACTAGGGTGAGCTTCCCTAGGGTACGATCAGCTTTGCCGTATTTTTGGGCTTTGTGATCTACGCCGGGACAGTGAGTTACGCTGTTTATGCCTGTTCTGACTGAGAAATATTTCTCGGGGCTTGTAAGCTTATCCTCGGACGGCGTCTTTCTCGTATAAGACACCGTGTAAAGTATCGGCCTTCGCCAATGTTCAGACCCGGACTTCCTGTCTGGTCCGTACATTGTCGGCCTTGCTTTACCGTGCATTTTTGAGTCTGATCCGGAGAAGGAACATTCTCAGCCTTTTCTAGACGCGCATTGGTACGTGGCAATTTGCAATTAACGTCGAAAGCACTGGCATGGGGCCGAGTACAAACAATGTAGAGGGTCGTTTCAGTCGGCGCTATCAGCGTAACTGTGGATTTTCGCTCGCCGCCATCACCCGCCCCAGTTATTCCGGGGATGTTAGTTACGACTGCAATCGAACATTGCCCGGTTGCCCCATGGCTGGCAGTTCCGTTAGGCATCACCAGCCTCAGTTCTTCCGGGGATGTTAATTTTTAATCGCACAGTACCTTGCACGGTTTTCCCAGGGCGAGTAGTTTCGTTATGCACTAAACGCAACTTGTTCTTTTGCGCTCGGCAAACCTTGCCCAGTACATATATCTGCACCAGGCTACCAATGCGGGGTCAGCTGCAATCTTCTCTCGCACCAACACGAGGGTAGACTTTTATTCGTTACGGTCCTGTCTTATTTATTCTTGCCGACGGGCTGGCAATGTTTGCCCCTCCTCAGGGCTTCGAGCTTCGCCCTACGTGTGCATACGTTTGGTCACTGGATGCACCTCTCATCCATGTCTGAGACGTTTCGTTGCTGTTTCTTTGCGTTCAGGGACTTGGGCAATATCTTGTTGGACATCGGTCAGGAGATTTGTGCATTTTGTTTGTTTGTATCTTTATCGTGTTTCCGTACTTGCACTGCTACCACTACCAGTAGTTCTCTCCGATCCCTGCCCCTCTTAGCCAGACCGGAACCATAGTCTGTTTCCAGGGTCACCGCGTGGAGGTTGGGGCAGGGTCTTGGTTAGCGCGCCCCTCGCTAACCCTGGCTCATGTTACCACCATGACCTCATGAGCCTTTGACCCCGGATCGTGTCATCCATTGAACCTCGACTGATTTAATGAGCCATTCGGGGTTTCACCGTGAGACAGTGTGAACTTAGACATGCATGGCTTAATCTTTGAGACAAGCATATGACTACTGGCAGGATCAACCAGATAGCTGTCATGGACGAGACTGGACCGACAATGCTCGGGGTAGGAGACAGCGCTCTGTGCAGAGCGGATCCCGACGTCCCCGGCGAAAATGCGAAATTGAAGCGAAACGACCGAGCGCTCGCTTCGTTGATCATTTCTCCTCAAGGTGTGTCCAACATATCTCCATCTTCTCTTTCTTATAACAGTTGTCACTAGTGGTTGACCAGACATGTCTCTGATTTCATCACTTCTCCTGAATTCGTTCCATTTTATATTCATTATTTTTCGCAGACACCTATTTTCAAATGCATTCAACTTGCTTTCTATATCTTTAGTCATTTTCCAACTCTCGCTGGCATATGTTAGGATTGATACAACATTTGAATTGAAAATTCGTAATTTAGTTTTAATACTGTATAACTTGCAGTTCCATATTTTATTTAGACTTTTAAAAGCTCTTGTTGCTTTGCCAATTCGTATCATAATTTCTTTTTAACATTTCCTGTGCAATCAAAATTGCTACCCAAATAGGTGAACTGCTCTGTTATTTTTATCATTTTAGATTCCAGGGTGATATCTGCATTACTTGCCATAGGTGTCTTCATTATATCTGTTTTTCATATCTTATCTGCAGTCCAACTTTTGATGCTATAGATGACAAGTTGTCTGTTTTTCTTTGCATATCTTGGTTGTTTCTACTTAACAAGGCAATATCATCTGCAAAATCCAAATCTTCTAGTTGACTATTTTCTACCCAATCGATGCCAGTTTCGCCTCTGCAACATTTTCGCATCACCCAGTCAATGGCCACTCCAAACAATAGCGGAGATAGAATACAGCCTTGCTTTACTCCGGTTTCAACCATAAACCAGTCGCTGTGTCCACCATCAGTGCGAACTGCACAATGTGAACCATCATAGAGGCTCTTTATAATGTTTATTATTTTGTCTGGTATTCCATAGCATCTCAGAATATTCCACAGAGAGATTCTGTGTAGACTATCAAAGGCTTTTTAAAATCGATGAAATTTAGTATGAGTGGTTGTTGCTTCTCAATATGTTTCTCCAGAATTAGTCGTAGGGTAATTATTTGGTCTAAGCAGTTTCTCCCAGGTCTAAAATCAGCTTGTTCTTCTCTCAGGGTTGTGTCCACTGCTCCTTTGATTCTATTAAGAATGATTTTGCAGAAAGTCTTGATCATTACTGATAATAGGGTGATCCTCTCCAGTTGTTGCAATCTTTGAGATCACTTTTTGGGGATCTTAACAATTATTTCCTTCTTCCATTGATCTGTGACAGTTTCTTCTTCCCATACTTTATTAAATAGTTCTTGCACCTGGCTAATAGTTGTATCATCAGCCGCTTTGAGCATTTCTGCAGTAATGTTGTCATCACCCGCTGCTTTATTGTTTATCAAGGAATTGATTGCCTCCTTGACCTCAGCTACACTTATCATTTCTTCTTTAATTAGTAGGGAGCTGTTTCTTGCCTCTTTGTCAAACTTGAGTAGTACTGGTGGATCAGGTCTATTTAATATTTCTTCAAAATGTTCTGCCCATCTTTTCTTCTGCTCGGTGTCTGATGTTAGAACTTTACCATCTTTACTCTTGATTGGGCCACCCTTTGAAACAAATGTTCCAGTCAGTTGTTTTAGTGTGTTGTATAGCATTTTACTGTTTCCAGTCTTAGCTACCTTTTCCCCTTCTTCGGGGCAGTCGATTGACATATGCTCTTTTATCTCTTCTAGCCGCTCTTTTCACTTCCTTGTCTTTTAGTCTATATTCCTCTTTAGCTTGGATTTAATTTGTTGCATCCTTAGTATTAAATATTGCTAGTTTCATCTTTCTTCTTTCCTGAATACATTTCCAGGTGTCATCGCTTATCCAGGGTTTTCTGTCTTTCGTCTTTAATCCTGCACTACTATTTGCTGCCCCCAATAGTGTGTCCTTTATCTTAGTCCATTTGTCTTCAATGTTTTGTTCATTTTCACCATTGAGTAACTCGAACCTATTCTTAAGTTCGAGCTGATATTCCTCTTTTACCTCATTATTTTGTAGTCTTTGACTGTCTATTCGCAGTTGTTCTTTTTAGTATGGTGAATTTTCAATTTCAGTTTCAATTTACCTATGCATAAATTATGATCACTTCCTACATCTGCCCTCTGTATGCACGGACATCCAGCAATGATGTTCTAATTTGTGTATTTATGCACATATGGTCAATCTGATTCCTGGTCACTCCATCTGGTGAGTGCCAAGTAAGTTTATAAATTTCCTTATGTGCAAAGATGGTACCTTCAATTACTAAGTTTGACAGCATACATAACTCCGCCAGTCTTTCTCCATTCTCATTCATTGTGTTTATTCCTTGTTTTCCTATAGCTCTCTCTACCCTTACACTATCACTTTCAACCTTGGCATTAAAGTCCCCCATTACTACTAACAGGTCATGTTTTGGGTCTTGTTAATTTGATCTTGTAGTTGCTCATAAAATGTGTCTTTCTTATCATCGTCAGCCTCATTTGTTGGTGCATAACACTGCACCAACAAATTGTGACTAGAGTAGAGGTAAGGTTTTCACCTTTGGTTACGAAGGTACTCGCTTTGTTTCCCGCGTGGAGCATTTTTCCATATCCATGATCTCAATGCAAGTGAGTTCCTACTCCTATCAGCTTCTTCTCTTCCACCATTTACTTCTTTATAGAGGTCAGACGTAGTGATCTTGTGTGTGCTTGTTTTAGGGCATTTTCTAAGTTGATATTCATTTTCGTAAGACTGTTCTTAATGCCGTCGCTCCATCGTTTGCTTGGTATTCCTCTCGCTTTGTACTCATTATACTTTTTCTGTGTGGCTCTCTGTGGTAGTCCTATCAGCAACGGGCGGTAAAACGGAGGTCTGGTGTTTAAGTTGAGCATGTAATAAACCATTAGCGTTTTAAAATAGATAACAGTAGTCTGCAGTCACTGCCCTGGCAAAATTTTTTAAAAATAATTACAGTTAAATTCGTACAAAATTGCCACCATCTTCCGCCCGTGTGGTGCCGGGGCCCGCAAAGGGAAGCAAAGAATAGTACCAATGCGACCTATAAGGCATGTCGTAAGAGGCGACTGATGTAGGATCTAGGAAGCTACCCTAGTAAATAAAAAGCATCGCAGAAATCGGATGTGCAGGTCTACTTGTGGGCGCATAACTGGCACAACATACAATCGCTCTTAGGCTCAGATCACATACAAATTACAAAGAGTGGTTAACAAGTGGTCGATATGGAGCTTTCGAAGAAGAAATATAAAACTTTATTTAGAAAAATTGATTTTTTTATGGAGGAGGAGGGGGAAGTTGTCATGAACGTGTTTCAAAACACATGTCCCCTCTCACCTCATGTCTTAACACATGGGCGCTCATGGCCCCAAATAATTATACACACAGGTGGTGAGACTTCTTCTTCTTCCAACGTTTTCAGACATCGATTTGTATACTTTTAAAGTAGTTAGTGGTCAACCGGAGTCAATGTACATCTCCGTATAGCTTGTCTTGGACTGATATGGGGATTGGCCATGTGTTTTTTCTCTGTTCCGTGTATGTTGGACCTTCTTGCAGTATGTGTGTCTCTGTCATCTTGCTGGTGCCACATGTACATATGTCAGATGGGCCTATTTTATACTTGTTAAACAGATGGTACCTCAGTCTATTGTGCCCTGTTCGTAGACGAAAATGACAACCTGTTCCTCTCTACTTAGTTGGTGGTAAGCATCATCCTTTTCATGCCCTGGGTGATCTCTCAGCCATTTGTTCTTGTAGGCCATTTTTATCCGTACTTTTGCTTCCTCATATGTCATACTGGTGTCTGTCTGTTGTAGCCTGCTTCCTGCTTTTGCCAATATGTCTGCAGTCTCATTTCCAGGTATTCCGCAGTGAGATGGTATCCACTGTATTACCACTCTAGAGAAGATGTTGCATACTTGGTGTAGTGATGCTTGCAGTTCCTTCAAGTTGTTATCGTCTTCATTTTTTAGAGCAGTAATTACTGACAGGGCATCAGTAAGAAATACCAGGTTTTCATTTACATGTTCCTCTGACACTATGGCTTCTGCTGCCGCTTTTATGGCCTCTGCTCTGTAATTGCTGGAGAACCTTCCTGTCGCTAATTTTAGCTTCCTGAGTTTCATGTCACTGAGCACTATGAGGGCTCCTCCTCCTCCATTTTCAGTTGCATTTGCTGCAGACCCATCTGTGTATACATGGGTCCACCTGCTTTTAGGAAAGTGTTCCTTTAGGTACTCGGTGGCCAGGAGTTTTCTTTCTTCAATTGTTTGTTGGTTTTTTCCTACTATCCCTGTGATGTTCTCATTCAGCTCTGGGAATTTTGTATCTTTCCATATCTGTCTTGTGTTGGTGTATTTTAGTGGTTTGGGGTAACTTCAGCACATGATGGTTGTTTGCTCATGATCATCTTGGTTGTCCTTGCAAAGTTGGTTCGTTTTAGTCTGCCCTTCCTAGCCCATTCATTCTGTGGTACATTGGGTGATCTTCTAGTCTCTTGAACTTTTCTGCTTGTTTTTGTGCTCTGCTGTCTCTTATATCCTCCATTGGTTGTAGGCCGGTGGTCTTCTCCATTTCCTGTATTGGAGTAGATCTCATTCCCCTGTAATAATTCTCATAGCTTGGTTCTGAACACAGTTGATTTTATTGAAGTTGGATTGGGCTACAGTTGCCCATGCAGAGATTCCATAGTCCAGTGTCGGGAGAACATATCCCATATAAAGCTTCTTTAAAACACTGTTATCTGCCCCCAGGTTGTGCCAGCTAGTTTTTTCATGATTGTCATCCTGGATTTTGCTCGGGTTTTTTTTCAATCTGAGCATGCCATGTCATGCGCTGGTCGAAGGTGATTCAAGGTATGTGGGTTTTTCTCTGGGAGCAATATATGGTTATTTAGTAGGAGCTTTGGACTTTGGGGCTTTGTTGATAGGGAGAAAATCGTATATGTCGTTTTCTTTTCATTGGCTTTGATCAGCCATGTATTGGACCATTGGTCTAGGGATGTGAGGGCCTGTTGTATTCTGCTTGTTGCAGCGGTAATGCGCTCCTCTGATGTCCACAGGGCCAGGTCATCCGCATACAGGGCGTGGTGGATCCTTCTGGGTATGTTCTCGGTTATGTCATTGATGTATATGAGAAACAGTGTTGGCGACAGTACTCCACCCTGAGGAACTCCTTGTTCTAGTGTTGTTTTCCTGCTGGTGAACTCTTGCACTTGCACTTTAGCAGTTCTTTTTCTAGATACTGTGATATCCATTTGTACATTCGTCCTGCTACTAGGTTTCTGCGCAACTTCACTTTTAGGCCAGCCTTCCACACTTTATCCAAAGCCTTCTCCAGATCTACCCATACTGCTAGCGTTTGTTTTCCCTCTTGAAAAGCATCCTCTATCTCCTGGGCGATGTATGTCACTTGATCTTCTGTAGATCTGTGTTTTCGGAAGCCTGCTTGTTGTGGGAGTAGCAAGCCCTTTTCTTCCAAATGCCACATTAGTCTGGTGTTGATCATGCGCTCTAGCAATTTTCCTACGCAGCTCAGTAGGCTAATTGGTCTATAACTGCTAGGGTCTGTGGGATCCTTCCCCGTCTTTTTATCGGTATCAGTATAGCTTCCTTCCATTCTTTGGGTATAACGCCACTTTTCCAGCTACAGTTAAATATTTCTAGTAGCTTCTTTTTCGTTTGTCGTCCCATTTCTATTATCATTTCGTTAGTTATCCCATCATTGCCTGGTGATTTTCTTTTCTTTAGAGAGCGTAATGCTTTTTCTAATTCATGTATTGTGAATTTAGTTGTCATGTGCTCCTCCGGGGGACCTTGAATGAAGTCGTGAGCCATTAGTTCTTCTTTTATGGTTTCCTCCCTTTCTTCATGAACATCTATATGATTTACTTGTGTAAAGTGCTCACTAAGGATATTGGCAGCTTGTTTCCGCTTAGCTGTTCATCATTCTGTTTGATGGTGATTGTGTGCTTGTATTTATTTTCTTGGTTTAGTGCCCTGGCTAGTTTCCACAGCTTATTTCCATCTCTGTCTAGGTTAAGGCTTTGTGTTTTTTCTATCCAGCTGTTTCTAGCATTTTCGTTTAGTGTTCTTTTGTATCTTGCCGAGGTGGCTTTAAGTTTAATGTTTGCTTCTGTTGTTCTTTCTATTTCTGCAATGTCTCTTGCTTTCGTTAGTTCTACTTCTAGTTGTTCTAATTCGTCCGTCCAGAATGGGCTGTAGTTTGGTCTCGCACCTCGAGGGATGGACTCAGTGGCTGCTTTTTTGGAGGGCTTTGTTAAAGTCTGCAACCCCAGCTTTTAGCATACTCTTGCGTATGTTTAGGGGTCCACGGTATAGGTCTGTCAGAAGTGCAAATTTCCCCAGTCTGCTCGTTTGTAGTTCCATCTTGGTAGCAGCTTTGGTTGCTGTGGGAGTATGCAACATTTACGGCCAGCTTTACCGGTCTGTGATCACTTCCTGCGAGTTGGTCCAGCACCATTCTGTCAATTTTGTGGTGGATGTCACCTGTGCTAAAGGCCAGGTCTGGTGTGGAGGTGGTTTTCCAGGTTCTGGAGTAGTAACTAGGTTTATCCTCAGCATTGTTGATTAAGTTTAGGTTGCTGTCTATCTCCCAGTCCTCCACCTCATCACCTCTGTTATTTGTATCCTGGTAGCCCCACCGCTTGGAGTGACTATTAAAGTCTCCTACTACTATGCAGTTTGTTGGTATTATGTTCATGTTCTCCAGTACTAAGTCTTTGTTTGGAGGGCAGTAGATGTTATAGATCCGGGTGCTCCCAATTGGGGTTGTTGCGTCTATCCCTACAATTTCTGACTGTCTACTAGCACATACTGTTATTTCTTGACATGCAATCTCATTTCGGGCGAGGATCAGGACTCCACCTTTGCGTCCTTCCCTGTCTAATCGGAAGGTCTGATATCCTCTAATGGAAACTCTGTGGCTAGAGTTTAGGTGCGTCTCTTGTATGCATGCTATGTCTATCTGCTCTAGTTGTAGATATTTTGTTAATGGGACCTTCTTCTTTAGTACTCCCTCTGCATTCCACTGCATAATGTTGAATGTTCTATGATTTGCTTCACTAGTGTTTGTCCCTGCTAACTGTCCCCTGGCTAGGCGGCGTGGATCGATCACTCCTGCCGTCTGTCGAGACTCCGGTTGACCACTACTCTTTTTTTGTATACTAGTCGATGTCATCGTGAAACGAATTGCGCTGCACGTTGTGCACCCGTCTTCTGCGGCGTTTCTGTCAGGCTGCCCACCTTTAGCCTTAATGTATTAACCTACAAGGCAGCAGGTTGGACTCGCACTTAGTCCATCGCCACGCGGTGCGCTACCTATCGATAATAGGTTACGCTATTCTCCGATACGGCGCCGGCACGCTCAGGGCCACAACGTACGGTCAGGCGTTTGCTCTGACCATACATACACAAACACGGACACTAATCAACACGTTTTATCCGCTTATAGTAGCCAGAAACCGCGTAAATCACACCGCAATCACAAGAAATCGCGCACAGTTTATCCGTTAGGAATTTTCACACCCGACATGTTGGCGACCGGAAATCGAGTCCGGTGGTGAGACAAAACATGTTTGCTTCTGCTCGCCAACATTGTTCGATATGAACTATTATTATCAATAACAATTATCTTATTTTGTGGGTCATTTTTTTTTCCCGATGAGCCTATTTAAACTGAGACACATGTGTCTCTTTGGTGTAGAGGTTGTTTTTTTCGATCCAGAAGCACTTGAGCTGAAAGCTATTCGGCTCGGTGTCATGGACATCGTAACCCTTGGGTTCGGTGCCACGAACACCGTAAATCTGAGGAAACCTGTGGCTTTTCTGCCAGTCCGCGGAATTAGACCCGCACACACAGAGGACTTGTCACCCGTAGTCCAACGCGCTACGAACACGCTTGGCAGGCGGGCAAGGTGTAGATGTTAGGTGATTGCCTTTCATTCCATAGGTACACGGTTTGTTACCCTCGTAGAGTCCTCGTGATATGCTTCTAAAGATCTCAGTCTGAGATCGAGTTCCTAGTCCTATCGGAGACGGAAAATAAAACGTAGGTCCCATGTTCAAGCTGAGCACGTAAAAGAACCCTTGGCATTTCAAAATCGAGAAAAACAGGCTGGAAAGCCGCTGACCAGTCAAAATTCATTAGAAAAATTCTTTAAAAAATAAATTCCGACAAAATATTTTCACCATCTACTAAATTAAACCGGGGACCTTCGCCGGTGCTGCGAAGTTTGTGCAGTGACACTGAGATCATGTGCAAGAAAGAGATCGGAGCACACATGGTTACTCACCGAAGTGCAATGATGATTGTTCAATCAATCAATCAACATGAGACACGCACTTTCAACTTAAGAACTGTCCGTACGTTGCCGGGGTCCCCAATGGAAGCAAAGATTAGTAAACACTGCTACCTACAAGGCATGTCTTAAGAGGCGACTGAGGTATGCGCCTAATGAAGCTACCCTAGTAAATAAAAAGCGTCGCAGAAATCGGATGTGCTGGCCTACTTGTAGACGTATAACTGGCACAACGTACCATCGCTCTCAGGCTCCGATCACATACAAATCACAAAGAGTGGTTAACAAGGGGCTGATATGGAGCGTTCAAAGAAGAACCCACGAACACTTTTTGGTTTTTTAACATGACGAGACACCGAGTAGTTACGGGGCCCAAATTGGAGAGTAAAGAATAGAACCACTGTTACCTGCCACGCATGTCGTAAGAGGCGACTAGGAGGTTTGGCTAAAATCGGATGCACGTGCCCTAAACGTGTAGAAGTCTATGCGTTTAGGGGCCTACAAACCAATGTGCAACGTATACACGTTCTTGGCAAAGATCAAACATATCACAAAGAGTGATTAAAGTTGGTTGTAAAGAATGAACGCAAAGAAGAAGAAGAACATGACGAGAAGACCAACAAACCTAATTAAGAATTCATTCCTTGTGGAAGGAAAATCGCAGATCTTATTTTAGTTTCATTGTCCTTGCTTAATAAAGAAATTATTCATTAAGTATGATCCGGAAGGTGGAAGTTGGTACGGTACGCAAACACTGGACATAATTACTACAAACGTCAACAGTTCACAACATTAAATTCATCGTTATTTCTGGGAACATGGGTGTCGATGGCAAGGAGAGAGCAGCGAACAGGCTGACTGGCTCTGTTACAATATCGAGGGGTCAGCCAATGGTTAGAGCTGACTTTCTGGACGCCCTTATAGAGTAGTCACAAAGAGGACTTTCATCTAAGCCAATCCATGTCAACTGCTATTTTGCAAGAGCTTGTATTGAAGTTTGGAGTGGTCAGAAAAGTGCAGCACAACAAGAGTATAAGTGCTCATCAAACTGGTACATTTAGTTCCCAGGCGCTGTTGGAGATATGGGGAAGGATATCAGAGCACCTATCCCGAGTGCAATGAAAGTATTCCAACGAAAAATGATGTATCTTAACCGCATGACTACACCAAAGAACAGTAATCTTGTAATTATATAGCTAATGTTTTCAGGTAAGAGTTCACATGAATCTTAAAACTCGACCTACACCACCAAATTATAAGTGGAATCAATACAACTGCTGGTTTAAACAAATTGTAAATTTTGGCATTGTTGTCTATGATTTGACTATTAACCCTTTCTAAAGGTTTTCAAATATTCATTGAATATTATTATAAATATTTCTTTGTTTGATTTCTACATTATGTTTACCATTGAATATGTTTACTTTTAGTTTATATATTCAGAAAACATTTGACAAGCATGTATAACAAGTACAACCGCTGGAAGAAGATATGCATCCATTTGTGTTTTTATTTGTAGATTTTTCTCTCATTTGATTATCTGCTGTCTAGACTGTATATAAATTTGTGGGAACATACATTTTATTTTACATTTCTGAATGTGTTAATCTTTTTTTTTTTAAATAATAATTTTGTAATCAAATACATTCCATAGATCAATAAATAAACCATTCTTTTTTGTGAATTTTTGTGTGTTAGTGTTCACAGCGAGAGAGCTGGCATCGAAAGCATCTTCTTCTTCTTTGCGTTCGTTCTTTACGACCAATTTTAATCACTCTTGCGATATGTTTGATCTTTGCCAAGAACGTGTATACGTTGCACATTCGTTTGGTAGGCCCTAAACGCATAGGCTTCTACACGTTTAGGACATGTGCATCCGATTTCATCCAAACTTCATTAGTCGCCTCTCACGACATGTTTAGCAGGTAACAGTGGTTCTATTCTTTACACCCAAATTTGGACCCCGGTAACCACTCGGGCGTATCGAAAGCATCAATTGTTGGGGAGTTTAGAATGGATGAGGGTCTCTGTGGCATAGAGATTAGGTTCTCACCTCTTGTTCTAAAGGAACTCGGTTCACTCCATCGTGGATCCATCAGGATATTTTTTCAGAGATCTCTAATCTCAGTGTAGGTGAGATCGAGTTACTAGTCCTATCGAAGTAAAAGTAAAGGAACCCTTTCATACCTCGTGGTATATAGGTCAATACAGTGTTAGGCCTGTATTTTCATTGACCATCGGCACACGATGGGTGATGTGGTCAGCATCACGCCGGCCGCCTTTACTTTCCCAGAGCATGTCTGGTACCCAGTTGAGGCTGGGTCGACCTGAGAGCCGTCGCGGTCGGGAAAAATTCCACGCACATTGCAGGAGCTGAACCCAGACCACCAGCCTTGCGAAGCAAGTTCACCAACTACGCTACAGCGGCTCTCAGTCCTATCGAAGACGGACGATAAAACATAGTTTTCGGTAGTTAAGCACGTAAAAGAACCCTTGGGAGTTCAAAATCAAGATCTCTAATCTCAGTGTAGGTGAGATCGAGTTACTAGTCCTATCGAAGTAAAAGTAAAGGAACCCTTTCATACCTCGTGGTATATAGGTCAATACAGTGTTAGGCCTGTATTTTCATTGACCATCGGCACACGATGGGTGATGTGGTCAGCATCACGCCGGCCGCCTTTACTTTCCCAGAGCATGTCTGGTACCCAGTTGAGGCTGGGTCGACCTGAGAGCCGTCGCGGTCGGGAAAATTCCACGCACATTGCAGGAGCTGAACCCAGACCACCAGCCTTGCGAAGCAAGTTCACCAACTACGCTACAGCGGCTCTCAGTCCTATCGAAGACGGACGATAAAACATAGTTTTCGGTAGTTAAGCACGTAAAAGAACCCTTGGGAGTTCAAAATCAAGAAGAGCAGGCTGGAAAGCCACTGCCCTGGCAAAATTCATTTGAAAATTTAAAACTAAAATTCTTACAAAATACTTTTACCATATTCTAAATTACATCGGGACACTCGCCTATGCTACAGAGTTTGTGCTCTGCCGTCTAGATCTTCCTTTGTAAGAAAGCGATCGTAGCATGTAGGGTTACTCACCAACGTGCAATGTTGATGGTCAAATCAATTAGGATGGATAAGAGATGCTATTGGCGACCTACTGTTAAATAAAGATGCTAAAACTGATGTTAAATCAATCCAGCGATTTACAGAGTTTTGAATTACAAATTGCACAAGTAGAACTGTTTGCTTGAAGGACAGAGGGAGAAGTGTTTAACCAGCGAACCACAGGTACCATCAATATGCTTCTTCTTCTTCTTCCAACGTTTTCAGACTGTTCAGTTTCCCAACAGATATCATAGAGTATGCATACTGATGGCTACCTTGGCTCGCTGAACAAACACACTCAACACTCTGCCTCTCAGGAATCAAGTTCTACTTGTACAACGGGTAACTCCAAACTTCTTAAGTCGCTCGATCAATTCAATATCTATTTTAGTGTCCTCATGCAACAGGCAATCGGGAAAAGACCGAAGAACATCTCCCTTAACATCCCGGCTTTACCACTTAGAAATGGTGATTTCGAAGATCAGAAGCTGCAACGACGCAATATTCTACTCTTGCAGTTAGTGGAGAGGACTGTCGAATTGGATTAACACATCCGCTCGTAGATCAGGAATGAAGTGTTAAACCGTGAAGCAGGGGCGGCTCGTGGCCATTTTTCTTGGTGGGTCAGACTTTTTTCGGAAAAATCATGGTTTTTGGAGTATTTACTGCTATTTGTCTATTCCTGGAAGTTAATCACCCTTTCAAGAAAAGAACACATGCTTCTGTTCTGTAACATCTTGATGTTAAAGAGAATTCACTATTACAGAACATAAAATCAAAGAAAGTTAAATATTTTGGAAACATCAAACGACATGAGTGCATATGTCTAGTCTTTCCCCAAGTCCTCTTTCCTTGCGGGTTCTAAAACAGTACATGTCTTGCAATGCTTCTAGTCGGTATTCTCAATATGTGTCCTATCCATTGCCATCGTCTCTTCTATAGAGTTAATGATCACCTAATTAATCTATGCAAAAGCTTCTACGTCAACAGCCAGTGAACAATTATAACAAACACAGATCTTTCAGAATAGTTCCACGTTAGGTCTGCAGTAAGACAAAGGATATGTGCTATACTATCCTCGCTGTTGTCCATCTCATATTAAGTCTGAAGTAAGACAAAGGATATGTGCTATACTATCCTCGCTGTTGTCCATCACATATTAAGTCTGATGTAAGACAAAGGATATGTGCTATACTATCCTCGCTGTTGCCCATCACATATGTCGACTAACTCTGTAAAATCACTAGTACCAGTGAAGGGAACAGCCTTTGGGAACTCTTTGTAAAAGCTTTTTTGAAGACAAACATGCATCAACAGAAGAACAGTTACAACACATTAACAGACTCCAATTAACATGCAACGACTACAACATGAAAATCAACATAGATTCAACCGAAGTAATGACATTCGTTAGAGAGGGAACACTACCAATATCTTTATCGGCAAACATCAATTAAAACAGGCTAAAGGCTGTTATATATATATATATATATATATATATATATATATATATATATATATATATATATGGAAAGAATTTGTTCAGCAAACGGAAGAATAACTAACAAAATTCAGAACAGATGCAATAAATCAAATCAAATCATAGGACAAATGACGCTAATTTTGAAATGCAAACATGTCACAATGAACACTAAAAGAGAATTGTACAATACTATATTTCACCCGAAATTATGCTATCAGTGCCAAACCTGGACGCTGACATCAAGCGATAAATTTAAACTAGTCACGACATGGATGGCGTGTCTACGCAGAATGATACTGTGGGTATCAAGATAAGTTAGTTAGTTTGTTCCTTTCGTGCCAAAGGCGGCACACAGGGCAGAGGTTTTAGATCCCCATGTGATGCGGTTCGTTGCTAGCAGTTAGAGATCTTGTATGGTTTTACATCCCAATAGTTTACTTTCTTGTTGGATTGTTCTTCGAAGAGTGGTCTTTGGTCTTCCACGTTTTCTTTTCCCAACTGGTGACCACATAAGGACTTGTCGATTTAGTCTCTTTTCATCTGATCTAAGAACATGACCTAAATACTTCCACCTTCGTTTCCTTATAATATTTGATACGGGTTGTTGGTGTGTTCTATCTCTCACTGTGTTGTTAGAAACGAAATCACTCCATTTTACTTTTAATAATTTTCGGAGACATTTATTCTCAAAGCTGTCCAGTTTCTTTTCAAGATAAGACCAGTTTAGAAATGAAGACAACACGAGAAAAGTTGGTACAGAACTTCATCAAGAAACAACAAATTAAACGCATCAGTCACATAACCACATCACCAACAGACAGTCCGCCTCAAAAGTCAATGTTGTTAATGACAGAAACACAGAAATAATGCATAGAATCAATACTAACACACAAATGCGAGTCATGGTTAATAAACGAACAAACAGATAGAAAAATCTCTGAGGGTCACAAAGATGGGGTTTTACTGAAGAATAATGAGAGTCCCATAGATTGCTAAAAGGACGAATGTGGAGGTGGTGAATGAGGTCAAGATATAGATAACGTTTATCATCAATATAAGAAAGAGGCAGTCATCATTTTTCACAAAGATGTGGTTTTACTGAAGAATAATGAGAGTCCCATAGATTGCTAAAAGGACGAATGTGGAGGTGGTGAATGAGGTCAAGATATAGATAACGTTTATCATCAATATAAGAAAGAGGCAGTCATCATTTTTCACAAAGATGTGGTTTTACTGAAGAATAATGAGAGTCCCATAGATTGCTAAAAGGACGAATGTGGAGGTGGTGAATGAGGTCAAGATATAGATAACGTTTATCATCAATATAAGAAAGAGGCAGTCATCATTTTTCGAACATGTGATGAGGAGGGGAGGTTTAGAACACATTGTAACAAGCGGTAAAATAGACGGAAGACGAGACAGAGGAAGACAGAGAGAGAGAGAGAGAAAATTATTTACAGCCTGACTTTATGGCACCGCAAGAGCGTCAACATCTGAGATGATAGCAACCACCAGATACATAAATTTGCGGAGATCCATGATCGATTACACCAGCCGGTACGGCACCTGATGATGATGAGGACAGAAATAATAGAAGCAGTGAAAGACACAATGAATGAAGCACACACAAAAACGTAATCTAGAAATCTTTACTTACTCTGTCGTTGTGAGACAAAACAGAATTCAATTAATCAATCAAGTGCCATGCCTGCCGGCGTAGGCGATCATGTCTCTCCACAACTCTCTTTGCTTGGTGCATGTAATCAGTTCTGACGTCGATATTTTGTCGAACCATGATGTCAGGCCATCCAACATCTTCTCCCTCTGTCTTCCACGATCTCTCCTTCCTGAATTTTACCTGTAGTCACCAAATGTTCTAAACCTTCTCTTCGCATTATATGCCCGAAGAACCTTGATTGTCGGATTCTTATTCTTTTGATAAGGTTTCTTTGTGTGCAGGCCTGATTTAAAACCTCCACGTTTGTTTTCTTTGCTGTCCATGGAATTCTCAACATTCTTCTGTAAAACCACATCTCTGTGGCTTCCAATGATCGTATTGATTGTTTGTTCAGTGTCCATGATTCGCTGCCATACATAAGAATTGGTTCAATATAGCATTGGAGTACTCGTTTTCGCAGTGTCATTGGTAGTGAGTTCACGCATAGTGTGTTCTTCATTTTCATAAAAGCTGCTTTCGTTTGAGCTATTCTACTTCTAATCTCTGTTGTACATCTTCCATCTGGTGTTAAGAATGTTCCTAGATACTTGAATCGATGGACTTGTTTCAGTGTTGTGTTATTTATTTTGATATTGCATGTTGGTGTTTCTTGTTTCTTGGAGACAACCATAACCTCTGTTTTCTTTATATTCATGCTTAATCCTTTCTTTTCACTTTCTCTCACTAGTATGTCTATCAAGTCCTGCAGATCGTGTTCATTTGTAGCCATGAGAATTGTGTCATCAGCGTACCTTAGGTTGTTTATATTTTGTCCAACGACTGCTATTCCTGTCTTTTCTTCTATAGATCTCATGAATTAGAGAATAAAAAGACATGCAACAAGATTGTATGTGTGTGTGTGGACGCCAGTGTGAACGTGGTTGTGTGCACAATTCTAGTCTGCTCGTCGCTCGCTCCCAAAAGTTTTAGAATGCAGGATTTTCCTTCAGATTTGTTCATCAGTTATCAGATTACTAGCTCTGCGAACTAATACATAGCTGCTCCGATCTCCACCTCAACAAACTACAGCATCGTCCAGCTGCCCAACACGCCAGTTCGATGTTGATTAATGAATATTTTGCATATTTGGTATGTCGTTCTTTTCGGGTTCTACCAATATCGACACACATCTCTCTCAATCTGATCAGCGACTGGGATTCACAACCCTGAAACTCTTCTGTTTGAAAAGATTTGTTCATTTGCATTTGACATTGGCTTGCACGCACTCTCAGGAAACAATTGAACACAGAAATCATGCACTGTCGCTGAGATCTTCCTGTGTAAGAAATAGATCGGAGCAGAGATGGTTACTCACCGAAGTGTAATGATGATGGCTCAATCAATCAATTAATCAATCAATCAATCAATCAATCAATCACTCGAACATAACCAGATATGCACTTGACTGGAATCCACAGGGAAAGAAATAAGTAATAAAGGAGGTAGGGACAAAATCGTGTTACGAAGTACTTTGGAAGAGAAACCGATCAATCCAGGCATTTGGGGTTAACTGACGAAATCGATTCAGAATAGAGTTGAGTGGATAGCGACAGTTATAAACCTATGATTTACTGGGAGAAGTAAGGTTTATTATTAGTGGTAGTTCAATTTCTAGCCGTTTACAATCTTAGTCACAGATGTAATTTTTCTTCATGTCTATAGGCAATTTATATTTCATCACTGCTAGTTCCTGACATAACCAGCATTGAACACTATATTAGTTCCTGACATAACCAGCATTGAACACTATATTAGTTCCGGACATTACCAGCATTGAACACTATATTAGTTCCTGACATAACCAGCATTGAACACACTATTAGTTCCTGACATAACTAGCATTGAACACTATATTAGTTCCAGACATAACCAGCATTGAACACTATATTAGTTCCTGACATAACCAGCAATGAACACTATATTAGTTCCTGACATAACCAGAATTTAACACTATATTAGTTCCAGACATAACTAGCATTGAACACTATATTAGTTCCTGACATAACTAGCATTGAACACTATATTAGTTCCAGACATAACTAGCATTGAACACTATATTAGTTCCTGACATAACCAGCATTGAACACTATATTAGTTCCTGACATAACTAGCATTGAACACTATATTAGTTCCTGACATAACCAGAATTGAACACTATATTAGTTCCAGACATAACTAGCATTGAACACTATATTAGTTCCAGACATAACTAACATTGAACACTATATTAGTTCCAGACATAACCAGCATTGAACACTATATTAGTTCCAGACATAACTAGTATTGAACACTATATTAGTTCCAGACATAACCAGCATTGAACACTATATTAGTTCCTGACATAACTAGCATTGAACACTATATTAGTTCCTGACATAACCAGCATTGAACACTATATTAGTTCCAGACATAACTAGCATTGAACACTATATTAGTTCCTGACATAACCAGAATTGAACACTATATTAGTTCCAGACATAACCAGCATTGAACACTATATTAGTTCCAGACATAACTAACATTGAACACTATATTAGTTCCAGACATAACCAGCATTGAACACTATATTAGTTCCAGACATAACTAGTATTGAAAACTATATTAGTTCCAGACATAACCAGCATTGAACACTATATTAGTTCCTGACATAACTAGCATTGAACACTATATTAGTTCCTGACATAACCAGCATTGAACACTATATTAGTTCCAGACATTACCAGCATTGAACACTATATTAGTTCCAGACATAACCAGCATTGAACACTATATTAGTTCCTGACATAACCAGCATTGAACACTATATTAGTTCCAGACATAACCAGAATTGAACACTACATTAGTTCCAGACATAACCAGCATTGAACACTGTATTAGTTCCAGACATAACCAGCATTGAACACTATATTAGTTCCAGACATAACCAGAATTGAACACTATATTAGTTCCAGACATAACCAGCATTGAACACTATATTAGTTCCTGACATAACCAGAATTGAACACTACATTAGTTCCAGACATAACCAGCATTGAACACTATATTAGTACCAGACATAACCAGCATTGAACACTATATTAGTTCCAGACATAACCAGAATAGAAGACTATATTTGATCCAGACATAACCAGCATTGAACACTGTATTAGTTCCAGACATAACCAGCATTGAACACTATATTAGTTCCAGACATAACCAGCATTGAACACTATATTAGTTCCAGACATAACCAGAATAGAACACTATATTAGATCCAGACATAACCAGCATTGAACACTATATTAGTTCCTGACATAACCAGCATTGAACACTATATTAGTTCCTGACATAACTAGCATTGAACACTATATTAGTTTCAGACAAAAACAGAATTGAACACTATATTAGTTCCAGACATAACCAGCATTGAACACTGTATTAGTTCCTGGCATAACCAGCATTGAACACTATATTAGTTCCAGACATAACCAGAATTGAAAACTATATTAGTTCTAGCCACTATATTAGTTCCTGACATAACCAGCATTGAACACTATATTAGTTCCAGACATAACCAGCATTGAACACTATATTAGTTCCAGACATAACCAGCATTGAACACTGTATTAGTTCCAGACATAACTAGCATTGAACACTATATTAGTTCCAGACATAACCAGAATTGAACACTATATTAGTTCCAGACAAACCAGCATTGAACACTGTATTAGTTCTGCATAACCAGCATTGAACACTATATTAGTTCCTGACATAACCAGCATTGAACACTATATTAGTTCCGGACATAACTAGCATTGAACACTATATTAGTTCCAGACATAACCAGAATTGAACACTATATTAGTTCCAGACATAACCAGCATTGAACACTGTATTAGTTCCTGACATAACCAGCATTGAACACTATATTAGTTCCAGACATAACCAGCATTGAACACTATATTAGTTCCTGACATAACCAGCATTGAACACTATATTAGTTCCAGACATAACCAGCATTGAACACTATATTAGTTCCAGACATAACCAGAATTGAACACTATATTAGTTCCAGACATAACCAGAATTGAAAACTATATTAGTTCTAGCCACTATATTAGTTCCTGACATAACCAGCATTGAACACTATATTAGTTCCAGACATAACCAGCATTGAACACTATATTAGTTCCAGACATAACTAACATTGAACACTATATTAGTTCCTGACATAACCAACATTGAACACTATATTAGTTCCAGACATAACCAGCATTGAACACTATATTAGTTCCAGACATAACCAACATTGAACACTATATTAGTTCCAGACATAACCAACATTGAACACTATATTAGTTCCTGACATAACCAACATTGAACACTATATTAGTTCCAGACATAACCAGCATTGAACACTATATTAGTTCCAGACATAACCAGCATTGAACACTATATTAGTTCCAGACATAACTAGCATTGAACACTATATTAGTTCCAGACATAACCAGAATTGAACACTATATTAGTTCCAGACATAACCAGCATTGAACACTATATTAGTTCCAGACATAACCAACATTGAACACTATATTAGTTCCAGACATAACTAGCATTGAACACTATATTAGTTCCAGACATAACTAACATTGAACACTATATTAGTTCCTGACATAACCAACATTGAACACTATATTAGTTCCTGACATAACCAACATTGAACACTATATTAGTTCCTGACATAACCAACATTGAACACTGTATTAGTTCCAGACATAACCAGAATTGAACACTATATTAGTTCCAGACATAACCAACATTGAACACTATATTAGTTCCTGACATAACTAGCATTGAACACTATATTAGTTCTAGCCACTATATTAGTTTAACCCACTTATTAGGTTAACGAAAATGCACCAATAACGCAAATATGGGCATCAAGTGGGTTGATAAAATTTTAGAAGACCTTGATTTTGCCGACGATATAGCCCTTTGAGTTCATCACATCAAGATATTCAAATGAAAACAAACCTTCTCCAAAATATCTCAGGACAAATTGGTCTCCAAATAAACACCACAAAAACAAAAATTGTTGACCTTACCAGCAGTCCAGAAAATATTCAACTAAAAACTACACTCTTGAAAAGTCAAAAGTTTTACATACCTAGGGAGTATGATGTCATCTACGGGGATACAGCGCCAGAAATTCCACACAGAATCGCATTGGCATCAAGTGCTTTAACAAATTGTCAAATATATGGAAGTCCAATTCACTCAGCAAGCACTTAAAATTAAAGATCTTTAACTCTTGTGTGATTCCAGTATTAACTTATGGATGCGAGAGTTGGAAAGCAACAAAAGCTCTAGAAAGAAAATTAGATAACTTTGAGAATAAATGTCTTAGAAGAATACTGAACCTCAAATGGTCAGATTTCAGACCCAATACACAAATAAGACAAGAGACCAAGCAAGAAAATGTATCAAATTTTATAAGAAAGCGCCGCTGGAACTACATCGGCCACACACTTAGAATGGATGAGAGAAGACTCCTTACCAATCCCTCATATGGACACCAGAGGGAAAAAGAAAACGAGGAAGACCAAGAGAGACTCTGCGTAGAACCATCACCAGAGAAGGCTCAACGATGGGCCTAGTAAACATTAAAGACTTAAAGCAAATAGCAACGAACCGCGAGACATGGAGAGCTATGACCTCTGCCCTATGCGCCGCCCACAGGCCCAAGAGGAAAGACTAACTAACTATATTAGTTCCGGACATAACTAGTATTGAACACTATATTAGTTCCGGACATAACCAGCATTGAGCACTATATTAGTTCCAGACATAACCAGCATTGAACACTATATTAGTTCCAGACATAACCAACATTGAACACTATATTAGTTCCTGACATAACCAGCATTGAACACTATATTAGTTCCTGACATAACCAACATTGAACACTGTATTAGTTCCAGACATAACCAGCATTGAAGACTATATTAGTTCCAGACATAACCAGAATTGAACACTATATTAGTTCCAGACATAACTAACATTGAAAACTATATTAGTTCTAGCCACTATATTAGTTCCGGACATAACCAGAATTGAACACTGTATTAGTTCCAGACATAACCAGCATTGAACACTATATTAGTTCCAGACATAACCAGCATTGAACACTATATTAGTTCCAGACATAACCAGCATTGAACACTATATTAGTTCCTGACATAACTAGCATTGAACACTATATTAGTTCCAGACATAACTAGCATTGAACACTATATTAGTTCCTGACATAACTAGCATTGAACACTATATTAGTTCCAGACATAACTAGCATTGAACACTATATTAGTTCCAGACATAACTAGCATTGAACACTATATTAGTTCCGGACATAACCAGAATTGAACACTATATTAGTTCCAGACATAACCAACATTGAAAACTATATTAGTTCTAGCCACTATATTAGTTCCGGACATAACCAGAATTGAACACTATATTAGTTCCGGACATAACCAGCATTGAACACTATATTAGTTCCGGACATAACCAGCATTGAACACTATATTAGTTCTAGACATAACCAGCATTGAACACTATATTAGTTCCAGACATAACTAGCATTGAACACTATATTAGTTCCAGACATAACTAGCATTGAACACTATATTAGTTCCGGACATAACCAGCATTGAACACTATATTAGTTCCTGACATAACCAACATTGAACACTGTATTAGTTCCAGACATAACCAGCATTGAACACTATATTAGTTCCAGACATAACCAGAATTGAACACTATATTAGTTCCAGACATAACTAACATTGAAAACTATATTAGTTCTAGCCACTATATTAGTTCCGGACATAACCAGAATTGAACACTGTATTAGTTCCAGACATAACCAGCATTGAACACTATATTAGTTCCAGACATAACCAGCATTGAACACTATATTAGTTCCAGACATAACCAGCATTGAACACTATATTAGTTCCTGACATAACTAGCATTGAACACTATATTAGTTCCAGACATAACTAGCATTGAACACTATATTAGTTCCTGACATAACTAGCATTGAACACTATATTAGTTCCAGACATAACTAGCATTGAACACTATATTAGTTCCAGACATAACTAGCATTGAACACTATATTAGTTCCGGACATAACCAGAATTGAACACTATATTAGTTCCAGACATAACCAACATTGAAAACTATATTAGTTCTAGCCACTATATTAGTTCCGGACATAACCAGAATTGAACACTATATTAGTTCCGGACATAACCAGCATTGAACACTATATTAGTTCCGGACATAACCAGCATTGAACACTATATTAGTTCTAGACATAACCAGCATTGAACACTATATTAGTTCCAGACATAACTAGCATTGAACACTATATTAGTTCCAGACATAACTAGCATTGAACACTATATTAGTTCCGGACATAACCAGCATTGAACACTATATTAGTTCCAGACATAACCAGCATTGAACACTATATTAGTTCTAGACATAACCAGCATTGAACACTATATTAGTTCCAGACATAACCAGCATTGAACACTATATTAGTTCCAGAGATAACCAACATTGAAAACTATATAGTTCCAGACATAACTAGCATTGAACACTATATTAGTTCCAGACATAACCAGCATTGAACACTATATTAGTTCCAGACATAACCAGCATTGAACACTATATTAGTTCCAGAGATAACCAACATTGAAAACTATATAGTTCCAGACATAACTAGCATTGAACACTATATTAGTTCCGGACATAACCAACATTGAAAACTATATTAGTTCCAGCCACTATATTAGTAATGAAAACCACTCGTTTGCTGTTCCATGAAGTTGGTAACGTGAGATTTAAGGTTTGTGTTTCGAAATCTGTGTGTGGTAATTATGTTTTCCGTAGATCCTTAATACTTGTTTACCCTCTATTTATTGATCATTTTCATTGACTTCGATGTTTCGCATTGAGTTCTCAGAACTGCACTCTATGTTTTTACCATTTTCATTAGCTTCAGTGTTTCGCATGGGGTTCTCAGAACTCCTTATTTACTTCATATCTACATTACAGCACTTAATAAACTTCCTGGTTGCAGTGACAGACGTTGTAAGTACATTGACTTAAATTTCCCGTCTTTAACGTGACTCTCTTGTATTACTTTTCAATAAAACAGTGCTAAAAAAATAAACTGATAATATCAGAAATCCGATCCGTGTTGGTTACGTGAATTCAATGAGATAAGTTTGAAATTGTGTATCGACAAAACACTATACTGTTTATTTGCAATAAAAAAACTGTTTAGGTGGTGATAGGGTATTACTCGACCCCGTTATCCAGTGACTGTTTCTCTTTTATCCGGTTCAATTGAGTATAAATAAACGCTGATAAACAGAGACAACTGTATTCAAAATAGTTCCATGTCTTACATGTTCCACTCTCTTTGTCTACGTGCTGCCCAAATATGTGTATGATTCTAACCATTTTGCTTGTCACATACACATTGTATGATTCTACCTCTTGAAGTGGGATTTCACCCAGGGAGATCGAGTTGTCGTTTGCTTGGTTAATTCTCAATATCTTTGTCTTTCCCTTATGAATGTTCAGCCCTAGATGCTGGGACCTTTGATTCAATATGTTTAACTTATCCTGCATCTGATTTCGTGTATGTGACAGAAGGGCTATATCATCAGCGAAGTCCAGATCATCTAGTTGCTCTGTCAGAGTCCATTGGATTCCATTTCTGGTGTTACTTACTGTGGTCTTCATAATACAGTCGATTGTCAGTAAGAACAACAAAGGTGATAGAAGACATCCCTGATGCACTCCTGTTTCTATTCCAAAAGTATCTGTTAGTTTACCTTCATGAAGAACTCTACATTTGATATCTGTATATGTTGCTTTTATTAGGTTAATAATTTTCTGTGGGATTCCATAATGCCTCATTAATTTCCAAAGGGTTTCCCTATCAATACTGTCAAAAGCCTTCTCATAATTCACAAATCCGATATAAAGTGGGGATTTCCATTCAATACTTTGCTCTATTATTATACGTAATGTGGCTATCTGGTCAGCACATGATCTATTTGGTCGGAAGCCTGCCTGTTCATCTCTTAGCTTTATATCGATGGCATCTCTCAGTCTCTCCAGGATGACTCTGTTTAGTATTTTCCCAGGTACTGACAACAGCATTATTCCCTATAGTTTTCACACTTCTGAAGGTCCCTTTCTTTGGTAGCTTCACCAGGTATCCTTCTCTCCAGTTTGCTGGTATTTCTTCGGTCTCCCATATTCTGCTAAATAATTTATACAGTATTTCTGTGGATGTGTTTATGTTGGCTTTAACCGCCTCCGCTGGAATACCATCTGGACCAGCCGCTTTCCCATCTTTTAAAAGTTTAATGGCTTTACTAATCTCCTCCTTGGATGGTTTCTCACAGTTGATGTCCAAGTCAATTTCTGCCGGTTGGATATCTGGGGGTTTGTAGGTGCTGGTCTGTTCAGAAGTTCCTTGAAGTATTCCATCCATCTTTCCATTTGGTCTCTAACATTAGTGATAGTTTTCCCACTACTATTTTTGATCAACCCATTTGATGGACTGTATTTTCCTGTTAGCTTTCTAGTGATGTTGTAAAGATCCTTAAGGTTTCCTTTTCCTGCAGCTACCTGTAGAAGGCGCCAGGATTAGATGCAGCTGTTCCCACATCACAGGTGATGGTTAACATACTAGACAGGTAGTTTTAGATAGATGAGTATTGGTAGATGGTGCCAGGATTAGATGCAGCTGTCCCCACATCACAGGTGTTGGTTAACATACTAGACAGGTAGTTTTAGATAGATGAGTATTGGTAGATATAATATCAACTTAAAAGCAGCCTAGGAATGGAGCTAATCTGGCATATATGTATGGAAATGAGAAGGTTCAGTTATGACGTAGTATAGGTCAAGGTTGTGTGATGGTGTGTAATTGTAGTGCGGAAGGGTCGATGAACAAATGTGACGTAGGACGAGCTAGTCAGAACCGGTTTAAATAGTAAATAAAGACAACGGGATAGGTTATCTGGCAACTTTCGATTTGTCAATGGGGTTGCAATTATCTTGAACACCCTGTATTAGCAGACTGTAGTGGTTGCACACCAATTCGGCACACTAGCAGATAGCAACGCTAAAACGAGACATTGACGTGGGAAATCTAGTTGATGTAGCTTTGTGTAGTGACTTCGTAGCAACGTTAGTGAACATAGGTAGACCGATATAAACATTGCAAGAAGATGGACGTGTTTTTGTCTACTCTTGAATAACATCACCAAATAAATATATATGGAGTCTGCAAGACAGTGTTTGTCAATAAATTGTTCAGTATACCATCATTGATACTACCATCATCACTACAATAAAATCCAAAACTACAACAATGGTGTCAGTCAATTAAAATACATCAGCCCACCGTCGGAGAGATTATTGGAATCGTGGACCAGAATGTGTAAGTCTGTATATTTTTTATAGTTCATTTACAAGATTGGCTTTCATACTGTACCGCTTATTGTATTATTACCTTTGTATCGGAAGATAGTCCTGCATGACTTTCCAACAGTCTGATTCTACTCAATTACTTAGATAGAGAATTCTTCAATCAACTACAGGACCCAACGTTTGTCTTTCGTTATCTGACGGAGACCGATATAAACAGTGAACATGGACGGACGTGTTTGCATCTATGTGCAAAAAAAGAATACTATAACATCAATAAATACATAAGAACTGAACAAGATAACGTTTGTCACTTATATTGTATCGTCATGTAACCGTCTGTTGAACCATATCTACTAACCATCCAAGATAAACATCAATTAAGACAAGAAAATATATATAATAAACCCTAACCAGAGGAATAGAAGCGTCCCACAATAAAACCCAGAGCAGAAAAACCACAAAACAAGGGCTCCTGGTGAATACTTTGATCAGATTAGCGGCGTTGCCATGGGCACCAAGATGGGACCCAGTTATGCTTGCCTGTTCATGGGCCACTTGGAACATCTCATCTTTCAGAGTTATCTGGACCCTATACCTTTCATGTACCGCCGATACATTGATGACGGAGTGGGAGTTACGGACATGTCGGAAAGTGACTTGCTACAGTTTATTCGATTCGTCGGTGACTTCCACCCGTCCATCAAGTTTACCTCTGCCATCTCTCTCACGTCAGTAAACTTCATTGACATCACTGTCTCCATCGGTGTCTCATCTCTCCTTACCACTGTTTACTATAAGTCCACTGACTCTCATAACTACCTTCTATATACATCATCACACCCTTGGCTTGTCGCAACTCTCTACCTTCTCTCAGCTACTTCGTCTCCGACGCCTGTGTCATGACGACGATGATTTTCGTCACCGTGCTCACGAGATGCTCGACTTCTTTCGACGCCGTCTTTACCCTGAGGAGGTTCTCATCAACGCTCTTCGGCGTGTCCTACCTATCTCTCGTCACACCGCTCTCTCCCCTTCTACCCGTCCCCTTTGTGACCGTACCAAATTGGTGCTCACCTTTCATCCCCACAACGCCCCTGCTGTCCGTATCCTTCTCCGTGAGCTGCGGATCTTCCGGGTAGACCCAGCTTCCTCGCGGATCTTTTCTTCTCCTCCCCTGGTGGCCTTCCGGAGGAAAAGAACCTACGCGACCTTCTGGTACGCAGTAGGCTCCGCCCCTCTGGGGGACACGTGGGGACTGTCAGGTGCTCTAGGTCCCGTTGCTACACCTGTCCTTACGTCTTCCAGGCCACTACTATCTCCTTCCCTAACACTTCCTTTACTATCCGACAAGGCTTCACTTGTGTCCCCCTGCAACCTTATTTATGCTATTCTCTGCAAGCGCTGTGGGATGGCATATATAGGTGAGACAGGCTTGCGCCTTTGGTGACCGCTTCGCTCAGCACCTCCGGGATATCTCTAACAGTGCACCCACCCCGGTAGCTGTCCATTTCAATGGCCTCTGTCACCACGGCAGGTTAGATGTCTCTATCACCGGTCTTGTGTCGTGCTCATCCGATGACCGCAGCAGGTTATCATTGGAATGTCGGTTGATTGACCGTTTGGGTGTAGTGTCACCCAAAGGTATCAATGTACGACTTCAGCACGCGTAGTGTCTATGCCCACTGGTATTTCTTCTTCTTCTTTCATTCTCTCTATTTCATCTACCCCCTCCACAAACCCATTGACTCACTACCATTTCCTCTTCTGTCTGTCCACTCTCCAGCCACCTCCCTGTTCTTATTTATATCTACACAGTATCACATGACACTATCATCCCTATTCATCGTCAGAATTTGGCTAACACTCTAGGGTGTCATTTTTGACACCTTTCTCTCCTCTGTTCCAGCCATACGACATTGGATTCTGCCTGTGTTCGTTCCCGGACACACAGGATGCATATTAGCCAAGTAGGGCTCGAGTCGTTCTTGGTGAACGGTGGTCGAGACATTCCTAGTTTAGTCATTGGGACCCGTTCTAGTGTCATGTTCTATCTCATTTTCTTACTTACATACTTATCTTCTGCACGTTATTGTCTGGTATACATATCTGTGGGACACTTACAGTGTGATACTGTTGACAACCCCCAGGAACATTGGAGTACATACCTGCCTTTGTTATCGAGAGTATGCAATCCATATTAGCCGAATAGGGCTCATGTTGTACAGGGTGTACGTGTTACACATCAGTATGCTATGTCGGTCATTAACGCTATTATATCACGTTTCTTCCACCTACCTCTCCTGCTCTTCCCACGTGGGGTCTTTGTTCCCACCTGTACAAACAATATCTTACGTAACCTGCCACTGACCCTTTCCGATTGACCAGAATGGAACTAGTCTTCCTATTTCCGTCCTTTTATCATTCACGAGATGCTGACCGGGCCCACCGGGTACGTATGCCAGTATTTTTGATTCAGATCATTTTTTAAATATCATGTTTTGTTTTTAGTTTTTGTTTTCTTGAAAAAGGTCGGCCCAAACTTGAGTTTTTTTTTTTTTCATTTTCATAATTTTTTTTTCCTTCTTTTTAATACTGTACATACCAGTCTTTGCTCTATCGCCTATTTCTTCAGTATTCCGCACCACCCTAATGATTTTCTCCAGATCTGATCTGATCCAGCTGACCCCCCGATTTGTTGATTTTCGTACATCCGCTGCAAGAGAAGCAGAGGTATGTAGTGGGGACCCTTGTTTTGGGGTTTTTTCTGCTCGGGGTTTTTATTGGGGGACGCTTCATTCCTCTGGTTGGGGTTTATTAATATATTTTCTTTCAATTGATTTTTATTTTTGGATTTAGTAGTTTGGTTAAAGAGGTTACATAGATACAATATAAGTGACAAACGATTTGTTCGTTCTTTTATTTATTATGTTATAGTTTTTTTGCACATAGATGCCACTTCCCTTTCCTGTTTTTCCCCCGGGTCATAACGAAAGACAAACGTTGGGCCCCAGTTTATTGGGAAAAATTTCATCAAGTAATTGAAAATAGACTGTTGAAAGTCATGCAGGACTATCTTCCGATACAAAGGTAACAATACCAATAAGCGGTACAGTATGCTAGCCAATCTTGTAAATGAACTATAAAAAATATACAGACATACACATTCTGGTCCACGATTCCAATAATCTCTCCGACGGTGGGCTGATGTATTTTAATTGACTGACACCATTGTTGTAGTTTTGTATTTTATTGTAGTGATGATGGTAGTATCATATGATGGACTGTAAGTGTCCCACAGATATGTATACCAGACGACAACGTGCAGAAGATAAGTATGTAAGTAAGAAAATGAGATAGAACATGACACTAGAACGGGTCCCAGTGACTAAACTAGAATGACTCGACCACCGTTCACCAAGAACGACTCGAGCCCTACTTGGCTAATATGCATCCTGTGTGTCCCGGGAACGAACACAGGCAGAATCCAATGTCGTATGGCTGGAACAGAGGAGAGAAAGGTGTCAAAATGACACCTAGAGTGTTAGCCAAATTCTGACGATGAATAGGATGATAGTGTCATGTGATACTGTGTAGATATAAATAAGAACAGGGAGGTGGCTGGAGAGTGGACAGACAGAAGAGGAAATGGTAGTGAGTCAATGGGTTTGTGGAGGGGGTAGATGAAATAGAGAGAATGAAAGAAGAAGAAGAAAGACCAGTGGGCATAGACACTACGCGTGCTGAAGTCGTACATTGATACCTTTGTGTGACACTACACCCAAACGGTCAATCAACCGACATTCCAATGATAACCTGCTGCGTTCATCGGATGAGCACGACACAAGACCGGTGATAGAGACATCTAACCTGCCGTGGTGACAGGGGCCATTGAAATGGACAGCTACCGGGGTGGGTGCACTGTTAGAGATATCCCGGAGGTGCTGAGCGAAGCGGTCACCAAGGCACAAGCCTGTCTCACCTATATATGCCATCCCACAGCGCTTGCAGAGAATAGCATAAATAAGGTTGCGGAGACACAAGTGTAGCCTTGTCGGATAGTAAAGGAAGTGTTAGGGAAGGAGATAGTAGTGGCCTGGAAGACGTAAGGACAGGTGTAGCAACGGGACCTAGAGCACGTGACAGTCCCCACGTGTCCCCCAGAGGTGCGGAGCCTACTGCGTACCAGAAGGTCGCGCAGGTTCTTGTCCCTCGGAAGGCCACCAGGGAGGAGAAGAAAAGATCCGCGAGGATGCTGGGTCTTCCCGGAAGATCCGCAGCTCACGGAGAAAGATACGGACAGCAGGAGCGTTGTGGGGATGAAAGGTGAGCACCAATTTGGTACGGTCACAAGGGGGGACGGGTAGAAGGGGAGAGAGCGGTGTGACGAGAGATAGGTAGGACACGCCGAAGAGCGTTGATGAGAACCTCCATTTTCGTTCATTATCCGTAGTCCGTGTTTCCCCATGATCTCCTCGTAGCCTATGTTGTCCGAACCTATTTTGGCATTGAGGTCACCCATCAGAATTGTGATGTTCCCATTTCTCTGATTACCTAAGGTATTTTGAAGGTTTATGTAAAATTCCTCTTTACTTTTTCCTCTTTATCATTGGTAGGTGCATAACACTGGTCACATTCAAGAACACTTCTTTTTGGTGGTTCTGATTGTTGCTGTGATTATCCTAGGACTCACTGCTTCCCATTTTATTAGTGCATTCTCCGCTTCTTTAGATAGCATTAAAGCCACTCTTTCACTTGGGGGTTATTTTCTTCCTTATGGCATGAGAACAGCATTGTTTCTCCTGTGTTTAGACGTTGTTTGCATGCACCATTCCACCTAGTTTCACATAATCCCAAGATGCCAATCCCGTGAAATTTCATCTCATTTACAACCTGTGCTGTCTTTCCCATTTCATACATACTTCTAACATTCCAGGTGCCAATTCTGGAGCTTTTCCTAGGTGAAAGGAAGATAGTCTGCGGTGTAGACTCCTTGCGGCTTTCTCTGCATCGCTTCATACCTCTTCTAGAAGAGCTTTCTTTCCTCTTGGTTGGCATATTTTTTATTTTATTTTTATGTGACTTGTTCATGGTTGGTTGGATTTTGTGGCTAAAATTTTCTACTGGATAGGGTAGCCAGCCCTACGCCAAACCCCACCTTAGTCGCCTCTTACGACATGCCTTGTAGGTCGCAGTGCCGCTACTCTTTGCTCCCCTTGCGAGCTCCTAAAACACACGGGCGCATTATCTTCTATCAGCTCTTAACTAGATCAGCCTTCATTTTTCTTTAATTTTAACATTCTCTTCCGAGTAATGATAACGTTGCGATAGTTGGTATGCTCCCATCGTTGGATACTTCAATTCCATCTATCCCAGTTAAAAAAGAAAAATATTTGCCAACCATCGTAATAAATTGTAAATGGGCTTTTTTAAATAACGATTTTTATTCTGAATTTTTTTATATGCAACAGATGTTTTATTCAATTTTGTATCTGGAACTAGAAAGAAGTGGTATATTATGGAATATCATATGCGCATTGTCAAACGATATTTCTACTATTATCGGTTCTAGATCCTCTCAGATGATATAAAGTTAAAAAAAGGGCTATGCCCTGGGTTCCCGGGTTCTCAAGGGAACAACGATATAACACTGGGACTACGGGGCATGTCGAAAGGGGGACTGAGGCAGATGCTAGGAGGTTACCCTAGTAAAAAAAACGTCGCAAAAATAAGTCGGCCTACTTGTAGGTGTATAACTTTCCCTCAATCGCTCTTAGGTTCGGATCCAAAAAAGCAAAAAGGGTGGTTAAAAGAGCCATAAGGGCATCGGAAGAAGAAGAACAAAAAATGGTTAAAACAGCAATAAAATATCAAATCTACTAAATGTTGATGAAATGATGCTAAAGTGGGGGATCCCAAGGTCAAGAATGAACGAACTGATGATTGGATGCGATATCGAATTAATTAACCAAGTGACATTCTCCCATTGTCTTCTGAAAAGGAGTTTCAGATTCTTTCTCGCCCTGACCAGTTTAGAGAATGTGTGTTGATATTGGTCCCCAGCTCGAAAGAACAAATATAAAAGGGGAAAAAAATTAAAATTTAAAATTGCTGGGCGTGTTGGTTCGCTGGACGTTAGGGGGGAAATGGGAACCTATGGACATGCCCGGGTGCTATGATGACAGTCTTCATAACGATATCTCAATGCGGGGGGTATGTGTGGGCAAATGTGGAGGAATACCCCAAATCCGAAAAGGATGTGCTAGTTGAAGGATGAAAATGAAAAGCTGGGCCCCCAGAGGGAAACCATATAAAAAAGCTCCAAAGAGGTGAAAACCCCTATATAATCACAGAGGGACAACCATTCCAAGATCACAGGAGGTGACAATCACATACAAGCTCACAGGGGGCGAAAACCATATACAAATAGAGGTGAAATTTAAATACAAGCTAAAAGAGAGGTGACAATTACATAAACTCACGGGGTGACATTACATGCCACAGAGGGTGAAACATAAAAGCTCACAGAGGGTGACAATTACATACAAGCTCACGAGAGGGAAAATTACATGCTCACAGAGGGGAATACATACAAGCTCAAAAAATGAAATTACATACAAGCTCACAGAGGTGACAAAGTGGCTATCCAAACACAAAAAAAAGAAAATTTGATCATTATCGTATAGTTGGTTTAATTTTCCAACACGAAATAAAAACCCCCAATCAATGAACACACTTTAACCCGGGTAGGGGGCATTGTACATTTTCCTATATACCAGCTTTTTCCCGTTGAACCCCCCTTCCCCCCGGGATCAAAATTTGGGGGGTTCTCGTGTTTGAAAAATATTATGATCTTTAATCTCAAACAGAAAATACTTTTTAAAAAACATTATAAAAGCAGAGTGGTAAACTGTTCGTGGAAAATAAAGGACTCGGATCAGCCCGGAGTTAAATGTTGAGGGGACATAATGAAAGATCATTTAAGTTTCCAGCAGTCTGAAAATTGGACAGCTTGGCTGTTCGATGGTGTAAAAAAACTCATTCGCTGAAGAATTTAAAATTGGGGGAAAACGATCTTGGGAAATATAGGATAAAAAGTTGGGTGTTTTGGGTTTCCATACTTTTTTGAGCTTTGGGGAAGGAAGGCCATTGAAAAAATAACAAAAAAAATGAATGGACAAAGTGAAAGATCTTTGGGGTTTCCCCACCCAACTGCAGAGGAAGAAATGAGCAAAAATAGCTGGATGGTTTCTGGTTTTAAAAACCAAACAAGTCTCCCCCAAATTTCGGGACACACAAACAGTTTTTAAAATCAAAGAGGGCGGGGAAAAGTATTGATGCTTTTTAAATCTTTTAAACAATGTTTTCCCCCTTTGGGTTATGCAATAGACATAAAAACCTTTAAAAAACTTTAAACAAAATGGGGGAATAAACCCCCAGGATGAGGTCGCTTTTTTTTTAAAGGGACGCGGCCAGCAATAATCCCTTTTTCGCATCCTCCCGACCGATTACCAGACCCCCCCCAAAAATTCTATTCTGGGAAATCTGATTCATGCACCTTAGCATTGGTGGGGACGTCACATCTTCAGCACCATTTGGACTCTGGTGTTATCCTTAGGGTGTGCCCGGTTCCGCCGTTTATGGTTCCTCCCCGTTCTGGCTATCATTTTTTTTACGGTGGGGGAAAGTCCACCAATCCTTACTCGCCCCCCGACATGCGTGGAAAAAAAGGGGCTCTTCTTCCCCCCTAATTTGGGCCCCGGAACCACTCGGGCAAATACTATAGTTCGTTCAACAACTCCCCCCGTCAGTGAAATTGTAGCAAAACCATTGATTCCAGTAGTGAAATTTTGCCTCAATCTTAGAATTATAACGCAAATGTCGGGGAAAAAATTGTTTGGAAACCTGGATTTTGAAATATAACGGTTTTTTGATGTTGGCGGCATATTTGGCGGTCTGATGGAAATTTTATTTTTTACAATAAACGCACCAATATGATTTTGATGTCAAGCCCATTAAAAGCGTAACACCCCGGTCCAGGGGGGCCAATGTTGATACTTAATGGTGTCAAAAAATAAACAAAAATGTAGTTTGTTGTATTTTTGGGGTTTAAAAAAAATAATTTCATTACAGTTAAAGTTAGCTGCCTGTCATAATGCCCCCCTTTTCCCCGCCCAGGTTTGGGGATTCTAGGGAGCTATTTTGAGACGTTCTCTTTAAATCGCCCTTTTTCAGTACAATGTGCTGTTTAACATATGGGGCGGGGGTACATTGCAATAAAATAGTTCTTTATTTCTGGTTTTTGTATACTGTGGAAAGATGACCCATATGTGCCTTTTAAAGGGCATTGGGACAACGCCCCCCAGGATTAGTGAGCTGGTACTAATCAAGATCCTACCCTACCTCAAGTTGGTGACCCTGGTAACAGACATTAGTTTTTGTCTGGTAAGTGGGTAGGATCGGGGGAAGCTCTCTGGGGGGGGGCAGGATGCGCAGTCACGCTGGATAAATCCGCCTACCGAGAGCGGAATATAAAGGTGACTATTAATCGCCTTTTCCGGCCATAAAAAAGCTGAACGGAAAACCCCAAAAAGGGGATAAAATGCCCCAGAAAGAGCCCTGGGCCCGCTGGAGCAAAACTTGGGCCGAGATGAGTTCTGTGGATCCACATTGAAACTCGGGCCCCTGAGGGGGGGGCCCGGTTAGCCTATGCCCCGGACAGTCTGGGCTGGAAAAGGGGACCCGGTGAGAAGTGGAAATTTTGGGAACAACACCAGGAAGACAGCACGCATGCCGACGATCTGGGCCCACCGGTGGGGAGACGCATGGCGCTGAGGGGGGCGTGGATAGGCTATTTTTCCCGCCCCGGGAACTCCTGTTAGTAAAATTGGGGACAATCAAAGCTAGGGGACAAACCGACAAAAACTGGACGGAAGGGAAAACCAAGTAGTCCACAAAAAGACCCAATCGGGCAGATGACGTTCAAAAACCGGGGGGGTGGTCGTCTAGACCCAATTAAAAAAATAGCAGCCTCCCCTTTGTGGTTGGCGGGGGACAGCGGTTTGACGGAACAAACCCAGTAAACGCTGGTTGAAATCGGACACGCCCCGAAAGAAAGCAAAACTTCAATGGAGAAGATTGTAAAGTAAAAAAAAACGTTCTTAGCGGCTTTTATATCCAAAAGAATGATAAAAATGGTAAAAAAAAACATCCACAGAAAGGGGGTGAGATAGTGAGATGTGCCTTTTTAAATCGCTATAATTTGAACTTTTTTTAAATTCAAATTCATTAGAAATGTTATATAAATTTTTTTGTTTTGAAAAAAAAATATGCCCCAAAAGTCCCCCAAATTTCGGATTCCCCTGTAACAAAATGTCGGTTTGCACTTATGACATCATTTAATTCCCATTTCAAGACCGGTTGATTTGGGCGGAAAATGCAAAATTGTTAAAAAAAACGTTTTTCTTCCTTTTGCTAATTTTGTCTTTAAATATTAAATGTCTGAAAACATTGTTTTCTACCACCCCAATGGACGCGAAAAATTTAGCACAAAAAAGGAAACTTTTAGATGGTATGATTGTTTGAATGGCAAAAATATTTGAGGTGGGGCATTTAGTTCAATCAAGTTTTCAATTTTTTCTAAATGGTTAAAAAGATACAAATTTTTTTGGGAGACAAGTTGAAGGGACATATTTCAGATATTGCGAAATGACTCTGAGGTCAACAATAGTTCCCAAAGCCAGTGCTGCGTTCAGGTGTATCACTTGTCGGGGGCGGAAGGGATAAGCGTAGCCGCTGAAAGTTTTTAAAAATTTTTAAACCCCCCGCTGGTCCAACGAGACTTGACAGTGTTTGGAAAGCAAAAAAAAAACCACTTCCACCCAAAATAAAAATAAATTGGAGGGCAAAAAAACCAGATAACGAAGTCCTCCGAGCAAAAATCCCAAGCGTCAACATTTAGAAGAACCAAGTCAGTTGGCCGGTCACATTTGCCTGATAAAAACATCCCCAAAAAGTTGATGTATAACTTAAGGGGGGACGTTCTGCTGGTGGACAGAAAAAAGCTTTAAAGTCACTCAAAATGTCTCTGAAATTTCGATATAGACACCACGGGCCGGAGATCTTTGCCCAAAATCGCCGTGGGGGTTTAAAAAAAGAAAAACCCCAAAATGAGAATCTCATGCCGTTGGGAAACACAGAGAAAGCAGGCGCGGGGGAACACAAACCCCAATTCAACCTTAATTTTGCCCCACCTGTGGTAGGGGATTGTGTTCAGCATTGGACTCACAGTCCCCCAACAAAGAAATGTGCAAAAGCCAGATTTTGCTCATCGTTAGCGATGGACATATTTTTAACAAAATAATGTTTTTTGCTATAGACAATAAAAAACTAAAAAAAAACGTTAATTTTTTTAGATCAATAGATTATTTCAAAAAAAAGTTACATTTTTCTATAGATAAAAGGTTTTTTGTAAAAAATTTAAAAATGTTTAGTGAATATTAAAATTTTCTAATTAGTGGTCAAAATGGCCCAATGTAAAAAATACACAAAGCTCACATATCAATATTATTTGTTAAATGGAAATTTTGTGAAATCCAAATAATGCACTATATCCTAACCAAAAATTTGATATCAATATAAGAAGGTGTGCTTTTTTGTAAAAAAATAACGCTTGAAACCTCTTAAGTCAACATGTTACGAATAAATTGAAATTACAAATAAAAAAATTCAGGACAAGGTTTAAAAGTTAAGCCCCATGTAACACGATTTGTAAGTGAAAAGCGACAGCCCTCATTAACGAGAGGACACGTTTATTGTATTTAATCGATTTAATCCGAAAAAATTCCCAGAACTTTTTTTTTGTCCCTTTCAACTCAGACGAAGTTTCCTCTGAAACTGAATTTTTCGTAAAAACTTTTTAATTTCTTAAAAGGCAGCAGCGTGCACATTGTAATCTACACTGGCAGCCCCTGGTTGTACCGTAATTGATTCCCCCCCATCAGGCAGATTTTTCCGACCAAATCCTTATCTCCTGAGTAAGACCAGGGGGCTCGAACAAATCCACAGTAGGTTTTGAACCGACTTTGGGGGTTCAGCTAGCAGGCCGATACTTCAACACTTTTTAGGCAGTCCCCAGACTTCAGAACTAATTGTTTTAAAGGGAGCCCCCCCCAAAAAAGGGTTTTATTTTTTCCCCAAAAAAAACCAAACATATTCTCATACAAGTTGGCCACCTGCGCAAAAGGTTTTTGATGATAAAAAACGTTTAGTGTATGCACTGTAGTTAGTTTTTTTAAAAAAAAAAATTTTCTTGAAAATATATTAAAAACCCACACTTCATCGTGTGGGTTTTAAAACATATGAAGTAAAAAAATGCCCAAAATTGCATATGTGTACAAAAAACCAGTCCGGATTCTCCCTCCGCCTTCTGAACCCAAAATACTTCCCAGAGACTTTATATTTTTTTTTACAAGGGCAAGATGAGTGATGGTCCAAAAAAAGCCGGACAATACTGTTCAGTGTTTCCCAAAATTGCCGAATGAGGTTTAATCAACCGAGAACCATAACGTCATAAAAAACAACCACATTGTGTAATTTCATTATAAGACTGCACGTTTATTTGCAAATACACTACCCTACGCTAGTGTTTTTCAAAAAAAAATTTTTCAATTAAATGATCAAAACATACATTTTTTTCACCAACAGAGTTAACTAACCCAAAGCCAACATACCAGTCAAGATGACCGGGGGAAACTGAATGTCTGGGTGTTTGCGGGCTTCCAATTGATTTTCGCTTTAGATGGGATTTATGTATTCTAGGCCCAATTGGTAGACTGGTGCCCCTGGCCCATCGGGGATTCTGCCCCCCAAAACCCCCGGGCCTCAGCGCGGGCCCAATTTGCATGTTGCTAGGTACGGTGTATTCCCGACTAATATTGACTGTTACTATTGGGGAAAAAGCTAATCTAGTTAAACTTTCAGATGTTAGAAACTTGTTTTGGATGCATGTGTGTAAAAAGGGTTTTATATGAGTGCTATAGTTTTTTCCTTTAAAATTTTTTTAATTTTTTTATAGAATCTTAGAGTAATTTATATATGATTACTAGTGTATTTCAAGCTTATGTGTTTCATCAGTTATCCATGAAAAATAGTCACAAGTTTACCAACACCCCACATTATCACATAAACTAACATCACTTATCAGTAATCCCAAAATAAAGGGCCGTTTGCACATCACCAACGTTAGCACATAAACTTTTCTTCATATTCAGATGATTCCTTTGAACCACTGATAATCTAAGCAGGAACATGAGATCTTGGATGGGGACTTACACCCCCATCTATTAAATTTTGTGGTTAAATGAAACACCATTTTTTTTTACATTATGTCGAAGGAGAAATTGTTCATCCCTTTTCACATTATGTCGAATGAGATCAATAGTCTACGCCCCTACATTATGTCGAAGGGGAAACAATAGTCAAGGGGAACTTTTTTTATGTCAAGGAGATCAATAGTCTACATGACAAATTTTTTATACATTATGTAAGGGGATCAATAGTCTAAAGACAACTTTTTACATTTGTCAATAGGGCAAAATTTTTAAAAATTTTTTTACATTATGTTAATAGATCAATAGTCTATTAACTTTTAAAAATTATTGAATGAGATAAAGTCTACATGTCAACTTTTGATCATTATTCGAAGGAACTAATCACAACAACTTTGATACATTATTTTGAAGGAGATCAAAGTCTACATACCAACTTTTTTTACATTTTCAATAGATCAATGGGCTACATGTCAACTTTTGAAAATTATATCGAAGGAGATATAGTTTACGGATAGCGGGGAAAAAAAAATGCTGTTAAAAATTTTTTTCCAGTTTAAATTAGTCGCTTTCAAAATTTTATCCATCTGAATCACCCGCTTGTTGCCCTAAACAAACAGATTAAAAAATATATTTTTCTACTACTGAATTTTGCTCCCTTTCCCTTTTTTGGGAAAAACGCTTGTTTTAACATTGCATTGAAATTCCCGATTTTTTTATCATTGTTGAGGGAAAAATTTGGAACCCCAACAAAAAATATTTCTTTTTTGCTCCCCAACAGAAGTACTGTCTAATGAGAATTTCTTAACTGGGAAACAATTTGATGACAATCTCCTTATGGTGAGGGTTTTTTCCACAAAACAGTGCTTTTTTTGTGGATGATAAACAATTGCTTCCCGATTATCATGTGCCATTGTCCATGTAATAGTCAATAGTTTGTGCTCTTCAAATCTTTGCAGTTTGATGGACAAAAGGTTCTAACATGAAACCATTTTTCAATTTTTCCCTATTTGCCCAGTTAAAGGAACTCTTATCTATGGAAACTTCCTTTTTGAAAGTAAAAAACATGTCTTTATCATTTTAATATTGAGTCCTATGCTGGTGTTTTCAAAATTATCAATAGAACATGTTCCTTTTTCACATTTGTAAAAAACTTTCTAGGCATTGTTATGTTTATTAAAGAAGGTTGGGAAAATTTTACCAAAATAATTTAATCGTAATTTGACTTTTGGACACATTACTTTAGCTAGGCATCGTTATTTTTTATGTTTCAACACTGAAAAAGTTATTTTACTGAAGAATTCTTATTAAAATTTAATTTTTATTACAAAATAATTACAACTTATTTGGTTGAAGGAAATAAATTTTTAAATTATTAAATTAAAACTATTTAATTTTAATTATACAAAAAATTCAACTAACTAATCAATAGTAGTAATACAGGGGAATAAAACCTTTTGAAAATTGTTTAACACTCCTCATTTAAAATTTTCTCAGTATGATGCAAGCTTTTGTCCCCTTTAAATGTTTTGTTCACAAAAAAAAACCTAAAAACCCCAAAAACCACCTTTTGGTTTTTATTTCGCGATCCCCCCCCCCCGTCCAGGGTTTCCCCCTGATCGGCCCCCCTTTTCATATCCCCCACATCCCGAATATATGGCGAAAAACGTAAAAAAAAAATTTTGCACTTACGTAAATAAAAATACTATGTGACCCCCATGAAGCCAACATAAACTTATCTAGTTATCTGGGGGTTTTTTAAATTTTCCATTTAATGAAACGAACCATTTGGGAGCCGGGCGTCAAGTCTGCCATCCCAACATGCCTCTGATAGAATGATTTTTTCTGAAATCGTTTTATATCTTTTTTATGGTTTTTAAACCATGGACTCAACCCTCATTTTATACTTCAAACGTCTGTTCACAGTTCAATTCTATAAATGTATATTTACATGTATATATATATATTTTTGTTATCTTCTTTTTTGACTTCTAGTGTTTTGTATTTTTACTTTATTCGTTTTTAGTCATATATTTTCATTTTAAGGCTGTTAGAATTTATTGTCCGATTCTATATGTTGTGTGCCGTCAAAGAAGTGAATTTCTTCACTTATGTTGTATCCTTTGCTTGATAAAGGCTTTTGGTCAAAACGTTGATGTATATTGCTATTTCTTTGCAGTTTGTTAAATTTCAGTACTTTGTTTTACGGTTTCGCCATTGCTATAGTTTTACTGCAGTCTTCCTTATATTGATAATAGAGGCTATATTGTGGTTTGATCAAGGTTACGGTAGCAATTGTCTAATGTTTTCAAACGAACACCTAGTAAAATATTTCATCAAGAGACGAATACAAGTTACTTTGACCTCTACAATTTCAGTTTCAGTTTTGAAAATCTTTATTGCACTCCGGACATGCCAATAGGTACCTCGATCCCTTTCGCAATATCTCCAACAGCGTCCAGCAACTGACCGTACCAGTACGATTTTGATTGATGAGTCTCCTCATAAACCTGTTAAGCTGTTCTTTTCTGGCCACCCAACTTCATTCCCAACTCTTGCAATCTAGTTAGTAGTTGATCTAGATTGGTTTAAATGAAAGTCCTCTTTGCGGCCACACTCTACGAGGGTGCTCAGAATGTCAACTCTATCCACTGACTGGCCCCCTGATTCTATAATTACTATGAAAAATGAATGAAAATCGTGGCGTATCCCAAAGGTCGTAGCCATCAACCACAGTAAACGAGTCGTTGATTTTCTAGGCACCACTATACGTTCAGTAGTTTGCCATTGCTTTCTGAACGGTGAGGTCTATTTTCCCTTTTTGTAAAATTCCACGAAACGAATTTGCTTTCCAATCTTTCCCACCGTGGGTTGAACCAGGTACGCTTGGGTCTGTGATCGCTCACTACCGCTTGAGCTACAGACGCAATTACTATAGGTGATCAAAATGGTTGCCTTTAGTGTTCACACATTTATAAGTGCGGCAATCTGCTGCTCTAGCAACGTTGGCTAATGTGTCCTTATGTATATAGTTGCTAATAGTGAAGTTGAAAACATGCTGCCATGAAATTACAGGTTGAAGGTCAACTTGGGATAACAATTTCTATATACTTGTGGATGGACTAGAAACCCTGAATCTTTATTTGGGGACTTGATGGACCAAATTATTTGGGGACTTGATGGACCAAATTATTTGGGGACTTGATGGACCAAATTATTTGGGGACCAAATTGTCCACGAATTGATGTCTGGAGGTAATTTAGTGTCTATGTGTCTTTAAATAGAGTAACCTTTGCAGTATACATAGTCTTCTACAACAGAACATCGGGAAAGAAGGCAAGAGGAAGACCACGGAAAAGATGGTTAGATGGCGTAGCAGAATCCTGTGAAAGAGCAAAGATAACAATCACACAAGCCACCAGAACAGCAAAAGACAAAAACAGAAAATCACGACACTGGGCAACAACCCGGTAGCAGTGTGATGACAAAAGAAGAAGAAGAAAGAAACCTTTGACCTATCACATCTTAATTTCTTCTTCTTCTTCGAACGCTCCATATCGACCATTTGTTAACCACTATGTGTGATCTGTATATCATCTGAGCCTAAGAACGATAGTGACTACTTATCTTACTTAATCCCGCCTAAAGTGACACATGGGGCTTCAGAAAGGACTTTCCATGCTCTCCTGTCCGTGCAACCTTCAGCGCAGAGCCCACGTCAGAGAGCGTGGTGTCAGTTCCTCTTCCATCATGCGCCTCCATGTTGTCCGTGGTCTGCCTTTCTTTCTCTTCCCTTGGGTGCCTGGGGCAGAGGCATTTCTTGTCTCATTCTCAAAACCCCCGAATTTATTTCTTTTTTGAGTTTTATTCATTGACTTTGTTTTGTGTTTTGGAGAGGGTTTTTGGATTTTTTTACGGGCCAAAAGTTTCCCCAAGATTTGCAAGCAAAGGGGAAAAAACTGACATCCCAAGTATCCCCGGTCATCCTCCAACCCCCGATCCGTAGAAAAAACTGGCAAAACAATGTTTTTATGAGAAGTTTTTGGCCAGATTTTGGGATTTCCCATACTGGTTTCATTCGGAAAAGCGGTTCCCCTTACTGAGTGATTTTTTTCTTCCTCTGTACCATTTATTTCGACCCCAAGATTTAAATGCCAACCCTTTCCGTTTTTCATTTTCAACATTCGGTTTTTTTTTCACTGTTTAAATTTTTTTGTTTTTCCTGTTTTTTTTTTGAGGCCTACTGTTTTTGCCTGTGAAGTATTGTACTTTTTTTTGTATATGCAATTTTGTGACACGGGCATATTTCAAAGTCCAGGTCCTAAACATCTCAAAGGGGTCCATCTTACCTTTTGTGTTTTGTTTTAGGATTTGACCCGTCAATTGTAATATAAAAAAAAAGAGGACACACCCCTGTCTTAACCAGTTTTTACTGGGAATTTTTGGGGAATTCTTTATTGGGGAAAAATTTTTATGAAAGGGGGTATGTTTGAAAAGCTTGGGGTTGGTAATGTCTCAGATTTATGGGGCCCGGGACGTGTGAATGCCTTTTCAAAATCTTGAAGTTGATATATATAGTTTTTAACCCCAATTGTTCAAAATTTTACGGGGTAAATATGTTTCATTTTTTCCTTTTCCCTTTTAACCTGTTGCCCACCTAGAACTTATCATTCTTTTGATTTTTATGAAATTTTTAAATATTTTTAAAATTAAAGCCGTTTCTTCCGTTATTGCACTGTTAGTTTTCGGGTTTTTCCCATATTAGTCCAACCCTTGGAATTTTTTCCAGATACCCAAAACAAGGCTCTAATTTTTTTGAGTAAGAGGGGATGATTTAAAATCTGTTTTTTATTTTTCCCGGTGCGTTTTTAAGGGACCCAATAGTTTTACTATTTTTTTTTTTGGCTTTTGAGGTTGATACAATATCCGTGGGCCGGGGGATATCCAGGGAGTTCAGGACGGTCTGTTAGATCTTCAAAGGGGGAGTCCATCTCAATCCTGCTCCGTCTTTGTAAACATTTCCGGGGGTTTTTCGATAATGTTATGGGTTTTTTTTACCTCCCATAATTGTTTGAATCTTGCAGTGGTGAGATTTTTTACTTTGGTTTTTCGGGGTTTTCCTGTTTTTCCAAAATTTTGCCCTTTCTGTTCTCCCTTTTTCCTTTTTGTTTAGTTCTGTATTTTCTTTTCGCCTTATTTTTTTGACGTTCTGATTAATACTATTGATAAATTTTTTCCCTTTGTTTTTGATGTATTCAGTTCATATCCACTTTTATGTTGCCCTTTTATGCCCCCAGTACATTTGCTAATTTTTTAAGGCCTTTTGACCCTTTCCTTTTTTTTTGGATATTTAGTTTGGGTTTTTGCTTTGACAGGATTTAAATCTTTTTGTTCCCACTATATTTTTTTGTAAATCTTTTGTTTTTTAATAAGTTAACATTAAAATATTCTGTTCTTTTTGGGCTTTATATATTTTTTTGGTTTTCCTATCAGGCAACGAAAGGGGTTCGCCCCACGTCAGCTCCTCTTTTCCCCTTTTCATAAGTAATTTTTTGCATTTACGTTGATCAAAAAGGGTCTATCTTTTTATCTCTTCCTTTTGGGGGGATATCCTTGTACTTGGTAGGGCCCCTTGGAAAAAGTCCCTCTATGATCAGTCTTTTTTCTAGAAAAAAATTGCCAACTTTTCCCCATTTTCATTTGACCCAACCCCTCTTTCCCCATTATTGCTTTTTTCTTGTTGATTTTTTCCCAATTTTTGGTTTATTCCCCCCTTATACAAAACGTCCTGAGCGGGAACCTTGCCCACTTTCCGCAACCTTCTAAAAAATGTGTTTTTGCCCTCTTCTTCGGTTTCCGGGGGGTATAGCATTGAAGTGTTATTTTCCTTGTTTCCCAAAGGGTTTTAAACTTTTCATTAATGGGGCCATTTAAAGAATGTTTATTCAATCCTTTCCTTATTATTAGTCCTTATATCTCCAACACGTCGTTACCGTCCCAGTAGTTTTTGATTGAACCCCCAAAACCCTTTTAAAGCTGCCCTTTTCGGCCCCCAAACTTCTTTTCCCCAACCCTTTTGCAATCGGGAGGATCGGGGTTGGTTTTAAAATGAAAGTCCCCCCCACACTCTACGGGGGTGCTCAGAATTCAACCTATCCACTGACGGGCCCCTGATTCTATAATTACTAAAAAATGAATAAAAATTTTATCCCAAAGGTCGACCCTAAACCCCCAATCGGTGTTGATTTTCAGGCACCATATAGTTCAGTAGTTTGCCTTTCCCTTTCGCGGGAGGTCTATTTTTCCTTTTTAAAAAAATTCCACGGAAACAAATTTGTTTCCCAATTTTTCCCACCGTGGTTTAACCGGGTAGCTTGCGGATCGGCTCACCCCGCTTGAGCACAGACGTTTAATTATTGGGGATCAAAATGGTTCCCTTTAGTTTTCCAAAATTTTATAAGTGGGAAACTGCTGCTCAGCAACGTTCAATTTTCCTTGGAAAAGTTGCTAAAGTGAAGTTAAAAACATGCTGTGCCGGGGAAATTACAGGGTTGAAGGTCAACTTGGGATAAAAATTTTTCTATACTTGTGGAGGGACTACAGAAACCCTGAATTTTTTTTGGGGACTTGAGGGGACCAAATTATTTGGGATTTGATGGACCAAATTTTTTGGGGGATTGAGGGACCAAATTATTTGGGGACCAAATTGTCCACAAATTTGATGTCTAGGAAAATTTTAGGTCTATGTGTCTTTAAATGAGAAACCCTTTGCAGATTGCTTCTAAAAAAGAACATGGGGAAAGAAGGAAGAGGAAGCCCACAAAAGTGGTTAGAGGGCGAGGCTGAGGAAAAGATAAAATCCAAAAAGCCCCCAGAACCAAGACAAAAAAAAATTAGACACTGGGCCAAAAACCGGGGGGTGTGATGAAAAAAGAAGAAGAAAGAAACCCTTTGACCTATAAATTTTAATTTTTCTTTTTTAACGCTCCATATCGACCATTTGTTAACCATTTGTGTGACTGTTATCATCGGGCCTAAGAACATAGATTGTAAGTAATGGCCAAAGAGGCCAGCACTTTCGATTTTGCGACGTTTTTTTAACTGGGGTAGCTTCATAGGCCTCCCCTCCCCGCCTTTTAGACATGCTTTGTAGCGCAGGGCTTACCCTTTCCCTTCCCCTTGGGCCCCGGCACCAAAAGGGGCGCCCCTTAATTTAACACTGAACCAGGCATAACTAGAAACCTTGATGTCCCAAAAACCAGCAAAACCCCGTAAATAATGTTTTGGGATTTCGCCCGTGTTGTGTCTCACAGTATATCGATCTACCGATGGGAGTAAGGCAGACAGTTGATTTATTTACGAGTTTCCTTCCCAGACAGAGTTTTATTAATTTCACCATGACCCCGGGTTGTGGGGGGAAAGAATAGAAACTCGGTCAATGGGGCGGGGAACCGTGGGGGCCCCCCTAGTCAATAAAAGGTCAAGAAATGGATTCGGCATACTTATGGGGCATAACTGGCAAAAAGCAACGTTTTGGTTTTGGACCCAATACAACTACAAAAAGTAAAATGTGTGATATGGATTTTGGGGGAAGAAGAACAAAGAGGGTTGAAATGTAGAAAAAAAAGTCAAATGCAAGTTTTTTGACTAAAAAAGTGGTTTCCCTAAAAAAATTTAAATAAAATCCTAAAAAAATGTTTCACTATTTAAAATTCATCAGGAACCCTCGCCGGTGAAAGGGTTTCATGCACGCAGCGAGATTTTCCTTGAGAAAAAAATCGGAAACATTTTTATCACCAATAATGATGATGGATCATCAATCAATCAAACATTTTTGGGGACGAGTTTTCCCACGCTTAAAAAAACCCCCATTTAAATTGAAGGGTTTGTGGTATATCCCAATTTTAAAGTTTTTAAAAAAAATTTTAAAATTTTTGGAAAAAATCTTTGTCTCATCTTGTCTTAAAAAATAAAAAAAAAATGTTAGGTCTATAGCAACAACAAAGTACTTTGGTAAATACATTGTTTTATATTGAATTTTGAATAAAAACTTTTTAATGGGAAAGTGGGGTGGCCTTTTTTCCCCTAAGCCATTCAATTGATTCCCAATATGAACTTTAAAAATATCATTTTGAAATAAATGAACTGCACGTTAGCAAAAAAACATTGATTATCAAAAAGGGATCTTCGTTTTAGATAAAAAAAAGATAGACGCATGAGCAAAACAATGAACCATCTGTTCAAGGGTTGTCACAAACAAAAACATCAAATACAATAGTTGTTTTTTAAAGTCAACCCCTTTTTTTAACAAAGATCTAGCTGAGCCGAATTCCGTAGTACCGGGATCCCCCAAAGTAATTGGGGAAGAGTTGAAGATATTTTGTGGGAAATTTTTTTGTTTAATCTTTTTCTAATAAACTTGTTTTGGGGGTTTTCACCCTTTTTGATTTTGAACGACAATTTTTTTTGGGGTCTTAAAAAACAACTACGTTTTTTTCTTCCGTATCCGATGTACAGGAACTCCCATTCACCTAATTTAGATAGGATCTTTGTAAAATATCCAGAGGCTCCACAGGAAGGGAACCTGGTACTTTTGGAGAGAGATAACACCAGCCCTATGCCCAGAGATCCCCCAAAAAATGAAAAAACAGAACTGAAAACAAAAATTTTTAGTTATTTGTATGCATACAACCAGTGGTGTAGCTTTTATTTTTATGATAAACCAGTGGGGCCCGAGTCATTTTTTTGTATGCATACAACCAGTGGCGGCTCTAGTCATTTTTTTTGTATTACAAAGTGGCTGTAAACATTTTTTTGGGGGGCCAGACACAAAATTTTTTGAAAAACATGTTTTTTTTGTATTTTCTATTTTTTTATTCCAGGAAGTTTCCTCGATTATTTAAGGGCCCCCTGACCTTTAAAGACGAGCCGCCCCCGATACAACATAAATATTTCCCCTTCCTTTTTGTCTTTTGGGTTTAGTAGACACTAGACAATTTATATGTTTTATATATATATATATTTTTTATATATCCAGGGGGGGTTTTTTCATTAGGGGCCCTGGGCCCCCGCCCCACCAGTAATCGAAAAAGGGAAAATCCCCAATAGTCAAAAAATATAAAACTTCAAAAATCATGATTTTTTAGAAAAATTTTTCTCCCCAAAAAAAAAATAAAGCCGCGACTGAAATATCGAAAGATAATGCCAGATGTTATTTACTATTTAAACGTCTTAGCTTTAAAAGGTAGGGGTTGATCACTTTAAGGTACCTGGTTAAAAACCCCGGGGGGCAAGTTTAAACAAAAAGTTCCCTTTAATTTTTTAAGGGAAAGATAAAAAAAAACCCCACCGTTCATAAATAAGAAAATATAAGAAAAAATGGACCCAGAAAATTGACGACTCGTTTATTGGGGAGATGGTACGTCCTGAAAAGGGTATTCACGATTTTCCTTTTTTTTGAATATAAACTAAGGGAAAACAACTTTGTTGAACAAAAAAAAATCAAATAAAGAACAATTCGACAACTAAAAAAGCAAAATTCGCCATCCTAACAATTGCCAAACCTAGACCCCCGAATCTGATAAAAAAAACTGGGCATGACAGAGGGGAAATATTACAAATGCGGGGGTAAAAAGAAGAAACCGGTCACAAAATGGGAAATCAGGAAAAAGGGGTGAAACATACTGGCCCACAAAGTAGATTTTACCCAAAAGACAATGCGTCTCAAAGTTGTTGTTCCAAACAGGGGTAAGCGAAAGGTCATCCACACAAAATGTGGGGGAAAAAGAGATGAAAGACAAAATTTTAAACCCCAAAAAGTATGTTCGAAATTTTTCTAATCCTGACCCGGGGACAAAACAGGGTCAAAAAAAGAAAAAAGGAAAATGAATTTTTCAATCCTGTTTTTTCATTCTCTTTTCTTTCTTTTCTTTTGACTTGTTTAACCCGGGGTTTGGGGTCCACTTGGTGAGAATGCCCGAATACACCAGATGCAAAAACGCAAACCTGAAAAAAGGAATCATCTTGATAGACAATACTATAGACTTTTTCACGTTTTGGCCGTGATCCCATTTCCCACACCCTTTTTAGTCGCTTCTTTCACATGCGTGGCAGGTAACAGTGGTTCTTTCCCCACCCCAAATGTGGGCCCGAACCACCAGGGGACACTCCTAATGCCTATAGAAAATAAATACATATTGCAATTTTTAAAACAAAAGTTTCCGGGCACACATATCATATCCAAAAATTAAAAAAAGGTTCTTTGACACTACATATCATAGACATATAGCATAAAGAAAAAACATTTAATATTCTAAACGCCTATTTTTTGATTAATTTTATTGGACCAAAAAAACGTCTGGAATAAATCGCATCACCTTTTGACTCGTGTCAGGGTTGTACACTCAAAATTGACAAAAATCATCTGTTGGTATATATTTCAATTAAGTGAGCTTTTTTTTTTGTTTAAGTTTGGGTTGACAAACCCCTTTTTGTTATTTTTCAACAGTGGAGTCTCAATATTTTCATAATGTTTTTTTTTCTTTTTTTTTGTTTTTAAGTTCTAATTTTTTCCCTTCTTTATTAGTGGGGCCTTTTTCTTCATCGTTGAATCATCTTCTTTCTTCCACCATATTTATTACAGAAAGAGAGGGGATGGATTGGGGGGGGGGGGTAGTGATCTTGTTTTTGGGGTTCAAGGCACTTTGTAAACTGTTATTCATTTTAATGATTTTGATGCCGTCACTCCATTTTTGTGGGCTTTGAATTACTCAAGTAATATATCTTTTTGTGTTTTAAAGGGTTTGTAAGGATGGTTATTCACCGGGGTTTTACCCATATGGTTCGGTCCTCCGAGAAATGGCACGCCCCCTGGGAGATATTTCCAAAACACGAACCGTTCCGGCCCAACCTACGGACTTGGAAAACTGATTTAAAACGGGGTCCGGTTCGCCCAGACATTCACTGCAATAAGGGTTAATCATTTTGCCCCTATACCCCAGTTTCGTGTATTATTTTGTTATACTGGGGGATCTCATAATACAGAGCAAGAGGAAAACCCAAAGTGAAGCGAGGGATCAAGAACAGGTTTAAGAAAATGAATAAATGCATACAAAATATTGAAAAAACCCACACACAAGATCACTACATAGGAACCCCTCCCCCCCCCCAACACCCTTTAAAAAAAAAAGGGGAGGAGAAGAAAATTATACGTAAAAAGGCAACTACAAACACATGATATCCCCATACTAAACTAGGCAGAAGACATAAGACCACATTCGCTGGATCATTGAAGAAAAAAAAAAAGAGACTGAAGGAAGGCATTTAAAAAAAAAAAAAAAAAGTCGGGTTTATTTTAAAAAAATGTCCCAGATTTTTAAAAATGCCCCATTATGCAGAAAAAAACACAAACTTGTCAAAATATCAGCAGTCTTGAAGGGAGTGAAGTTAGGGAAAGGGAACAACAATAGGGAACGCTGGGGGTAAAAGAACGGGCTTTTTAACTAAAGAAGTGAACGGGTGTCACTTTTAAACGGTAGATTGGGAATCAACCCAAACAAAGCTTGCAGAAAACGATAAACCCGGCCGTAAGGCGTAACTTGGGGAAACCCCTCTAAAGAATGGGATAATGGATTATACGGTTCCAATCTCCTAGGGGAAATTACTTGCGGGCCCATGAACATCTAACTACGAAGGAATTATTATTAAATTTTTGTCTGCCCAAAAAATGTCTTTAAACCCAATTTTCGATTTTTTGACGTTATGAATATCACAGCCGATAATTGTACGATTTTTCTGCTGACGTTATGAATATCACAGCCGATAATTGTACGATTTTTCTGCTGACGTTATGAATATCACAGCCGATAATTGTTCAACAAAGTTCTGGATACAAGAACAGGCAAGGCTCTGTTCCTTCTAATGTGATACTCGTGAATGTTGAGAACAATTCCCGGTAAAGGGGAATATGCTGCTGGCTGCTCAGTCTGGTCCCGTCTGGAATTCCTCGTCAAGTTGATTTTTCTCTACTAGTCAGTCCCGCCTGAAGGGTTTTCGTAGAGGTGATGCTTCTCTGCAAGTCAGTTCCCGTCTGGGCTGGAATAAAAACACAGGTCCAAAACTTGGACAGTAGGTGGAATAATTTTAGTGGTAAGATTACTGCTGTCAATCCCATCTCTTAAATTCCTCTGGTTCTTCTGGAAATGTTTCATCCGTAAAGTCAACGATATATACGTAGACTCTTGCATACGTAGTCTAAGGTCAACAACGCTGCACTTCATCTCTCATAGTTCATCTTTTTTTGACGATTTCTTTCACACTTCACATTAATAATAAGTTGAGTGCTTCGCGCTTCAATATTGTACGACTCGGTTCATTGAGGTATATGCAACTAGGCATGTCATTCATCAAAGCTAGTCCTCTCTCGGTTTTCTCTTGTCACCTGATAAAACTACCTTATTATAATTTTATATGGACAAATGTTCCTCTTAACAACTCTAAAATACATATCACAATATCGTTACTTTTCCTTAATATACAATAACAGAGTTATATACAGTACTTGTCAATAAATTCGTCGACTTATTTCTCCTACGGTTGAAATCCACGAACAACAATTCAAAATTTACCTATCTAATTTCACACATCTTCTCGCTACCACGTCTTGGCTTGCACTCTCATAATGGCAATGTCTTTGTCTTCGCTTTCCGTCAAATAGGTCGTGTGCAACAACATAGCGAGTCCAATTCTGCTCCTCTGAAATGTGCCGTGTGTAAAAGTAACCCGGATGGGCTGACCGTTACTTTTTCTCTATAGTGGAGTATGGTTGGCCAGTTGACCATCAGTTTCCCATTTGTCTTTTTCCTAAGGAGGGAACATACACTGTCACAATAGACCCTCAACCAACTCATGCTGTCTTGCTACCATTAGCTAGCTTCTGAAGCTCCTTACAGCTCTTCTTCGTGTAGTTAGTAAAGACGGCTGGTGTGATGTTAAGGTCGTCAACATTCGTGTGTCAATGGTCAATAAAAAACTGTATGGTCTGCCATTCTCTCACTGCCTGATACCCTGTCTGCTTTTCTGTTTTATTGCCTGTCTGATTGCCTGTATGTCTGATTGCCTCTCTGCTTGACTGCCTGTCTGACTGCCTGCTTACCTGCATGTCTGATTGCCTCTCTGCTTGCTTGTCTTACAGCATGTCTGCTTGCCTGCCTGTCTGATAGTCTGTCTGGCTGCCTGTCTGATTGCCTGTCTGATGGTCTTTCTGTTTGTTAGCCTGTTTGTTTGTTTTCCTGTCTGATTGCCTCTCTGTTTGCTTGTCTTATAGCATGACTGCTTGTCTGCCTGTCTGATGGTCTGTCCGGCTGCCTGTCTGATGGTCTATCTGTTTGTTAGCTTGTCTGTTTGTCTGCCTGTATGATTGCCTCTCTGTTTGCTTGTCTTATAGCATGACTGCTTGCCTGCCTGTCTGTTTGTCTGAGTGCTAGCCTGCCTGTATGATTGCATGTCTTTCTGCTTGCCTGTCTGCCGCTTGCTTGCATGTCTGGTTGCCTGTTTGGTTGCCTACCTGTCTGTTTGCATGTCTGCCTGATTTCATGTCTGGTTGCCTGTCTGTCAGAAACAAACAAATCATAAATTAGTCTAAGAATTAGGACATGAGTAATTCATCAAAATCTGACAACTGTCACACGTGATGCACGGATATCGAGTCTTACATCTCCAAGAAACCGTATAACACACACATATAATGGTTGACAAACTCTTGTTAAGTCGCTCAAGCAGCGATCTTGACATGTTGGATAATAGTGTGGGGACAGAGAACAATATACACAGGGCTATGCGGTATATGTTCTCAGTATGATGCAAATCTTCGAAATGCCGCTCCTTAAATGTATAAATCATAAATAGTATACATCAATATCGGAATAACATAAACCAGTTGTTCTCAAACTGTAGGTCGCGACCCTTAAGGGTCGAGCGACCATTCCAGGGTCGCATAAGACCATCAGAAAACACATATTTATCATAATTAGAAATAAATATTGTTACATAATTGTATAGTTGGGGGTCACCACAACATGAAGAACTGTATTAAAGGGTTGCGGTCTTGGGAACATTGAGAACCACTGACATAGACCAATATAGAAAAGCGTTGGGTAAAGATTTTTAATTATTTAATGATACAAATTGTATTTTGATTTCGCTATTTATGCCGCCCCCTTACTGACTCGACATCTCTGTATCATAGTACTGCACGGCCCTGAATATACAGACACTTAGGTCAGAGCGTCACGGCTAGGGCACAGCCAACTGTAGATAACTAGGCCAGACAACTGAACGGCGATTCCCAGACCTAGATCAGAAAAGGGGTCTGGAGATAACAGATGTTTGATAGAACACTGCACATATTTTTGCAATTTTAGTTAATTCTGCTGGTCTACAGTTATTTATTGGTGAAAAATTTTGATAATATTGATATTTCTTATTGTTAAACTTAACTTGTTGCATTATATAACTTCGATTTAGCATTATGTGTTGATTTAAAAATGAATTCGTCTATATACATCAATACTGGAATGCGAGGTCACGTGGTGTAGTTGGGGTCTGATTTCCACAATTCTTACCTGAGTTCGAAGGCCTATAAGTTTATAGTTGGCTCTGGCTAGGGCAACGTGAACTTATATTTAGGTCAGGTCACCACTGCGTGACATGACACAGACGAAATATGACTTCCTTGCCACAACTAACTCTAGATAACTAGGCTAGACAACTGACGGGAAACACATGACCTTGATTATAGTGGGGTGGGGGCTGGAATCCATATATGTTTGATAGAACACTGCAAGCTGTTTTTGCAATTTTACTCAATTCTGTCAGTCTATGGTTATTTATTTGTGAAAAATATTCATAACATTGATATTCCTTATTGTTAAACTTAACTTGTTACATGGGGTCAAAGGCACATAAGGACAACGTCGTGTCAGGATTAGTGAGCTGGCGCTAACCAAGATCCTACCCCACCTCCACGTGGTGACCCTGGAAATAGACAACAGGGTCCTGCCTGGCTAAGCGGGTAGGGATCGAGGGAGAGCTACTCTGGTATAAGTAGTGATGCAGACGCAGTTACGTTGGATGAGATCCGCTTGCAACACAGACGAGTAGAATCCCAGAGTGACTATCAATGCATGTCTCTCCCGGCCGAGGAGAAAAGCTGAACAAATAAACATAAAGGTATGAGGGGTGCATCCAGAGATGAGACGTGGGGCCCACATAGGGCGAAACTCGGAGCCCTGAGGTGGGGGCCCGAATTGAGTTGCGTGTTCTGACATTCTCGAGGCATAGCAAATGTGAGCACGGTGAGAAACCTGATAAACACGTTGAGCATGCACTAAAGTAGAGCGAACACGCATACGGACGATACACAGGTGAGACCACCGATGAGGTAGACATGCACGGTGTTGATAATGGGGCGAAAAAAAGACATGGCAAACGTAGGGGTAAGTGGCTACCCAAATGTGCAGAAAAACTGGAACGCCCAGCAGAGACTTGGCTCTGTCCTGGCCCACCAGGATGTGTTTTCTTTTTTTTCTCTCCTTTTCTTTCCCCTTTATACGATACATTAAATTGAAAACAATTTCTCCGTACCGCTCTATTCTGGACAACTCGCTCAATCTCGTCTATGAAATTGATATTTTTCGTTTCTCTCAGTAAAGCTTGTTTATTTCATGGTTTTCTTGCACAATTTGTCTCCTGCTCCAATGCCATCATCTAACATTGAAAATAACAATCGTGGCATATCCTTTACAGGACGTAGCCATGAACCACAGTAAACGAGTCGTTGATTTTCTTGTCACCACTTATACGTTCAATCGTTTGCCATTGATTTCTGAACGGTGAGGTCTAGTTTTACATTTCATAAAAATCCAACAGAACCAAATTTGCTTCCAAATTGCCTGCCGCGGATTTTGAACCAGGTACGCTTTGGTTTGGTATCGAGCTCACTACCGGTTAAGCTATAGACGCCTATATATATATATATATATATATATATATATATATATAATAATAATAATTCATCTCGTACCGTTATACGTTACATAGGGCCTGCTAGTAGTTTCCCATACCGCTCTATCCTGGGCAACTAGCTCAATCTCCTCCATGAAACTGAGACCGGTATTTCTTGTCTCTCTCAGCAAAGTTCGTTTCAAGGTCTCCTTAGGTCAACCTCTCTTTCTTGAGCCCTTTGCATCCCACTTCAATGTCTGCTTTGATATTCGTTGATCATTTCTCCTCAAGGTGTGTCCAACATATCTCAATCTTTTCTTTTTTATAACAGTTGTCACTAGTGGTTGACCAGACATTTCTATGTTTTCATCATTTCTGAATTCGTTCCATTTTATAGTCATTATTTTTCGCAGACATCTGTTTTCAAATGCATTCAACTTGCTTTCTATATCTTTAGTCATTTTCCAACTCTCGCTGGCATATGTTAGGTTTGATACAACATTTGAATTGAAAATTCGTAATTTAGTTTTAATACTATATAACTTGCAGTTTCATATTTTATTTAAACTTTTAAAAGCTGATCATTAAGACAAGTTTGTTACAAAGGAAAGTACAGTGCTCTAGGTGAAAAGCCACTGTGCTGGTCAATGACGTGATTTGCATATATTTGTACGCCCTTATTATGGCTTGGTTATTGGTTACTAAACTGACGTCATTGCACTCCGGGCAGACCATAGGTGCTCAGTCTCTCCTAACAGATATCGACGAGTATGCATACTGATTGTTCCCGTGGCTCGCTGATTTTTTATTTTTTATTTTTCGATCCAGAAGCACTTGAGTTTTCAGCTCTTCGGCTCGTTGCCATGGACATCGTAACCTTCGGTTCGGTGCCACGAACGCCGTGAATCTGGGGAACCTGTGGCTTTTCTTCCAGCCCGCGGAATTGAACCCGCACACACAGAGGGCTAGTCACCCGCAGTCCAACGCGCTACGAACACGCTGGGCACTGATTAAACACACCCTTCACTCTGCCCCACAGTTTTTTTCAGTTCGACTTGTACAACGGGTTACTCCAAACTGCCTAAATCGCTTGATCAATTCAACATCGATTTTAGTGTGCCCTTATTATGGCTAATGTTATCAATCAATAAAGTACCGCGTCTGCCGGCGTAGGCGATCGCGTCTCTCTACAACCCTCTCTCTCTCCTTGGTGCAGGTAATCATTTCTGACATCGATCTTTTATCGAATCATGATATCAGACCATGCAACATCTTCTCTCTCTCCCTGTTTTCCACATTCTCTCCTTAATTGAATTTTACGTGTAGTCTCCAAATGATCTAAACCTTCTCTTTGCTCCCACGCTCAGATCACACACACAGAGTGGTTTAACAAGTGATCGACATGAAGTGTTCTCTCTTTGACGCGATCACCGCCCAGACCGATATACCAGATCTCCCTATAAATTCTATTCATGTGAAAATCTGATTCATGCAGCCTTAGCATTGGTGTGTTTTACGTCACATCTTAAGCATAATTTGGAGCTCTGGTGCTTATCCTTCGGCGATCCGATTTCAGCCAGCGTTTACTCGGTTCGCTCTCCGCTCTGTAGCCATCTAGTGTTTTCTACGGTGTGGGGTAGCTAGCCCCACTCCCAAGCTCCTTAGACGCCTCTTACGACATGCGTGGCAGGTAACAGTGGTTCTATTCTTTACATCCCAATTTGGGCCCAGGTAACCACTCGGACGATGAATTGCTCGAAGAAGAACTATTTGTTGCATTATGTTAATTTGAGATAAGAGTATATTCATTTATCTACACAATTAGATGTTATTCATCGAATCGGTGAGATCGTGTTCCTAGTCCTATCGGAAAAAACTTAGGTCCGGTGTTCAATTTGAGCACGTAAAAGAACCCTTGGTAGTTCAAAATCGTAAGAGCAGGCTGAAAAGCCGCTGCCCGGGCAAAATTCACTAGAAAAGATTAAAAATAAAATTCCTACAAAAATATCTTCCCAACCTTCAAAATTACACTGGGAACCTCGCCGGTGCTACGGAGTTCAAGCTCACTGCCGTTTAAGCTACAGACCACTCAATATAATCTAAAAAAAACAAAAGTTTGTTGCATATCCTTTACAGTACTTTGCGAACCAACCCCAGCTTTTTAACGCTGTTTGTGAGTTTTCTAGGAATGATTACGTTCAGTAGTTTGCCATTGCTTTCTGAACGGGTGGTGCCATCGTCCTTTGTAAAAATCCACGCGAAACAATGTGCAACCAAACTGTCCGCAGCGTGATTCGAACTCAGAACGTCGAGGTTAATAGACCGAGTCACTATTCCTAAGTAACAGCGCCACTCAGTTATTTACATTCAAGAAAGATTTGGAAACTGATAAAATTGCCTTCGAAACAAATTATGTTTGTACAAAGCAAGTTTTGACACGAAACACAGAAATAATTGCCTTTTTCTTTGACTCAGTTCAAATCAGTTCCTTGTAGTTGTAGCGATGCGATGAAGGCGATTACTAACGTTTTTCACGCAGCCCCCATTAACAAAAGGACGAATAACTTAGCTGACGAATCAAAAATTTTTGTTGGATGGGAGCTTGTTTTTGTATATTTTTGATAGAACACTGCATGCTTTTTGCAGTTTTTCCCCAATTCCACGCTTTAATGGTTATTTATCTGTGAAAAATGTTAATAATACTGACATTCCTTAACTTTAAAATTAACTTGTTAGATAATAAAACCCTGACTTAGCGTGTTGTGTTGTTTTAAAATGAATTAGTCTATATACAACAACACTGGAATGCGAGGATCACGCGACAGTTGTGGTCTCACTTCCTAGAATATTTACCCGAGCCTGCCGGCCGTATATTGATCGGAAACCCTGTTTTCGCTGCCAAGTGTTGTCGGTGAATCATACAATCCGGCGACTACGTTTGGTACTTTTTTTTATAAAATTAATCCACAGTGGTGTCCAACCATTGCCGGAGCACAATCAGAAGCAGCGGACACGATATTATTCAGAGACATTCCTTTCTCTTTAAAATAATATTGAAATAAGTCAAACATAGATTTTACTTTCCGTTATTGTCCGTTTCTAATGTTCTAGAAAATAATAGTTCTTGACAAATGTTTTCATCTTTTATGAAGCAAATGTACATCAGAAGTAAAGACTCATTTTTTGGGTGAAGTTGATTCACCAAGCTGCAAAGTAAACTCGGTAGTCTTCAAAATATCAATTAGAGAACTCTTCACATCCTCGGATATGTCGTCGATTCGTCTCTGCATTGTATTAGTACTCAATGTGATTTTTTAAAATATCATACTGTAGTTTATGCAGCACAGTTTGCAGTCCTCCCCCAACAGCTGGCAGTATCAATTCTTTGCAAATAGTGTTCTGCTTCTCCAGATTTAGCTATAAGTAATGAAATGTTGCATGAAGCACGTAGTTCATTATTTACTGGTTTTGCTGTTGCAGTAAATATACAAGCCAAAGTTGGTTGTCTCGAATGTTGATATTTCAGTATTTGAATTAAGAACAATATTTATCTTTTCTGTTAGGTTGTATTTTGTTGAAATGTTTTTCTAATCGCAAATGTTTCATAGCTTCATTTTTAAAATAAAAATTACGGCAACTCATGCACAGTGGTAACGGCTTGTGTGTTGGTGATTGAATAAAATCATAAAATCAAATATTCGATATTATATTGTCTACATCATAGATTCCCAAACGTTTTTGACCTACCGCCCACATTGCATAACAAAAACTTTGGAACGCCGCCTCCACATTATAACAGTTTGTCAACGCCCCCCTCTCACATATATACATGTTCTATTTTCTCTTTGACATAGAAAATTGAAATATATTTCAATAATACATGATCAATTTTCAAATGATTATATGCATGAAATAGAAAATTGATGAAAAAATGGATCTTGTAAGATGGGCATAAGATGAATTAAAATGCAAATTCAAATTTTAAATGATTATTCAATCGCAAAATCACGAAAATAATTTATTTCAAAATATTTATTGTTAATTTCTTCTTTAATGAGCCACCGACCACTAATCGCCTGATCACCTTCAAATTCTTCTGAACCCACTATCGCCCATCCCCTCTAGAACGCTTCAGCGCCCACTGGTGGGAGAGTTCTGCCCACTTTGGAAAAAGATGGTCTACATTGCTTTCTTTGGTTTAGACATGGGTCTATCAATAGAAATAAAACAGTAAGTATTACGAGAGAGATCTGTATGTACGGAAATATTGTAATAAAAACTGTATATTTTAGAGAAAGACATCTCCATCGAGAGCCGCTGTAACGTAGTTGTTAGTGAACTCGCTTCGCATGGCTAGTGGTCTGGGTTCAGCTCCAGCAATGCGCGTGGAATTTTTCCCGACCGCGACGGCTTCAGGTCGACCCAGCCTCAACTGGGTACCAGACATGCTCTGGGAAAGTAAAGGCGGCTGGCGGGATGCTGACATCACCCATTGTGTGCCGACGGTCAATGAAAAATTCAGGCCTAACACTGTATTGACCTATATACCACGAGGTATGAAAGGGTTCCTTTCCTTTTTTTTACTTACTTCTCCATCCAATATAGACATCTCGTATGTAAAAAAGAAAAGACCGATTTAGAAATGAAGACATCAGGAAAAAGTGGGTACAGCATCAGTACTGAACTTTATCAAAAAACAACAAATTAAATGGTGTCATAAGCACATTATTTAATCATAAGCAGATTACCAACAGACAATGCGCTCCAAAGAACAACGTTACTCCGATACAGTGGATACAAATCAAAAGGGCGGCCACGCAGAAGGTGGGCTTAGAGATAACAGAGGCGACGAAGACACTATCTACGAAGCGCAACAAGGCCGTTAAAATATTTTCTTGAACTGACGCTGTGAGGCAACATGGATTCGAGAAAAGAAAGAAGAAGAAGACATATACACATATAGAATATGGAGCATGGGAAGAAAAGTATTAAGAAGCATGGAATGTAGTGCGCTGAGTCCAAAAGGTCACAAGATACCATATAACGAAATAAAACGATTCTCTAGAGCAAATCGACTTCGATCATCAGAGGAACATGATCGAATGGTTGTGACCTGAACATCGCAAGCTCCCGAAGTTAAAAAAAAAAGATTTAATTGTTCATTTACCTTGGACATCTACATACCTTATGATGGAGATGTCTATCTCTAAGACATGTTGTCTTTATTAACATCAAAATACATGTAGGTTTCACTGTTGTTATTCAACTCATAACAAATAAAATATGGAACTGCAAGTTATATAGTATTAAAACTAAATTACGAATTATTTTCAATTCAAATGTTGTATCAATCCTAACATATGCAGCGAGAGTTGGGAAATGACTAAAGATATAGAAGCAAGTTGAATGCATTTGAAAATAGATGTCTGCGAAAAAGAATGAACATAAAATGAATTCAGGAAGTGATGAAATCAGAGACATGTCTGGTCAACCACTAGTAGCAACTGTTATAAGAAGGAGAAGATGGAGATATGTTGGACACACCTTGAGATAGAAATGATCAACGAATATCAAAGCAGGCATTGAATGATGCAAAGGTTCAAGAAAAGAGGACGACCTAAGTAGACCCTGAAACGAACTTTGCTGAGAGAGGCAAGAAATATCGGTTTCAGTTCCATGGAGGAAATTGAGCGAGTTGCCCAGGATAGAGCGGTATGGAAAAATTGTTTGCAACCCCTATGTAACGTATAACGGTACAAGAGGAATTATTAATATTATTATTATTTAACTTAAAACAATCATAAAAATAAATACGTTTGTATATATGTGGAAGCAATTATTGCGCAAATTTACGCTTGCTCTGAAGAAACTCCGAAACAAGTTGGTAACTATTGATAGAGAATTCTCATGTATTTCTATATTTTCAACGAATATGTCACAACATGCATAGATTGAGTATAAAGCACTTAATAACTGTTAATAACGAACATATATGACCTTTATTTTCAGCTAAGGCTGCTTCACTTCTGATTATGACTATAACCATAGCTCGTCGACTTCTCAGCCTATCGTGGCGTAGCTCAGTTGGTGACATGCTACTATCTGTTTTATCCTAACTTCAATATTCCAAGTCAGTTTTTACACTTGATTATATTGCCTTATGTAACGCATAACTGGTATAGAGGATTAGTTGATATGCTATGTAACGTATAACCGTATGAAAGGAATTATTGTATATTCCCTTATTAACTATATCGTATGAGAGAATTTGAATATTGCCCTTCTTAAGGATGGAAATTAGATATTGTTATGAAACGTAAGAGGTTGAATTGCTTGAACGTTACGGTGGTTGAATATTGCCGACGTAACGAAGATTAATGCCTTATTAACGAACGGTATGAGTTTGAATATTGCCTATAACGTATAACTAGGATTAATTCGTAATATAGTATAGAGTATTGATATTGCCCTGCGTACGAGAGTAATATTGCATGAACGTAGAAGGTTGAATATTGCTGTAAGTATAAGTGAAGTTGAAATTCATAATATAAGTAAAGAATTTGAATTGCTTAATACGGTAAGTGAATATTGACTATGGAGGAATTTAATTTGTTATAAGTAAGAGGAATATTAAGTATAATAAGTTAATATTGCTATGAAAGAAGAGTTAATACTTATGTAACGTATAACGGTATGAGAGAATTATTGATATGTGGTTCATATGCGTTACTCCGTCACGCCCACTTTATGATAGTGTGTTTGTTTTGGACGTGGTCTTATCGCGTTTTTCTTTAAAAGGAGTTCAATGGCTTCTCTTCTTTTCTCTTCTTCTCATTTACACTCACATCGATCACTTGTTAACCACTCTTTGTGATTTGTGTGTGATCTGAGCCTAAGAGCGATTTTACGTTGTGTCAGTTACAAGTAGGCCAGCACATCCGATTTCTGCGATGCTTTTATTTACTAGGTAGCTTCCTAGGTCTACATCGGTCGCTCTTACGACACCCTTGAAGGTCGCAGTGGTTCTATTCTTTGCTTCTATTGCGGGTCCCGGCATCACACAGCAGTAAAGGCAATCTTATAATGATTCTAAAATGCTTCGAAATAGAGACCACGAACTGGGATTCCCTAGCACAAGATCGCCATATGTGGTGCTGTAACAACACAACAGGTCGCCTACTGTTAAGGCACAGAAAAAGTGAGATGCGCGTAAAGGCAGAACACAAAACAGACATATGTCCAACCTTGATCATGTATGCCCCACATATGGTAAAGGATTGTGCTACAGGATTGAACTCGACAGTCCTCTCCCGCACACCACAGAGGTGCAACATAATATGTCTCAGAATGTTGTCATCATCACTTGCAATGGACAGCTATTAAATTATATTTCATTAATTTCTGAAGTTGGAGACGAAATTAATATTTTAAAACAGGAATAGTAATTTAATTCTTAGTTGGGGAGTAGCTACATGTTTTTTTAGGCTGAGATTTTAAGGCAACTATGTCAAAGCTTTCACCAAGCATTGTAGGATCATCTGTCTGTTTTCAGGGTCACCACGTGGAGGTTGGGTAGGATCTTGTTTAGTGCCAGCTCACTAAACCTGCCGCAACGTTGCTCCTATGACTACGCATTTGACCCCAGCGCACCGCCCTGTTTATGACACATACCGGAGTAATCGCATAACAGAAGTTGATCGCAGAAGAAGAAGATAGACCTGGAACCCTAAGAGTAAATTCACAAGTTAACAATCAGGGTTTTCTGTAGCTCAACCTGTACCTGTGGGTCAATCTGACCTCGAACCATTGAGTTTCTTGTGCACGTTATCCCTAGCGAAGCGTGTCATCAACTTCTCTATATGTGACTTCTTTAAATCGTTTATCGCCCGCGTGCCCAGCCTGTTCGTAGCGCGTTGGACTACGGTGACTAGTCCTCTGTAAGTGCGGGTTCAACTCCGCGGACTGGCAGAAAAGCTACAGGTTCCCCAGATTTACGGTGTTCGTGACACCGAGCCGAAGGGTTACGATGTCCATGACACCGAGCCGAAGAGCTTTCAGCTCAAGTGCTTCTGGATAGGGAAAAAAAAAAAATCGTTTATAATGTATGAATGCGTTCAAGGTTGCAGAATGTCAATTGTGAGAATCTAACAGAATTATTAAGCCACTTCGATTGAGGTCAACAGAGTATATCGAACTAGAGATAGAATCAGTTTATAACTATCTAGAGCTGTACTGTAGTTTATAACTATCTAGAGCTGTACTGTAGTTTATAACTATCTAGAGCTGTACTGTAGTTTATAACTATCTAGAGCTGTACTGTAGTTTATAACTATCTAGAGCTGTACTGTAGTTTATAACTATCTACAGCTGTACTGTGTTATAACTATCTAGAGCTTACTGTAGTTTATAACTATCTAGAGCTACCTGTAGTTTATAACTATCTACAGCTGTACTGTAGTTTATAACTATCTAGAGCTGTATGTAGTTTATAACTATCTAGAACTGTATGTTTATAACTATCTAGAGCTGTATTGTTTATAACTATCTAGAGCTGTACTGTAGTTTATAACTATCTAGAGCTGTACTGTAGTTTATAACTATCTACAGCTGTACTGTAGTTTATAACTATCTAGAGCTGTACTGTAGTTTATAACTATCTAGAACTGTACTGTAGTTATAACTATCTATAACTTTCGTACTGTAGTTTATAATATCTAAGAACTGTACAGTAAGTTTATAATCATCTAGAGAGCTGTACTCTAGTTTATAACTATCTAGCACGTTATAACTATCTAGATCACTACTGTAGTTTATAACTATCTAGAGCTACACTGTAGTTTATAACTATCTAGAGCTGTACTGTAGTTTATAACTATCTAGAACTGTATTGTAGTTTATAACTATCTAGAGCTGTAGTTTATAATTATCTAGAGCTGTATTGTTTATAACTATCTAGAGCTGTACTGTAGTTTATAACTATCTAGAACAGTACTGTAGTTTATAACTATCTAGAGCTGTACTGTAGTTTATAACTATCTAGAGCTGTACTGTAGTTTATAACTATCTAGAACAGTACTGTAGTTTATAACTATCTAGAGCTGTAGTTTATAACTATCTAGAACAGTACTGTAGTTTATAACTATCTAGAGCTGTACTGTAGTTTATAACTATCTAGAGCTGTACTGTAGTTTATAACTATCTAGAGCTGTACTGTAGTTTATAACTATCTAGAGCTGTACTGTAGTTTATAACTATCTAGAACAGTACTGTAGTTTATAACTATCTAGAGCTGTACTGTAGTTTATAACTATCTAGAACTGTACTGTATCTTCAATTAGAAACAATATGGTTGTCATTAAACAAAAAATTGAATCGGAAAATGTAACCTTCAACAGCCTACGCAACATTTTGGAGATCTAATATTTACAACACTAAGATCAGAAATAATGAACATAAAATGGAACGAATTCAGTAGAAGTGATGAAATCAGAGAAATGTCTGGTCAACCACTAGCAACAACTGTTATAAGAAGAAATAAGATGGAGATATGTTAGCCACACCTTGAGAAGAAATAATCAAAAAATATCAAAGCAGGCATTGAAGGGGGACGCAGAGGGTTCAAGAAAGAGAGTATGACCAAGAGAGTCCCTGAAACAAACTTTGCTGAGAGAGGTAAGAAATATCGGTCTCATTTCTATGGAGGAGATTGAGCTAGTTGTTCAGAATATTGCGGTATGGAGAAATTGCTTGCAGTCTCTATGTAACGTATAACGGTACGAGAGAAATTAGCATAAGACAAGGCTACGGATATATACAAGATCTGTTAGAATAGCCCTTCTCTATGGATCTGAGAGTTGGAAAACGGATAAAAAAAATGTTAAGTAGGTTAAGAGAAAACTAGTAAATTATCAGAGGCGACGCGACAGATGGGGTCTTTATTATCATGACCAAATAGGTTATCCTGAGCATACCTTTGCCACTCCAACAGTCCATCGGAATTTTCCTCTCTTATAGGACAGATATCCCGCCGCTACAAATGTCATGTTCAAACCATCAGCTACACCCTGAATCCATCATCTTCGTGGTTTTCATCTTCTTCTCCTTGTCGGTATGCCTCCTTCCATGGTGGTCTTCTCCACCCCTCATGTCTTTTTATATGTCCAAAATATCTTAATTTTCTCTTTCGTATTGGTAGCATCCGCCAGTTTTCTTTGATTTTGAGTTCTTTCTGGATAGATCTCTATTTGTTCTCTCCTCTATCCAAGATATACGAAGGACTCTTTGTACAGACTGGGCCTTACAGAAGAATTATGAAAATATAATGGACAGAAAAGATGAAAATGATACTGTTCACATGAAAGAAAGTAAGCACATATCGATTATGAAACGCACAAGAAAGAAACAAGCAACCTTCTTTGGATACTGTATAAATACATTGTGACAATTAGCAAGATACGAGGTAAGAGAGATTGAGGTCGACAGAGGAGAACGTTTCAAGATCTCTAATCATAACGTCATGGTGTGAAAACAGTATCAGAACTCATAAATAGAACAAGAGACAGATTGTTGTAAAAGAACATGAAAATCTTTTCCTGTTGCCAAGTCACTGATGATGATGATGATGTAAAGACTTTTAATTTTTTACCTGCATTTCTTTTCCGTTCTCGCACTACTACCACTACCAGTAGCTCTAAATCGATCCCTGCCCTCTTAGCCAGACCGGAACCACTGTCTGTTTCCAGGGTCACCACGAGGAGGTGAGAGCAGAGTCTAGATTAGTGCCAACTCCACTAATCCTGGCGCGGCGTTATCCCAATGCGCCTTTGACCTCCCGTGGAATTAATCAGTTCACAATGTATCCTAACTACCGTCATTGACGTATTGAAAAAACATCTATTTTCATTGATAGAAGTGGAAGGTATCATTTGTTCACAATGTGACCTTTCATTTTATAAGTAATAGGGATACGCCTTTGCAAACATTTGTCACCATTTTGTGTATTACTGTAAATTCTAAACTTTGGTTATCATTTTGTTGTGCTTATGCAAAGCTATATACAAAAAAGGTTCTTTTCATCAACTAATCAACTTACCAATTAGTTAAACATGAATTCGTAAGGTCGTGAGGTATGTAACACTGCCTGCAAAAAATGAATGTTATCCATCCGGTAGATTTCGTACAAATTAAACCTTAGTGTTATCACGAATTTTGGAACGAACTATAGTTTTTTAACAAGAGAGGATGGTGATTCATATTTTATGGCCGTTATAGATCTATTGTGTAACTGTATAAGAAGTCTGAATTTATTTGCTTCTGTTGTATCTATGCTTGATAAAAGTCTTTTGGTCGAAACGTCGCTGTATATTGTTGTAGTACTTTGCAAAACTATGGTAATTTATTTTTACGTGTTTTCCCATTGCTACATCGTTTCCATGCAGTTCTCCCTTACATCCACAGAATCTCACTTCTTCTACGAATGCTCCAAATCGACCACATGTTAACCAACCTGTGTGATTTGTATGTGATCTGAGCCTAAGAGCGATTGTGGCAATTATACGCCAACACATCCGATTTATGTGACGTTTTTTATTTACTAGGGTAGCTTTTCTAGGCTCATGCCTCAGTCACCTCTTACGACATGCCTTGTAGGTTGCAGTGTTACTCACGGCGTCATATTTGCATTGAGATACCGCTCTTTTAGTCATTTGCACTACTTTTTTCAGCGCAGTCTGTGACGGTAAATAAATTTAACACAAGTCAGCCATTGTGTTTTTTCGATGGAATCGATGAAACAGCGTGTAAACAATTGCTTCATATGAAATATGTGTCATTCATATAGTAAAACTGATTGTTCTACGTGTAACTGTAACATATTCTACAGATCTGGAAAATTCTATAATTATATGTTAAGTAGAAGCTATTTTGAACGAAATTTTTTCGATGGTCACTACCATTATTTCGGAACCTTGAAAATTTCGCTTGGGTACTACCCATAAACATCGTATTTACGTGAAACGTGATGAGCAATTATGATTCTTCACAAATGTCTGAGATTGTACATCATCACGTGTCATACCGGCTGGCGTGGGCGATCATGTATTCCACCTACCGTTTTATTGTGTGCACAGAAGCATACTTGTTTTGCTACAATTTCTACAAGTATTGATACGAAGTAAGTAAAAGACTTTATATACCTGGGGAGCATTCTTTCAGCAAATAGAAGAATAACTAATGAAATTCAACACAGATGCAACAAAGCAAATCAATTGATAGGATAAATGGCGCCAAGTTTAAATTGCAAACATGTCACCATGAAAAAAGAGCAATGTTCAACACAATCTTTCTCCCCACATTGTGCTGCCAGTGCCAAACCTAGACGCTGACAACAAATGATAGAAGAAAACTAGTCACGACAGAGATGAAGTGTTTACGCAGAATGCTGGGTGTAACAAAAGAGACAGGTTGAAAGTGAAGACATCAGGGGAAAAAGTGAGTACAACATCAGTACTAAACTTCATAGAAAACAACAAATTAAGTGGTTCGAGCACATAAGCAGATTACCGGCACCTCAAGTCTTATAACGCTTTAACCCGTTATTTTTGTTTTGGGGTCTCTGTGGCTAAGTGGTTAAGCCCTTTGCATTGTGAGTCGAAGGTCGTGGGTTCGAGTCCGGACAGCGCCGTTCTGTTCACGAGTGCAGTTTTTCCAGAGACCCTAGGATTGTTGCTGGAGCTACGGAGTTCGTGCTTTGTGCAATACTCTCGGCAGGTGGCGTGCCATTTCTGCGGAGAGGGGCCGAGCCATATGGGGTAAACCCGGTGCAATGAAGTCAATCCTTTGGCTTTAAAACCCTTTATTTTTGTTTACCTCCATGAAAAAATGAAAGTCGTTGAATATCCATTGCAAGACGTAGCCATCAACCACAATAAACGATTCCTTGATTTTCTACGTACCACTTATACGTTCAGTAGTTTGTCATTGCTTTCTGAACGGTTTGGTCTAATTTTACCTTTCATAAAAATCCCACGCTTGGGTTTATGATCGAGCTCACTACGACTTGAATTATAGACCCTCATACAGATTTATATTACATTGTAATCTGAATTAGACAATATACTGTCTTTGCGTCCTCTTAGAAAATACTGCGAGCCAGTATATCGGTTTAGAAAGATGAAAGGGTTAACAACTTTTGAATAATAAGTTATATTCAGTTAGATTACTTAAAATTATTACTATAAAATTTTTTTATTGCTACCAATCTATTACTTAGCTTTTTTTTAATCATAAGTTATCAGTTATTAGAATACTATCACGGACACGTCCATATGTGCTCCGATCTCGCCTCAACAAATCCAGCAGCCCAATATGCAGTTGGATGTTGATTAATTAATCATAAACTAGCTAATGGGAGTAATAATCATAAATACTTAACTGAATATACTTCTATACGTCAATAATAACATAGATGGCTCTCAAGTCTGAACACAAAACGTAGAGGAATAATATATATATGTATAATCACATGCTCAGTCCTTAGACAGCAAAGATATTCATCTTAGACACGTTGTCGTTTGCAAATATTAAGCATGAAATGTCACCGGCGACAATAACGCCAAGATCCGGACATAGCTTATATTAGTGATGTCTAATGCAGGCGGTAGGCGGTACGGCATAAGCCCATGTACGAAGATCAATGAAGATATTCGAAACTGAAGCAGAGTAGCGAGTATTTCGTATGAAGAGCAACCTGTATTTGACAACAAACAACTATAGGGGAGACTGGGGCACAATGGGTCACGCGGTGCAGTGGGTCGTTAGTGATAACTATGTAAAGAAATCAGTGACAGACAATATAAAGTATTCCAGAGTTACATCTCTTCACTTATTATGACATCATTGTCACTTTGATTCCTTGGTGTTGAAACGAAGACTTCTACAGTTAAGATTTAGTTTCACGTGTCTGAACTAAATATTGACAGCATGGGAGAAACTTGTTAAGATTTACAACTGGCGTAAGCAAGGTATTACTTTTTATTGCTCTAATCGTATTTGTAGTATTATGAATGCATCTAATGAAGAATATAAGTAGTACTCATCATAAGAGAGAAAGGATAACTTTTTTTCCACGGTGAGTGGTAGTTGGGCAAAGTGGGTCCCATCAATGGGGGTGGGGAGGGGGCAAGCACAGCGGGTCATGACCTTTTGATCATTTATAATATTTATGATGTTGGAAAACCTGCAGGAAATGCATTTGTGCAAGCATTCACTCCTTCCAATATTCAGTGTGGGGTTAAGGCTTGTGGTATGTATCCCTTCAACAGAATGATGTTTACTGAGGATGATTTTGTACCTACAACTGTAACGGAGCAGACTCCAACTGCATCTACCAGAATTAAGCACACACAAATTAGTGAAACTGACTGTAGGCCTACAACACCTGTGACTGAAGGACAAGATGATAGTCCTACACGTTCCCCTGTTTTTACTCCGTCTACAGTGATACAAAATTATATAGTTACACCGGCATAAATTTGTCTACATCCTCAAGCAGTTGTAAAACCATCCACACTAAGTCAGCGTAGAAAGAGGACCAAGAAAACTATCTTAGCTGATACCCCTATAAAAGAAATGTTCAAAACAGAACTGCTTCACAAGCTAGAGAAATCTAAATCTAAAACTCCAAAATGTGTAGGCCTAACCCAGATTTGAAAGAAGATTCGGTCAATTCAGAAAATGAATCAGAGGTGTCAGATCTGCCTACTTTGGAAACTGATGACATTGATTTAGAGACTGATATAGATCACTTAAAATCAGGGAACATGCGTTAATCAAATTTGCAACCAAATGATCAATAGTTCATTAAGCTATAAAATAGCATCCATCCGCCAACAACTGTCTCAAAGAATGGGCTGCTCATTATTTGGAAATATCACAAGCACAAGAAACATTCATTATGCCTGGTGAACCTGAGGAATTTGTCACATGCAAATGCTATCCTAATGAAACTGCCTTCTCCTGTTGAGCACTTTGGGACTGAAAAGAATGCGAAAGCGGTTTACTTTTCCTGTTCATTTGTCCTATTTTAATCTCCAGTGTTGCAGATAATCTCCATATTGTTCAGCCATGTATCTGAAAGATGTAAGAAGTTGAAGAAAAAATATATGTACACCTGTTGTGAAGCTTGTTATGTGTCCTGATTTTTGACCCACTGTACCCCTAGTACTGAACATCTGCGCCCCTGGGGCCCTGCAGGTCACATGGGGTATGTCAGTGTTAACTTATTTTATGCCCAACTGTTGCTAGTTTGACACAAAATATATATATTTTTTACTGTGAAGCTAATTGTCACCCTATACACTTGGTACACTCAACATAAATACATTTTAAGAACTCTAAGAACTGAATTTATTTATAAATAATGTGACCCACTGTGCACCAGCATTCCCTAGCCAGTGATGACATCTTTCTTCCTGAAAGGACAAACATAATTGCTTATCAGGAAGAATGATACCATCGCTGGTTAAAGTTTTTTGTTATTCGTACATTTATAATGAGGAAGTTAAATACAAATTTATGTTTGCGATAGTGATATGTTTTATTTAGAACTAAGATGTTATGTTTGACGGTAGGTTGTAAGTTAAACAAATTACTTTGTAGTCTCATAGTAGGCCACTGTTCGTTTGCTACCGAGACGACACAATCTACATCAGTGTCAGTTAACAAACATTCATATTGTCAACTTATTCAAGTTTGGTGACGGGTGAGTGTTATTTTAAAAGGAAATAAAACAGAGTATTTTTCTGCCATCGTTCGCGTGAAATATTGTCTATATATTAAACGTTGTCTTTTGCATGGCTTTCACTATCTTTTGTAGCTCTCGCATAGGTCCTGCAGTTTTCTTCCAGTGTTAGTTTCACGAGAACATTGAGTGGATCTCAATATATCGTATTCTGGGAAGTCTGTCTCTTCTTATTCTGGCGCTGTGAAGCAAAGCAGTATCAGAGACAAGGAAGAAGGAGGTGCCTTCCATCATTATCAAATAGCTTGTCAATCAGCAGAACTTTGCCACTCTAACAGTCCTTCGGAATTTCTCTGGCATAGGCCAATTATACCGCCTCTGTAGCCGATATGCTCAAACAATTGTTCATCCTAATACACCTTTCCGTGGTCTTCCTTATCTCCTATTTACCAGGATTCCTCTTTTATATGTCTTCTCCAACCTTTCGTGTATCTTTAAATGTCCAAAATACTTTCATTTTCTTATTTGTAGCATCTGCCAGTTTTAGTTGATTTTGATCTCTTTCTGGATAGATCTATTTGTTCTCTTCTCTGTCCATGATATACGGATGACTCTTCTGTAAAATTTATATTCAAAAGCACATATATGTTTTTCCACTGTCTTGTTAAATGTCCATGCTTCACACCAAGTATCTGACTCCATGGCTAAATTGTCAATTGTTTATAACCTACATGTGGCAACGAAGTAGACTGTATCCTGTTTTGAAGTGCATCATGACAACTTGTGATTTTGTGATCTGGTCATAATTTGGTAATAGTCCAGTATTATTATTTGGGCTTTCGGATAGATTTAATCATCCTTCATTTCTAATCTTCTTTGCGTTCGTTCTTTACAATCAATGTTCTTTATAATCACTCTTTCTGATATGTTTGATCTTTGCCAAGAACGTATACGTTGCACATTGGTTTGGTATGTTGTAGGAGAATCATTGGTGTTGGTAACGGCGATGGTAGAAAACGCACAATTGTTATGTAATACAAACAAGTTTAGGTAGACTTCATATCAATCAATCAAATGCCATGCCTGCCGGCGTAGGCGATCATGTCTCTCCACAACTCTCTTTGCTTGGTGATGTAATCAGTTCTGACGTCGATATTTTGTCGAACCATGATGTCAGGCCATCCAACATCTTCTCCTCTGTCTTCCACGATCTCTCCTTCCCCGAATTTTACCTGTAGTCACCAAATGTTCTAAACCTTCTTCGCATTATATGCCGAAGAACCTTGATTGTCGGATTCTTATTCTTTTGATAAAGTTTCTTTGTGTGCAGACCTGATTTAAAACCTCCACGTTTGTTTTCTTTGCTGTCCATGGAATTCTCAACATTCTTCTGTAAAACCACATCTCTGTGGCTTCCAATGATCGTATTGATTGTTTGTTCAGTGTCCATGATTCGCTGCCATACATAAGAATTGGTTCAATATAGCATTGGAGTACTCGTTTTCGCAGTGTCATTGGTAGTGAGTTCACGCATAGTGTGTTCTTCATTTTCATAAAAGCTGCTTTCGTTTGAGCTATTCTACTCTTAATCTCTGTTGTACATCTTCCATCTGGTGTTAAGAATGTTCCTAGATACTTGAATATACTTGAAGATACTTGACTAGACTTCATATACATTCGTTTATTGATGTTATTCCTTACATAAAAACACGTCCACTTTGCTTCAGTGTTTATGTTCGTCTTCTATTGTTGTCACTACGTCGCTAAGCAGTGCTAACTAATCTACGTCAAACTAGTCGTGTTCTAGTGCTGATACTACGCTCGTTGTGTGCAGCTTTGGTGTGCAAACTCTACAGTCTCTACCTACCTCATATCCTATCTACTTGTCTAGTATGAGGCTCTCTGTCCTGAGTCCGTGCCTCCAACAGTTAGGTCCTAAACGCATAGACTTCTACACGTTTAGGACACGTGCAACCGACTTCAGTCAAATCTCCTTATCGCCTCTTACGACATGCGTGGCAGGTAACAGTGGTTATATATAATGATACGTAACTAGCGATGTGCGAATAGTATGTTATGTTATGTTATGCGATCGACGTCATGGCACATTGGGCATTCCCATTCGTGCTCTGTCCTCCGTTGCAGCAGCCATCCCAAAGTTCATTTGCTCACAGTACCCATGAGAAGTTGATTACTATATCTTCTCTCTCACCACGAAGACGACACTGTCTGGCATGTCCAAACTTAACACCTAATTCTCGAACTCGTTCCAGTGTCTGAGACCCGCCCATGTCACACAATTGAGAGCGTACCGCATTGATGATATCGGCTCTGTCCATGCTTCTGCCCACTGAGTCGGGGCACTGTTTGCAAGAGAGTCAGCACGCTCTTACCCCACTCCAGCATGTCCAGGCGTGTACAGCCAAGTCATTTTCTTGAGATGTGATCTCCGAATGCTGTTCACCCATTCCACCCGCATACTTCCAGATGCAATCAGTTGAAGCATACTCATCGAGTCTGATATGATGATCGTATGGGTAACCTGTTGCTCAGCCACCGCTGACAGAGCCCTGAGGCAGCGGTGATCTCCATAGTCATGCTCGATGTCGTTGTCTCGAAAGCCCCGCAGTCCTCATGAAGTGTGCGACCGTTTCGTTGTGCTGAGTAAGCCCACGATGATCTGGTGCCACGCTTGACAGAGCCATCGGTGTAGATAATGATATCACCTGGGTGGGAGTGCTGATCCACGAGTGCAAGAATTTCTGCATTGACGACGCCCGGGGCCCATTCTCTCAGCGGCGTCCAAGTGTGCTGATAACCCTGGCGTAGCAGTCATATCCTCTGATATAGGCATCCATTCGTCACCGTGCCTCAGCTCATCTAGAGTACAGACCTGTTTAATAATATCCTCTGCCTCGGCCATCCAGGATCGACCTCTCTTCAATCGCCTTCCCTTGTTCTTATTTATGGATTTGTGCAGAGGATGATTTGTGTCCGCAGAAACTCTCAGATACGCTTTTACCTGTGCGACTTTGTGTCTCGTGGCCATCGTTGGCAATCCAAGGACATAGCGCATTGCCTCACAAGAAGTGTCACGGTGCAACCGAGTATAAGCCTCATCGCTTCATTTTGGATCCTTTCTAACTTATCCAGCGATGTTCTGCTTACTGTTAGAAGACCAAGGCCATAGTCCACCACGCTCAGCACTAGTCCTTGATAAAGAAAGAGTAGTAGGCGTTGCTCAATATCCGGCCCCGCCATAACTTTGAGAGCGGTTAGCCCTTTTCTTGCCTTTATAATTACGTTCTCAACATGGTTCTTAAATGACAGGCTTCTGTCAACTGTTATTCCAAGATACTTTAGTGTTTCGGTTCTGTCAATGTCTTTGTTACACATGCTGACAACCGGGTAGGTGTCTTTACTATGTGAGTGTTAAGAGAACCATGTTAGAGAGGCCTTGCTGGGTTCACATTCCTTCGAATTCATTGCACCAGTCACCAATCCTATTCAGCCTACACTGTAATGCAGATGCGATCTCATTTCTGTCCTTGCCCATGCGATACACCAGAATATCATCGGCGTACGACATTGTTCTGCCAACTCCGACCCTTTGTGTGCTGGTTACCCCGACGGTGTATACATTGAAAAGGACTGGCGAGAGTGGTGATCCCTGGGAAGGCTCATTAGGACCTGTTGTGGTTGTGATGCCCATGAACCGCAACGCATTGATAACGTGCGCTCAAAAGTGCGCAGCAATCCACTTGACATAGCGTGTTTCACCTGCATATCCATCAATAACTGCATAAGTAAGGTGTAAGAGACATTGTTATATGCGTCCTGCAAATCAATGGCGGCTGCTGCCGTTTCCATCCCCATCTGAAACCCTCTACGCATCATATGCAAAGACCGCTGCATTGCACCAGGTGTCCTTTCCTGGGCGATAGCCGCCAGAGTGGAAGGAAAAGACCATTTGTCTCCATTATATTTGAAACTCTACGAGCTATGAATTTTTCAAGCAGTTTGCCGACAGTGTTTGCAAGGTAATAATTCTATATCCATTTGTGCCTGTGAGATCTTTTCCAGGCTTAGGCAAGGGTGTGCGAATAGTAGCTATTCGTTACTCGAATATGAGGTATGGCATTCAACTGATAGTACCTACGAAAAAGTATTCGCTACTCCTAGACATTTAGTAATAACGAATATATTGCTCCTAATAGGTAGATTTCGAGCACTAGTTGTAATGTCGATTACATGTACTATATGAATTTGATTGTATTCGCATCTTCTTCTTCTTCTTCTCTTCCACCATTTGCTTCTTTATAGAAGTGTTGGGGGTGAAACGTAGTGATCTTGTGTGTGTTTTTAAGGCACTTTGTAAGCTGATATTCATGTTCGTAAGGTTGTTCTTGATGCCGTCGCTCCATTTTTTGCGTGGTCTTCCTCTTGCCTTGTACTCATTATACTTTTCTGTGTGGCTCTCCGTGTAGGCGATACCAGGACATTCTGGTCAGGTGTCCAAACCATTTAATCTGTTGTTCTTTTATGAACTGCATAATTGGTTTAACATCCAGTCTCCTTCTGATTTCTTCATTTCTAATTTTGTCTCTTATTGTCACACCTGCAGCTCTTCTAAGACATCTCATCTCTGTCGTTATGATTTTCCGCTCATTAGCTGATGTTAATGGCCATGTTTGACACTGGTAACATAGTGTTGGCCAGAAAATCGTTCTTATGAGATTTACTTTAGTTGTTAGCTGTATCTCTTTATGTGACAACAGTGGTGTTAACTGTCCCAGTACTTATTTAGCTTTTGTTCAACGATTGCTGATTTCGCTATCGATACTTCCATCTGCTGTGAAAATTGCTCCCAAGTATTTGGCATCAATTGTTTGTTTTATGTCTACGTTCTGGAGTTTTATTGTAAGGTTTTCAGGTTGTCTACTTATTGCCATTGTCTCTGTCTTTATTATATTTATTTTCATGTCGTACTACTCACCCTTGATGTAAAAACAAGACTGCCAACCAATCTAAACTACGTGTATTCGCTACGTAGCCAATATTTAGGACTTCCTTTCATTTCAGTATTATACAGGGTTTTCAAGACAAAACTTACCTATCAATGGAGCTAATCTGGAATATATTTATGAAAATTAGAAGGTTCAGTTATGACGTGGTATAGGTCAAGGTTGTGTGACGGTGTGTAATTGCAGTGCGGGAAGGGGCGATGAACAAATTTGACGTAGAACGAGCTAGTCAGAACCGGTTTACATAATTAATAAACACAACACAATAGGTAGCTGGCAACTTTTTATTTGTCAAGGAGTTCGCTTTTATCTTGAACAAACTGTAGAACCGATAACCATATTATGCAATTAAATATCACTTGATTTGAGATGAAATGTCTATACGGAAGTGTCTAATTAAAGATGAAGTGTCTATACAGAATGATGGGAGTATCAAGAAGGTTTAGAAATGAAGACATCAGGAAAAAAGTGGGTTCATCATCAGTACTGAGCTTCATCAAGAAACAACAAATTAAATGGTTTGACCACACAAGCAGATTACCAACATTCAGCGCGCCTCAATGAGAAATAGTATTCCAATACAGTGGATGCAAAGCAAAATACCGTCCACGCAGAAGGTGGATATTAGAAATAACAGAGGCAGGGAAAAACACTATTTATAAAGCACACACAAAAGCCCGTTCTAAAAACCACTTCTTATACAGACGATGTGAGACAAACCAGGATTAGAATAGAAATGAAGAAAGAAACAAGAAATATCACATAATCGAATTCTTGCAGAGAAATTGACTTCTAGAATCAAATTATTGGCATTTTACGTCTTTCAATTTAGTTTGCTTAAGAACATCTATTTAAAACTGTTTTTGCTATTATTGTATAAATATTATATGAAATATAAGTACTTATTATTTTATTATTAATAACTGGTCATGCTTTAGGGGATATGAATAAACGCATACAACAGGAAATCATACATTATGATTTGAAGATCCGATAAAACAGAGATTCATCTAATCATATTACTGTCAGCTTGTCACATATGTCTACAAGGGGTGTCCTTGTCCTAAGACAAAGAGGCCAATGAAAGTCACATAGCAAAAGTTGATCTTAGAAGAAGAACAAGACTGCCAACCAATCTAAACTACACATGATCAAGATAACAATATTAAAGGTAGATAACATGTTTGTTAAGAAGTCAAGTATCTGAAATAATTAGATTTATAAATAATTAGATTGGTGGAGAATATGGTTGTATTATCAATTACAGTTTCATCCAATACTAAATGCAGCACAGAAATAAAGAGTAGAATTAGTTTCAGTTTAGAATAGGCCTATCTTCATTGCACTCTGGACATGTTTGTATGTGCTCTAATATTGCGAAGAGTAGTAGAGTAGTATAGATTCTTTGCCTTTTGGCTCAGATCAAAGTGTAATGCCCAATTGATCGCATGCATAGAGCCAATAGACAACTAAAGAAACATTTCTTAATTCCGAGTAGCTCGCATTCAAAAGAATGACGACGCTCGAGGTTTTACACGTTTAATATGTCACTGGCTACCACCTCTGCAGCACTAAGGGTAAAGAAAAAAAGTAGTCCACGTGCTTACTGTAGTTTGCCCTGTACCGTCTTGCCTAAAGCTAGTAGCTTCGCTGTTCGTGAAAAACCCGGGAAAAAAAATAGACAGAGGACTCCATCAAGAGGACAGAATAAACTCAAAGTGGAGAAGTTTCCTAGTGCTTTTCAAAACTGAGCCCTATGGTAATTTTAAACCAAGCATCAAGGCATTTATTTGCTGAACTACCGTTAATGCATATTGCGGGAGACAACATCAGTGCAATAGACGAACAATACAGAAAAATAATCTGTATTGATTGGAAAGAAGAAGTCCAATTTATGGATTTTTAACAGATAGTGAAACATTTTGGATTGGTGTTCTTCAACACGAGCCATTTAACGAGTTTGCCACATTTGCTCTGACTTGTTTAATAACTCCAGTTAGTAATGCTATTATTGAGATGGTATTCTCTCTTGTATCATCAGTTAAAACAAAAACGAGAAATAGAACGCAGCTGCAGTTTCTTGAGGCGATAGTGAGAATAAGAACAGAACTGCTCTTATCTAACAAATGTTTCAAGGAATTTTCTTCTTCTTTTGTCGTCACACTACTACCGGGTTTTGGTACTTGTCTACAATTTCACCGCAAAAACTGGGTCATTCTAAATATAGACTGTTTGCGAGCATTGTTCTAAATATAGCGCAGAGGTTCCCCATTATTTATGTTATTGACGTAAAATCCCGTCATTCCCTGAGTGAGTGAGTTTATGTGGTGTCGCTGGACTAAATCCAGAAATTTAGGCCCCTTCGTAGCTATTATTGCTGATACCATAAGTCTCTGGCCCCCACAGTAACACTCCTAGTCCCATCCTGCCTCCTTCCACCTTACATTCCCACATACAGTCCTTTTCAGGGCTCCCAATTCAATTAAAACATTGCTTATTTACATACAAAATACACAATAAACACCACATCCGTGACCTTTGAACCCGGTTCTCCTCCACGTGCACACAACACTGATGGCGGACTGACGTCACTGAACTTAGGTCAGCGAGGTTTCCTGTTCCTGCGGTGAAATTGTAGACAAGTACCGGTTTTGCCCAGTGTCGTGGTTTTCTGTTTTTGTCTTGCGCTGCTCTGGTGGCTTGTGTGATTGTTATTTTTGCTCTTTCACAGGATTCTGCTACGCCATCTAACCATCTTTTCCGTGGTCTTCCTCTTGCATTCTTTCACGATGTTCTGTTGTAGAAGTATTTTACTGCATCCCCTAATATGGTAAAGAATCTATCTACTGATAAAGTGTATGGTGCTGGTTTATGATGTATGAAAAAGCACTGTTTATACTCCTTGCTTTTTTTAGGCCTTATCTGGCCAGTGTTTGGCCGATTTTCTCAATTTACAGATGGCATCCCTGGACTGTATATCCCACTGCAATGTGTTTATAGCTTTAGAAAATATTAGTTCACGTGTTTGCTGTCCATTTTGTAATGGTCTGATTAACAGACTCTAATCTGTTGCTGGTGTCTTAGACTACACCTGATTGTTGTTTCGCAACAAATACACTTGACATTGAGATAATTTATGATTTGCATGGTTATTTGGACATCAAGTAGCGTGCTGATCTGGAGCCATGAATTGGACTAGTGATGTGTGTGCACCACTTTGTTCTTCTTTCTCGAATCCTGTTTGCCTCACAGCGTCAGGTCAGACCACTTTGTTACCAGCGCTGGTCTCTGACAGCAACACACCACAGAAAGATCACCACATGGGAAGTGAGATATTTGCGGAAGGCGGTGGCGATCACCAGGAAAGATAGACTACGAAACGAGGACACCAGAAACAGAGTGGGCATAACTTCATGCACCGAACATATTTAAACATGTCACAATGAACACAAAAAAAAGCATTGTTCAACACAATCTTTCTTCCAACGTTATACCATCAGTGTTAAACCTTTACGCTGACATCAATTATCAGGGTGTTCAAGATAAAAGTAGCCCGATTTACAAACCAAAGCTTGCCAATCAGGCTACTTTTATCTTGAACACCCTGTAGAATAAGACTAGTCACGGCAGAGATGAAGTTACTGCAACATCACTACTGGTCTTCATCAAGAAACAACAAATTAAAGGGTTCGGCACATAAGCAGATTACTAACAGACAGTGCGCCTCAAAGATCAATGTTCCTCCGATACAGTGGATACACAGCAAAAGGCCGACCCAGCAAAAGGTGGACCTCAAAGTTTTGGGTTTTTTTTCGATCCAGAAACAGTAAAGCTTTCAGCTCTTTGGCTCGATGTCAAACATCGTAACCTTTCGATGAGAGACGAACACCGCAAATCTGGAGAACCTGTGGCTTTTCTGCCAGCCCGTGGAATTGAACCGCACTCCCGAGGGCTTGTCACCGTCGCTCAACGCGCTACGAACACGCTGGACATGCAGGCGGAACTCAGAGATAACAGAGACGACGAAAGAAACTGTTTATGAAGCGCACATAAAAGCCCGTTCTAGAAATCCCTTCTTATCCTGAAGCTGTGAGACAAAACAGGACTGAAGAAAAGGAAAAGAAAACCTAAATAAACAAGGATATTTTATATTTATGTTAATGTCATATCTAAAGGGTCTAATACCGATGGATTACCTTAATTGCATCTGGTTTCATCCCATCTGGTTCAGTCCCTCACCGCAGAACTGGCTTGCCCCCTGCCAAGAATACTGCACAAAGCACTAACTCTATATCTCCGGCAACAATCCTTGGTGTCTCTAGAAAAGAATGCTCTTGTGAACAGAACGGCGCGCTCTAGATTCGAACCTACGACACTCGGAACGTAACGCTAGGGTTTAATCTGGGAGACACGCCCGAGTGGTTACCGGGCCCAAAGTTGGGGTGTAAAGAATAGAACCACTGTTACCTGCCACGCATGTCGTAAGAGGCGACTAAAGAGGTTTTGCTGAAATCGGATGCACGTGTCAGTTAGGGAATGCTAACCCGAAACAAATGCTTACAGAAAACGGATGCACCGGGCCGTAAGGCGCATAACATGGCGCAACGACCCTCACAATGAAGAATGGGATAACGGATTCTACGGTCGCCAATCTGCCTCGGAGATTTAGCCACGCAGTAAGAATATCAGACATACCATCAAGAGGGTGGCCAAAACTTACTGCGGGAAGAGGTCGGCACAAACAGGAAGCAGAAATCATAGGAATTATATCCTACAGAACTGCCCCAGTATGCAGACTTAAGAAGAAAGAGGTGGCCTATTTACACTAGCGTACAAGACAAACTGTATGGTGTGGCTGATAATCTGAGGCAGACGGCTGCCTTTATTAGAGAATCCGAAATCCCATTCTAGTAAGAACGCAGAAGAAGAAGAAGAAATCTCTGAACAGAGAGGACCATCCTCACCCCCTAATGTAACTTATTGTGACCTGAAGTGCAACCTGTGGAGTTTGTCATGTTATGAAGCTGGTGATGAATTATGGGATTAACACAGACAATGGATGTACACCTTGTGGTTAATCATGCTGAAAAGTAATTATTGTACCGTGCACGAATTGTTTATTTGTTCGGGAAGGAATTATGCCTATTTGAGTCGTGGTACAATCTTTCAACTTGCACGATTTCTCCTTGTTTGTTTGCTGTTTATTCTTGTGGAATTTAAACATTCTTAAGGCCCGTCTGCCCAGCGTGTTAGTAGCGCGTTGGACTACGGTGACTATCCCTCTGTGTGTGCGGGTTCAATTCCGCGGGATGGCAGAAAAAGCCACAGATTCCCCAGATGTACGGTGTTCGTGGCACCGAACCGAAAGTTACGATGTCCATGGCACCGAGCCGAAGAGCTGAAAGCTCAAGTGCTTCTGGAGAAAAAAAACCAAAAACATTCTTAAGCCGTTCCAAGCAAGTTTATTTAAATCTTTTTAATAAGCTGAGCCAAGCCAGTTTATTTAAATCTTCTTAATAAGCTGAGCCAAGCCAGTTTATTTAAATCTTCATAATAAGCTGAGCCAAGCCAGTTTCAACCTAAGAAGGAATCCATTTTGGGTTATATTAGGCCGTATTTGCCAGCAAACATCTTTTCTTCTTTGCGTTCGTTCTTTACGACCAATTTTAATCACTCTTTGTGATATGTTTGATCTTTGTCAAGAACGTGTATACGTTGCACATTGGTTTGTAGACCCTAAACGCATAGACTTCTACACGTTTGGACACATGCATCCGATTTCAGCCAAACCTCCTTAGTTGCTTCTTACGACATGCGTGGCAGGTAACAGTGGTTCTATTCTTTACACCCCAAATTTGGGCCCCCGGTAACCACTCGGACGAGACCAGCAAACATGAAAAGTAATAATTAACTTGCGAAAAATTCAAAGATTCAAACTTGTGTGCACGACTATTTTGTTGTTCTATTGTAGTGTTCTAACTAATGTTGAGGTGTTGAATGAGGTCAAGACACAGAGAAAACATATCATCAATATAAGAAAGTGGCGGTCATCATTTTTTTCAGATATGATGAACAGGGAAGGTTTAGAATACATTGTAACAACCGGTAACATCGAGGAGAGTCGAGACAGAGGAAGTCAGAGAGAGAAAATGTTGGATAGCCTGACTTCATGGCACGGAAGATCGTCAACATCTGAGATGATAGCAAATACTAAAGACAGAGATTTGTGAAGATCCATGATCGACTACACCAACCGGCATGGCACCTGATGATGATTGTGTTAGGGGGAATGAAAGCCTCTTTTAATCGAGGCACGTCACTTTCGATCTTTGTCCACATCTTTGTTGGTTATATCAGTAGATGTAGGATAAGGTACATAAAATGAGATCTGACCACTTGTGAAAAAATCAAAGTTTTGAACATATGTGCAGGACTGTTTTTTTTTAATTTTATTTTCAAAGGAGATTTAAACCTAGTTTAGCCGAGACACGCTCTTTTCAACCTAAGAACAAGTCTTTTTTGTTTTAAGAATGAAAATTTTGTTTGTTTGTTGTGTAGGAAATTACAGTTTCTGTAAACCGAGGCACGTACCTCTGCTTATAATACATCTGTTTATACTGCATGTGTGTGCAGGGCCGTGCAATGCTATGACACAGAGAGGCGACCGTATCAGACTGTTCCATAAGGGGGCGGCATAAACGGCGAAATCAAAATCATAATTGAAGGTTATTTTAAAGAAAAACATTTAAATGGCGGCATTTCGAAGACTTGCATCATTCCGAGAAAATATACCGCACGGCCCTATATGTGTGGGCACGTTAAAGAGGGCAATTAATTCACATTGTCCATAAGCATCAACAGAAGAAAAATGAACAAATTCAAAAATACCACCTGCTTGATAATCGCCTTCTTTCGCGAAACGCTTTGTAAAATGCTTGAAATTTAAAATTTGAATTTTTTGTTTTTTGTTTAATCACGCGTTGTCATATATCTTCGGGACAAATAAAAATATGAGCGGTGCGTGGTTCTTCCGTTCTTCCTATCGTTCGCTTGAAATATTGTCTCTATATATTCAATGTTGTTTCTTGTATAAACTTCACTGTCTTTTGCAGCTCACACAGAGGTCCGTGTATTTTTCTGTCGAGTGTTCTTTTGTTAGGGCCAGTGAGTTTGCCTCAGTGTATCATATTCGGGACAGTCTTGAAGTATATGCTCTGCAGTCTGATGTGCCTGTCCACATGCACACATGGCTGAATCTTGAATTTTGTATATAAAGGAATTGTGTATACTGGCTCGTCCTCTCAGCAGAAATGGCACGCCACCTGCCGAGAGTATTGCACAAAGCACGAACTCCGTAGCTCCAGAAACAATCCTAGGGGTCTCTGAAAACAACTGCACTCGTGAACAGAACGGCGCGGTCCGGATTCGAACCCACGACCTTCGACTCGCAAGGCAATGGGCTTAACCACTCAGCCACAGAGACCCCTTGTCTATATGCGTATATGAATTTTGTATATGCGTAGTCGATTGTGTAATGCTCTAAGGCGCAGAATGACAACTTTTTCCAATCTGCTCATATTATAGTAATCGTCTTGTGTTGGTATGTGTGTCTTTCTGATCGATTTAATCCTTTTTTGTGGTAGGTAATTGGCACATGCGATTGCTCTCCTGCAGCGCCATATTTGACCAGTCGGTGTTCTGTTCCATTTCCTTGTATTCCACAGTGAGCCGGTGCAAGACGACCCAGCATTGCTTGCATAGTTTAGACAGTAGGGTCTGTAGATCTAGCAATTTTCTGGAATGGAGTGTTTGTAGTGCTGATTGTGCATCTGTCAAAAAATACAACAAGTTGACCGATGGTAAATTACGAAAACGCAACAAAAAGCTGTTATGATAAGAAGATAATGTATTGTGCCTAATCTTCTTCTTTTTCCAACTTTTTCAGTCCTATCGGAGACGGACGATAAAACGTATGTCACGTGTTCAAGTCGAACACGTAAAAGAACAATTGACAGTTCAAAATAGAGAAGAACATGTTGAAAATCCGATGCCCTGGCAAAATAAAGAAGAGCATGTTGAAAAGCCGATGCCCTGACAAAATAAAGAAGAGCATGTTGAAAAGCCGATGCCCTGACAAAATAAAGAAGAGCATGTTGAAAAGCAGATGCCCTGGCAAAATAAAGAAGAGCATGTTGAAAAGCCGATGCCTGGCAAAATAGAGAAGAACATGTTGAAAAGCCGATGCCCTGGCAAAATAGAGAAGAACATGTTGAAAAGCCGACGCCCTGACAAAACAAAGAAGATCATGTTGAAAAGCCGATGCCCTGACAAAATAAAGAAGAACATGTTGAAAAGCCGATGCCCTGACAAAATAAAGAAGAGCATGTTGAAAAGCAGATGCCCTGGCAAAATAAAGAAGAGCATGTTGAAAAGCCGATGCCTGGCAAAATAGAGAAGAACATGTTGAAAAGCCGATGCCCTGGCAAAATAGAGAAGAACATGTTGAAAAGCCGACGCCCTGACAAAACAAAGAAGATCATGTTGAAAAGCCGATGCCCTGACAAAATAAAGAAGAGCATGTTGAAAAGCCGATGCCCTGACAAAATAAAGAAGAACATGTTGAAAAGCTGATGCCCTGACAAAATAGAGAAGAACATGTTGAAAAGCCGATGCCCTGACAAAATAGAGAAGAACATGTTGAAAAGCAGATGCCCTGACAAAATAAAGAAGATCATGTTGAAAAGCCGATGCCCTGACAAAATACGAAGATCATGTTGAAAAGCAGATGCCCTGGCAAAATATAGAAGATCATGTTGAAAAGCCGATGCCCTGACAAAATATAGAAGATCATGTTGAAAAGCCGATGCCCTGACAAAATACGAAGATCATGTTGAAAAGCAGATGCCCTGGCAAAATAGAGAAGAACATGTTGAAAAGCCGACGCCTGACAAAATGAGAAGAACATGTTGAAAAGCCGATGTCCTGACAAAACAAAGAAGATCATGTTGAAAAGCCGATGCCCTGACAAAATTAAGAAGAGCATGTTGAAAAGCCGATGCCCTGGCAAAATAGAGAAGAACATGTTGAAAAGCCGACGCCCTGACAAAATAAAGAAGATCATGTTGAAAAGCCGATGCCCTGACAAAATAAAGAAGAGCATGTTGAAAAGCCGATGCCCTGACAAAATAAAGAAGAACATGTTGAAAAGCCGATGCCCTGGCAAAATAGAAGATCATGTTGAAAAGCCGATGCCCTGGCAAAATATAGAAGATCATGTTGAAAAGCCGATGCCCTGACAAAATAAAGAAGATCATGTTGAAAAGCAGATGCCCTGACAAAATTCATTGGAAAGATTTTTTTTTTAAATTCATACAAAAACCCGTAGCCTCCGTTAATATTTGGCCGGCGGACTTAGTTAAAAATTATAGGAAATAAAACCACAACTGTCGCGTGACCTCGCATTCCAGTATTGTTGTATAAAAACGAATTCATTTTTTTTAAACATGTTAAACCAAGGTTATATTATGTTACAAGTTAAGCGTAACACTAAGGAATATCAGTGTTATTAATATTTTTCATCAATAAATAGCCACGGACTCATAGAATTGAGTAATATTACAAAAATGCTTAAAGTGTTCTATCAAACATATACAAAAACCAGCCCCCATTAAAAAGAAATTTTGGTTTTCCCGTCTGAGCTAGTCTGTCGCCCGAGTGGTTACCGGGGCCCAAATTTGGGGTGTAAAGAATAGAACCACTGTTACCTGCCATGCATGTCGTAAGAGGCGACTAAGGAGGTTTGGCTGAAATCGGATGCATGTGTCCTAAACGTGTAGAAGTTTATGCGTTTAGGGCTTACCAAACCAATGTGCAACGTATGCACGTTCTTTGCAAAGATCAAACATATCACAAAGAGTGATTAAAATTGGTCGTAAAGAACGAACGCAAAGAAGAAGAAGAAGCTAGTCTGTCTTATGTTTCCGTGGCCACGCAAAAACCACAGTAGCACACATCCTACGCTTACACATATATATCTGAGTCTAATAACACAACGTGTAGGTGTGTGTAATGTTAATACCATTCATGGTATGATAGCTGGAATAATAGGTGTGCGAGTGAATGATAAGACAAAGTATGATAAGCGTTGTATGCAACAGATCATTGTCAATTGATATCAGAAAGAGAGTCATACAGTGTTACAAAGAAACAAAACTGACAAACGGAGGCGAGTCTTTTCTTCTTCTCTTCCACCATTTACTTCTTTATAGAAGTGTTCGGGTGAAACGTAGTGATCTTGTGTGTGTTTATCTTAAGGCATTTTTTAAGCTGATATTCATGTTCGTAAGGCTGTTCTTGATGCCGTCGCTCCATCTTTGCGTGGTCTTCCTCTTGCTTTGTACTCATTATACCTTTTCTGTGTGGCTCTCTGTGATAGGCGATACCAGGACATTCTTGTCAGGTGTCCAAACTATTTAATCTGTTGTTCTTTTATGAATTGCATGACTGGTTTCACATCCATTAACACACAGATCGAAAAATCTCTTAGGGTCACAGAGATATGGTTTTACAGAATAATGATGAGAATCCCATGGACTGCTAAAATGACTGCTAATGTGGAGGTGCTGAATGAAGGCAAGACGCAGAGAAAGCTAATCAATATAAGAAAGAGGCAGTCATCATTTTTCTGGAATATGATGAGAAAAGGAGGTTTAGAACACATTGTAACAAGTTGTAAAATCGAATGGAGACGAGACTGAGGAAGACAGAGAAAATTGTGGATATCCTGATGTCATGGCACGGAAGAGAGTCAACATCTGTGATGATAGCAAACACCAGACAGAGATGTGTGGAGATCCATGATCACCTACGCCAGCCGGCACGGCACCTGATGATGATTAACTAGACAAATGAGTAAATTAAGGAAGAAATCAAGCTACATTAAGATAATCTTTATGATTTCTTTCTTTGTCGAATCCTGTTTGCCTCACAGCGTCAGGTCAGGAAGAGATTTCTAAAACGGGCCCTAGTATGCGCTTTGCAAATAGTCTCTTTAGTCGCCTCTGTTATCTCTGAGGTCCATCTTTGCGTGGCCGGCCTTTTGCTTTGTACCCATTGTATTGGAGCAGCATTGCTCTTTGAGGTGCACTGTCTACTGGTAATCTGCGTACGTGGCCGAACCATTTAATTTGTTGTTTCTTGATGAAGTCTAGTACTGATGTTGTACCCACTTTTTCCTGTCTTCATTTCTCAACCGGTCTCTTCTTGTTACACCCAGCATTCTGCATAGATACTTCATCTCTGTTGTGACTAGTTTCTTCTATCGTTTGTTGTCAGCGTCCAGGTTTTGGCACTTGGATCTTTATGATTACATGCCAGAAACAAGAAGGTAGAAGGAAAAGAAGAAGAAGTACATTCCCGGCTACATATGATTTCATACTTCCTTACACAAGGATATGTATAGTAGTATATATCCACGGCTACAGGTGTAATGTTAATAACATTCATGGTATGGAAAGAGTTAAGCATATCCCAAAAAAAAGCAGAAGAGGGTTTAACCATTGGTACACAGTAATTATCATCATCGGATGTCTCTATGTCGTAGAGATTAGGTGCTCGCCTCTAGTTCCAAAAGTACTCGGTTCGTTCCCTCGTGGAGACATCGGGATATTATTCCAGAGATCCCTGATCTCAGTGTAAGGGAGATCTAGTTCCTAGTTATATCGGAGACAGACGATACAACGTGTGTTCCGTGTTCAAGTTGAGCACGTAAAAGAACCATTCGGAGTTCAAAAACCGAGAAGACCAGGCTGGAAAGCTGCTGCACGGGCCAGATTCCATAGAATGATTACAAAATAAAAGTCCAACAAAATATTTTTCACCATTTTCTAAATTACATCGGGGATCCTTACCGGTGCTATGGAGTTTGTGTACTGTCGCTGAGATCTTTCTATTTAAGAAAGAGATCGGAGCACACATTGTTACTCATCAAAGTGCAATGATTATGGTCCTATCAATCAATCAATCAATCAAACTATCATCATGCCTGCCCTTCAACATCTCATAGGGAAGACTGAGCACAAAATAGATACGTGGGGACCCTCGCCGGTACTATGGAAATCGTGTTATGTCACTGATATCTTTCTGTTTAAGAAAGAGATCGGAGCACACATTGTTACTTACCGAAGTGCAACGATGATGATCCTATCAATCAATCAACCAATCAAACAAACTATCATCATTCCCCTCCTCCTCAACATCTGCCAGAGGCGACCGAGCACATTATAGGTATGTGTGAACTGTTATGAGATCTATTCAATAGTATCTTTCCTTCGCATGTTCTCTTGCTCGATCTGTTTCTCCCGGATGTTAGAAATGTAACGCACAAGTTCTTTATTAGTCATAACCTTCGCTTTATAATGTTGTTTAGTAAACAGTATGAGACGATGTGTGCAAGTGTTTAAGTCAATCCCACGTGATGACTATTACGACCAATTCAAAGCACATTCGAGAGGACTGATACAGACTTGATTTAATACAACTTTGTTTGGTTCTTCTGCGATGAGATCACTACTAATAAACTGTGTGGGTATAGCGCCGCCAGGTACGTGTAATAAATCTTCAGTGTGGGCTGTTTGCCTCCCCCTTTCCCTGTTTACAACGGTATAAAGTTGCCAAAATATTTGGGGATTTACCCTAATGTAACTTAAATTAGTACTATTGCTATTGCTAATGCTACTATTACTACTGCTGCTACTAATCATTATCAAGGTGCGTAGAACGTTGCTGTCTTTGCAGCGCATCTGAAATTCACTCTGTCTCTAGCCAGTTCACACACTTCGTCGATGGTTATATTCATGGTTTCTTTAATATCTTGTAGCCATCTTCTTCTTGGCCTGCCGCTGCGTCCTGGGACCCTGCCCTCTAATGAGTTTTAGTTAATTTCATGTTCTGCATCAAGTTCTTGGCTAAATACAATCAGTAGTTTACAATTGCTTTCTGATTGGTTCTGGCCACTTAATCATAATAATCTCTAGTGTGTCCTGAACCCGATACCAGGCTGTTCCAGTTCCCGCCTTCGAAGCCGTTGTTGACATTGTCAATCTTCCGCCTTTTCTGCCGGCAGCCTTGTGTACTGTAGAAGGAGACTTCCTTCGAGTTTTGCTCTACGTAGTTTCGCTGGCTATTCGACGCCGTTACCCGGGTGGGGAGGGGGTGGCGCTGCTGTACACAAGCAGACTCGAGGAGCCATACGTGAGCTGGGCAGGTGAACCATATAGGCTCCAGGTCGCCTAAACAGGACACTACTATTACCGTTTCTATTGATGATTGTCTTTCTTTTCCCAATCCTGGTTTGCCCCACAGCATTAGGATAAGAAGAGATTTATAGAACGAATCCTTGTGTGCGCTTCATAAATAGTGTCTTTCGTCGCCTCTGTTATCTCTGAGGACCACCTTTCGCGTGGCCGGCCTTTTGCTTTGTATCCATTGATGATAGTACTAATACTGCTACTTCTATTGCCACTACTGCTACTTCTATTGCCACTACTGCTACTTCTATTGCCACTACTGCTACTGATACCGTTGATGTGACTGCTGTTACTGACACTCATCATCATCATCAAGTAGCTTGACCCTTCCGGAATTTGGCTCCCATAACAGCAGGCCTGAAAAACTCTCTGTTCTGTGCAAGTTGACCGGCGTCAGCAGCAGTCATTTTCAGATCGTCAATAACATCTTGCACCCATCGTCTTCTAGGTCTTCCTATCGTTCTTCTTCCATGCACCATTCCTTCCAAAATTATCTTCTCTAGGCACTCATGTCGTTTGATATGTCCGAAATATTTAATTTTCATTGATGGTATGCTCTTTAATATCCAACTCTCTTTAATATCATGCTACTGTTACAAACATTGTCACTGATGTTACTACTTCTATTACAACTACAACTACTGCGAATAATACTATTCCATTTTTTCATTTCATTCTTCACCCTTCGCCCCTAGGGAAGGATAGGTCCGCAACCAAGGCCTTCCAAGCCCGCCTATCCAAGGCCATCCTTTCCAGATCTCTCCACTCTCTCCCCATTTTCTTGCATTTCGTCTCCAACTCCCGTCTCCATGTGTTACTAAGTCTTCCCCTACCTCTATTGCCCTGGGGTTCCATCGGAGAGCCTGTCTCGTGATGCTGTTAGGGGTTTCCTCAGTGTGTGTCCTATCCATCGCCACCTTCTGCTCTTTATCTCTTGTTACACCTGCCGTTGTCCTGTTCTATCCCAGAGTTCCCTGTTTGTAGTCCTCTCATACCATCGCGGATGGGGTATCCTGAGCAAGCATCTATTGATGAATATCTGCAACTTTTGGTGTTCCCTTGGTTGTTCTCCATGTCTCCGCTCCATATAGAAAGATAGCCTTGACATTTGAGTTAAATATAATTATCTTAGTTTTATTCCTGATCATTCTTTAACTCCATATGTTCTTCAGAATGGCAACGGCTGATCTTGTCTTTGAATAATACTATTGCTCCTACTAATACTACTACTGCTACTACTACTGTCTGTCTATCTATCTATCTATCTATCTATCTATCTTCCTATCTATCTATCTATTTATCTCTCTCTCTATATATATATATATATACTCTAATCATGTTTTGCCTTACAGCGTCAGGTCGAAAAAGGAAACACCTGGAGCGAGCCTCTCTATGCGCCATGTCTTCTTTTTCATCTTCAGTCCTGATTTGCCTCACAGCTTCAGTGTAAGAAGAGATTTATAGAACTGGCTTTTGTGTGTGCTTCAAAAATAGTGTATTTCGTCCCCTCTGTTATCTCTGAGATCTTTCTTTTGCGTGGCCGGCTTTTTGCTTTGTATCCACTGTATCGAAGTAACATGACTCCCTGTGGTGCACTGTCTGTTGGGAGTCTGCTTATGTGGCCGAACCATTAAATTTGTTGCTTCTTGATGAAATTCAGTACTGATGTTGTACCCACTTTTTTCCTGATGTCTTCATTTTTAAACCAGTCTCTTCTTGATACTACCAGCATTCTGCGCAGACACTTCATCGCTCCACCACTACTGTAGCCGTGAATATATATCCTACTATTTCTTCTTCTATCTATCATGGTCAAGAAGGCTCCAAAGGTTTCCTAATATAGACGTGAAGTCGTCGTATACTTCTTCTACTTCTTCTATCCTTCTGTCTTCTGACATGTGACCTTGATTTCTTCCTGAATTTACTCATTCGTCTAAGTAATACTTAGTCTCTCTCTCTCTCTCTCTCTCGCGATCGTTCTTTTTTGCCATTTTTATCATTCTTATTGTGATAAACAGCCTTTGACAAGAACGTAGTTTTACGTCACAATCTTCAGTAATATTTGGAGCTCTGGTGCTTGTCCTTTGGCGATGTGTCCGATTTCAACCAGCGTTTACTGGTTCGCTCTCCGTCAGCCTTTGACTGTCCCCAGCCGAGCTGCAAGACAGCAGCTTGCTTTTTTAGGGTAGCGACCCTTAAACGACCTGCCCTCCTTTGTTATTGTGCGTCATCTGCCCAGGTTATCGGTTTTTTTTGGACTACTTGGTTTACCTACCATCCAGTTTTGTGTTCGGTTTGCTCCGCTAGCCTTTGATTGTAGCCAATCTAACTACAAGACAGTAGTAGTTCCCTGCGAACGGAAACGCACACTGGATTCAAGTCTCTGCTGGGCTTTCCAGTTTTTCTGCACTTTTGGGTGGTCTGCTCACCCCTACGCTTGCCACGCCTCTTCGTCTCTCCACCATCAGCACCTTGCACGTCTGTCCCACCGGTGGGCCCACCGGTGCATCGTCCACATGCGTGTTCGCTCTGCCCTGGTGCCTGCCCATCAGTTCTCACCTTGCTCACATTTACAATGCCTCTAGACTGTCCAGCCACGGAGCTCAACTCGGGCCCCCACCTCAGGGCTCTAAATTTTGCCCTATGTGGGCCCATGTGCAACTCAGCTCGGCCCGGAGGTGGCGGTTCCCACCTCCGGGTCCGAGTTTCGCCCACGCGGCCCACTTCTCATCTCTGGATGCACCTCTCATCCCTTTTTATTTATCCATTCAGCTTTTCCCATCGGCCGGGAGAGACGTGCATTAGTAGCCACTCTGGGATTCCGTTCGTCTGTGTTGTGGGCGGATCTCATCCAACATGACTGCGTCAGCATCTTTACCTACACCAGCGTAACTTTCCCTCGATCCCTACCCGTTTGACCAGACAGGAACCAGTGTCTGTTACCAGGGTCACCATGTGGAGGTGGGGTATGATCTTGATTAGTGTCAGATCACTAATCCTGGCGCGACGTTGTCTCTAAGCGCCTTTGACCCCCATACTTAGTCTAATCATTCATCTGTACAACTATTACTTCAACTATCATATGATTGATACATGTATATCTCATAGGAGATTAATTGTTTATTGTGGCATATATAAAAACTACAAAAATAATAAACAACTCATCTATCTATAAGGTTGAGTTGGAATTAGTATGTATATATCTCTCTTGACTTTAATGAAAGATATCTGGACATCCTACGGACATGAAATTTGGCAAGGAGGATAGCTTTCATAGATGGGAAGATGTAAAAATTATAAAACTGGACCGTTGGTTCGTTTTTATATCTTAAATACTAACTTAACGAAATTGTCATGAAAAGTTAACACTCGAAAATGTATGCATGTTATTTAGCCTCTCTTTAGATTTGAATATTTCTCCCGGAAGTGTTGCCAGCCTCATGTTACGCGAATATTTGACATATTCGAATCCCCCCAACCCTCCCTAACCGAAGACATTAGCAGTTTATTATGTAATTATATATTGATATTTTAACACATCTGGTCACTATTCGATAAGTTTATAATCATTTCAATTATTGTTGGTATTGAAGCTTTACCTTCTTTCTTCGATTGACTGGTTTACCAATATTTAATATTAACTTTTATCAAGGTATTATTTTGTTTAATCGACGTAGCAAAGCAATAGAAAACATTGTTATTCATAAGAAAGCGGCGGAGTTTGAAGTTATGGGGACGGGCATGTCTCTTTAAAATGCTCAGTCTCGCACAGTATGGGGCCATAAATCCCGTGGAACGAACGGGTACATCTGCTAGTTTAAAATATAACATCACAAATAGTACATAACATACGTTTACATACTACCACACCTTTTCTAGTGGAAACTCTAACAAATGTTCGGTCCCTTAGGGGGCCTAAATGTTTACTCTACTACACTTGATTCCTGAATAGTTCTATCCGCTAGAAGGTCTTATCTCTCTATCTCTCTGAACTATCAATACTCTGAATTAAAAAAATAAGCCTGAAGATGTCTGTCTCTGAAGATATCTAAATCTGAAGATGCAAGTATAGCTCTCTCTGGCGCCGGCTCTCCCTGTCTTCTACTGTTTCTAAATCTATATCTAATCTATGGCTATTTCAATCTAGTAGCTCAAATATCGTCTCTCTATCCCAAAGATGTACTACTTTTTGCAACTTGTGTGAATTGAGACTGACGATCTACAATAGAAATATAATCTGTGTTCAGTTTTCCCATCTGTCCTCTAGATTCTCTGTCTAACGCTTAGACAATTCCACTACCTGTCCATCTAAAACGTCTAAAAGTCGCCAATTGCCTCTTATGAGATAGCACTGTCGCATATCACTAGCATTATTTTTTCTTAGATCGCTTACCTGCGCTAGTCATCGTATCAGGGCCGTACGGTATATTTTCTCAGTATGATGCAAGTCTTCGAAATGCCACCCTTAGATGTTTTTCTTTAAAATATATTTTGAAAATGTCTTTAAATTGATGAACTTCTAATAGTATAATTTTTTTTGCTCTCTTCAACAACTTCTTCTGGAAGTGATTGGGACGGCACTGCGTTTTTATTTGTAAAATTCCAAAGCAGTCGATGTGCATGATGTCGACGGCTCATCTAAACAGTACTTTTGTACTAAAACTTCCTTTATAACATCACATAGCTTTTTTTCTTGTTTCTCTTTATAATTATATTAATTTCCAGACCATATTTTTCCTTTTCTATTCCATACTAAAAATATTAAATGAAATTCACAGTCCTTCGGAAAGATGCAACCGGGAGAGAAGGGGGGGATCATTGACAATGGTTAAATATGATGATACTTATCATGTTGTTAAAATAAAGAAAAGATAGCGATATAAATGAGTTGCAAAGCTAAACACATAATCACAAAGTACTGTAGTTTTACAAATTACAAAAGCAATGACAATATACAGAAACGTTTCGACCAACAAGGCCTTTATCAAGCAAACGAACAACAGGAGTGACGAATTTTAAAAAAACCAAAAACATATGGACGACTACAGACGGAGACATTAAATCGTTTCTAATGAAAATCTGGGAATAAAAACGAATAACGAAATTAATGTAACACAAAAACCCACATAAAAACTGTAGTAGGGGAGGCGGGGGTGTGTGGTTCACATTGTTAACGGCTCGGGTTCAGGGTTGCTGCTACTACTTTACTGTACTGACTTGGTGCAGGATGGCCGGTTCACTTGTGATTCACGAAGGGGATTGCAAATATGGAACACTCCCCATGATAACTGATGTAGTCCTGGTGGTACGATCTCCCTACCATGTTATATATTATCTGGTTATTTCCATATTTTGCAGTTCTGACCAATGTTCTTTCTGGTTTGTTTGTAGATGTAATATAACATATATTCACACAAAGACACGCTATACATGACAAACGTGTTCTTGTGTAGGTTTCATACATTTATTGACATCATGGTTTCTCTTTACTGGACATAAGTCAACAATGCGTCCATTCATCACTCTATGTTTTCTAATTCGTTACTAACACGTCACTATTTTACTACACAAAAGCGTCATGTCTCGTAGTTATGTGTTGCACTTCTACATAGAGAGTACAACACATAGTCTCAACTATTAAATAATCTAATTATACTACACTAACTATCTGGCTAACTGTCCATTCCTCCGCTGCCATCTGGGGAACTATGACACCCCCTGGAGACCTCGCCGTCGCCCCTGACGGCGAAATCCCAAGAAAAAATCGCACAGGTAGTGTCCAATAGGGTTATTAGAGTGGTGAGAGCTGAAAGGGAACAAGTCGCCTCACGTGATAAACGTGGCTCCACAACAACTAACTATAACAGCCAACCATGGTCGAAAAGAAAAAGAAAATCCTGACGGGATCTCAGGAAGACCCAAGTTGAATGAGCTACTTGGTAAGGAGTCACCACACGTCGTTGGACGTGACTCATCAACTGGCCATAGGTGACCATGGCTAACTTCAACAGTAAACCCTCTGTGCTCTTGTGCTGAAACCATAGTACTAGAAATCAATCAGCATTACATAAATTAATCTGGTAAATATGCGCCGTATGTCTACGACGGCGACCCAACAACATAACACTTGGCCAATGTGAGGTGGCTGTACTGGGACATCCGGTCCTCACATGAGGTAGTATGGGTATGATGGCAGCTTGCATCAGTATGTCACTAACACTATGTCTTTCTTGCATGTCAGAGTCTGGTCACACTATCTGAAATCTCAAACAAAAACACAAGTTACAAATCGAAAAAGGAAAAAACATATATATAACGTTAAACTTCTCACGTTATATGTCCTCGACGAGGTAATATTAACTAACCCCAAACCCAGGGAAATAATAAACTCCCAATATTCAACATATTGCATTAAAAAACATACATAATGTTCATCCAACAACATTATAAGACCTCCACGAGGTATTATTAACCATCCCCCAAACCCAGGGAATGAATGAGCTGCAAATATGAAACTCCATTATAAACGTCCAATATTCAACGCTGCTCCATAAACTCCTAAACTTCTCCTATTAAAATTCCCCATCTTCTTATTAACATAATTAACACATCAAAGTGTAGGATTACGTACACGTGACGCAAGTCCACACTAAATCCGCCAATTAAACAAATCATAACTCCAAGGATCCGAAATACTCGGATCGACATCATATAACCTCCAAGAGGCAATAAAATCACCCCACAGGAATAAAATAACAATTCCAAATGTTCAAATATATTGCATTCGACACAGCACAACCTCAACGAGGTATTAAATTCCACAATATTCCACTTATTGAATCTACATTGCAGAAACTGAAGTCTCATTGACCCCAGTGTCCACTCAACAATCAAAAGGAGTCAAATAATACTCAAAATTTGACCCTACAATATATAACCACTGATATTAAAATTATAACCCATTCAAAACCCACAAGGAATCGAGCCAATTCCCAAAGGATCTACCTATCGGCTCAATATAAGATAATCTCAATAAATGAGGTAGCACATTCCGTCCAGTAATCTTTAAGGACTCAACCAAAAACCCAATTATTCTCTTTATTAGGTCTAACATTATTCTCGAGCTACCCTTCACAATCCATCCTTCAGTCCCAAAGGATTGAAATAAAAACGCATGTATGTTCCCTATTGGGGTTCGACCTCACTTTTGACTTCAGGCCCATTGTAAACCTTTTCTCAATCCACCAGGATCAAACAAAATCCAGGCATATTGTGTATAAAACTCGGGTTCCATGTAGTTTTGTACAAATCGCGTAAATCATGGTTGTCCTCGTCATGATCTAACCCATTTCCCACGAGACCATCCCTGGGAGCAATAGTGATAGTATCATCTGTGCCATCCCCACAATGTATACCCTGAAGGATATTGTTAAGGACAACATAGACCCCCAACAATAAATAGAGCAAGCCAGGACTAAACTGTAGTTCGTAGAACGAAAGAGTTAATTCTTTCAAACAATGCTGATAGCAACACAGGGCATCAGCGCCAAGAAATAGTATAAGGAACCCAATCACCACAGTATTCCATCGCAACAGCTTGGTCATGGAATGGACAGAACACTTCCCCCGAAACGACGCATTGTTTATGTTATCAAGAAACTTCCGTTCAAATTGCACATCTTTTTGCACATCAGAACCAGATCGTGCTGACCAAATTTTAATATTAAAACTAGCATTGCAGTTCATATTGAGCTCGTAATCTGAGTTCCGGGATTTGGCATCTGTCATGTACTTTTCGAACTTATTTGTAGAGAGGTGAATTTATTTTCACCACCACTCTCTACTGGGGGGTTTACACTAGCAGTATGCACGTAGGCACACTCGCTGGATCCTGAGATCTTTATATCGTCATTGTTGAACTCAACCACTGGGATCTCAATTACTCGTGTTGTCGATTTTGACGTGTCCTTGGATGGAGACACTGGCAGTCGACTAGATTCCTGTACAGGCGGATCCCTAACCTGTTCCTGTTGTAAATGATCAGTAGGGTCTAATCCAAAGATAGACTTAGGCCACTTTGCTTTTCTCCGTACTCTGTCGGACTGACTGCTACGGGCAGCACCCTTGAATTGAAACGTACGCCCTTTACTATTGTGGCCCACCAACGCTTGTTTACAATTTTTCGAATTAACCTGTACTCTTTTATAACTTCCTCGCCGTTTTACTTTCGTTTGAACATTGGTAGTATTCTTAAAACCTGATGTATTAATCTTGCAACCTGTACGAGTTGCCTTCGCGCTCATAGATTCAATGCCATGTGTCCCATGAGGATAAAGTATACGATTTACATTGCGTTTTAATCTTGAGTGGTGAACATGAACAATCTCCACATGTTCTATTGGTCGTTCATTGTCGTGGATGACCTGTCCAGAAGGCGGCGATAAACTGCTGTGTGCAACTCTCAATTCCTCACCGGAATCACTAATGACTTTCTCAATGTCAGTCTCTTCATGTTCATGTATATTATCCTCCAATGCACACTGATTATCCTCTATTATATCCCGCACTACAATTGCCTCACAGATGAGGGACTCATTCACCATCTGGATTTCCTGAGAATTAAATTCTGCCATTAAAGGAGAGACTGGTAAGACGTGTGGTTCATCATCGGACCAATCGAAAATGGATTCCAATGTATGGCAGACTTGAGGAGCAACCACTACCACACAGGAAGAAGGTAGTAAGATATTCAGCTCCACACATGATACATCGACGGATGATACCAAATCAATGGGATCAATATTGGACCACTCCACCAAAGATTCCATTGTATCGCAATCGTTAGAATCAATCTCCTCTCACATGAAAATGTAGAAATAAATTCGGCTCTGCATCTGAATCTTTAATAACGGAAATCAAATCGTGATTTTCCTCTACCCAGGGAAAATCTAATAAAAAATTAGGCATGTTACTTAACCCATCAACATCTGAAACAATCAAATTATTATATTGTTTTGTCTGGCGCTTGCCATCTGAAACTGGTAAAAAATTCTGAAGCTCATTCGACTCACCACCGAGTAAATCAGAACAATTAAATCTTGCATCAGGCAGCTGCCTATTGATACAGAAGGACTAATGGGAGAGAAATGCTGCTCCTCTTCCCCTTCATCCCCAAGCACATCATATGCGTCAATGGTCTGGTTTTCCTGGGTCATGCCCCTGGACACCCAGGGTTGTGCGCTCCTTCTTATGTCCTGACTGTGGAAAGAAGAACATTTATAGTTGCCCCCCAAATTGTCTCTGTCATTGGACCTCCCATGACCCCGTTGTCGATTTTGACGAAAATTTCTCTCCGGATGATTAGTGGTGGGAGGGTCTGCAGGGTTTGGGCAGCGTATCTCAGAGTGGCGTTCCGCCACCTTTGATTCCAGGACGTCCATACGACGATGCATCACAGAAATTGTATGGGCGTCTGACGCGGGAATGGGACTGCGCTCCCATCGTATGGCCGCATCACGGCAATGCAGAAATGTGGTGAAGGGCGATCCTGCTACCATAGATGTCAACATTCCTGCACAGAGCCTGTCGCGCAGGGACGCAATAAACCGATCCCTGAGATTATTGGGATCGAGGGGTACTGACCCTTCCCGGGTCTGAGCTGCAGTGATCTTAGCATATATATCAGCCAAGCGATGAGAATAATCGCGGCATGATTCCCCAGCCATTTGGGACGCCCTATAAAATACAGAAAAGAGCTCAGTGAGCGACCTGTTGTCGCCATACAACCTGACCATTGTCATCAATAATTGCTCAGGGTCTTGTATGGTGAGCATCTGGATCTGTAGCTCACTTCGGACGGAGGCCGACACATTGTCCAGGATGGTATACAGTTTATCTTCACCCGTTAGTCCGTAAAGTCTCCAATAAGAGCGTACGCTCCTGGCAAACTCCTCTATGGAGGGCCCGTCACCATCACTGAATGTACTCAAGGTTTTCCCAGGATAATCCTGTGGCGCCAGCCCCACGCGCCTCTACATCTAACCCATGACCTCCTCTGACATACCTATGAGCCATCTAAATATCATACAATGCGATAGAAATATAGCAATACAAATTAAGTGACCAAACGAGTACAATTGTCAGAATTATATATAACCTGAAACACCAATAGTCAACCAGATGTTATATAATTAAGTAGTAATGATCATATACGTTAAAAAATGCATATTCATATCTAGCAAGCAATGTGCGTAAATTGAATAAGAAAGATATACTCACGATGCAATTAATGCCATATAATATGATGTAAAAAAAACTGGTAACATAATGTTCATAAATGTTCAACGCTATAGAAGTCACAAATCAGTCTCCATCCTGGGTAAGGGACACCACTGTACACGGTATCCAGAACTATAACTGTAGACCTCATAAAGACAGTTATTAGATACCACGAAACGAACAATGGAGACTATATAATCCAGGTTCACATCCCAGAGTACATGCACCAGTGAGAGACTGGCATAGCTCACTTCCATTGCAGGAACCTAATTTGTTACATAACAGTCCGTAAATATTTTCCAGACAATCCTTTTCTGAACAATGTAATCCTATGAATTCGGTCTTAAAAGTGCGATGACCAATTGCGCTGTTGCGAGTGCAGAATGCTGGCTTTAGTGTCATAACTGATTTGCAGCAGTAGCGTTGGCTAGACTCATCGACATGCACGTGTATTCGTAAAGACCAAGGGACACACAATGGAGGAACCAGCATCGGTTCTTGTAATGTTCATAGTGTTCGTAAACGAAGGTGGTTGATAGAAGATGATGACAACCGACGGATCAGGCGGATGATGGAGTAAGCTAACCGTTGGCTGCCACTTGATTGAAGACTATGACGATTATGATGGAGTAAAGGATAAGCGTTGGATCCTAGTTGATTGAAGATCACGGTAGTGCAATTATGGTTAAATAGACCGGTGGGAGTCACGCAGGTCTATTACTCGACAAATAGATAGCAACACCAGTAGACACAGACATAGTACGATGTGTAAAGCAATTATGAAAAAATAAGGCAGACTTACAACGTCTGGTCCATGATTCTGGTCCACGAATGCCCATTCAAGCAGGAGGGCAGATCTTCTTTACTTCTGGACACCATTGTAGTAGGGGAGGCGGGGGTGTGTGGTTCACATTGTTAACGGCTCGGGTTCAGGGTTGCTGCTACTACTTTACTGTACTGACTTGGTGCAGGATGGCCGGTTCACTTGTGATTCACGAAGGGGATTGCAAATATGGAACACTCCCCATGATAACTGATGTAGTCCTGGTAGTACGATCTCCCTACCATGTTATATATTATCTGGTTATTTCCATATTTTGCAGTTCTGACCAATGTTCTTTCTGGTTTGTTTGTAGATGTAATATAACATATATTCACACAAAGACACGCTATACATGACAAACGTGTTCTTGTGTAGGTTTCATACATTTATTGACATCATGGTTTCTCTTTACTGGACATAAGTCAACAATGCGTCCATTCATCACTCTATGTTTTCTAATTCGTTACTAACACGTCACTATTTTACTACACAAAAGCGTCATGTCTCGTAGTTATGTGTTGCACTTCTACATAGAGTACAACACATAGTCTCAACTATTAAATAATCTAATTATACTACACTAACTATCTGGCTAACTGTCCATTCCTCCGCTGCCATCTGGGGAACTATGACAAAACTAAAAATAGAAAGAAAGAGAAACAATGAAAAATCTAGTAAATATATAACTTGAATACATGCAACATATGCACATATAGATTACAAGGCATGAGAAGAGAAAGTACTAAGAAGCATAGGAATGTAATACGTTGGGCCCACGTGGTCACAAGGTACCATACAATGAAATCAACCGATTCTAAAGAGCAAATCGACTGCGATCATCAGAGGAACATGATCGGATGGCTGTGACCTGGACATCGTGAGCTCCTAAATGGCCAGTATAATTGAAATGGGTGACTACAGGGGTAACAGGGCATTGGCGTATGTCGCGCAAGTGTTGGGCGAATCGGTCACTGAGCCTCTTGCCTGTCTCGCCAATATAAGCCTTGTTACACCGATTAAAGATAATGGCATAGATAAGATTACGGGACTCGCATGTGAAACCATCTTCAATAACAAACGTGGCTAAAGGAAAAGATACAGTACGAGTCTGTATCACATAAGCAAACGTGTTGCAACGCCGACGGCCACACTGAACAGTGCCAACATGAGTCTGGATATTGGACTTGAGGCGACTGTGTACCAACATATCCTTAAGACTTATGTTCCGTCTGTAAGCCACCAAAGGATAGTTGGGGAAGACTGAACGGGTCTCAGGATCTGACTTAAGGGTAGACAGATGATGGAATAAAACATTTTTCACCAGTGAACTATGGGGGTAATATCGCTTTGAGGGAGGGAGGAGAAGAGATGGTAAACCAACTCCACATATTGTTCAACTTGGTGTGTGACAGGGAGGAGATACCAGCAGATTGGAAGAAAGGCCTCCTCGTGAAACTGCCAAAGAATGACAATTTGTCAAATTGTGACAAGTGGAGAGTGATCATGCTGCTCTCCATTCCCAGCAAAGTCCTCACTAGGGTTATTCTGGACAGGATGAAAGACGCTATAGATCAGAGGCTTAGGGACGAACAGGCTGGATTCCGGAAGGATAGATCTTGCAATGACCAGATAGCCACCTTAAAATCATAGTGGAACAAACAATGGAGTGGCAGGTTCCGCTCTACGTGTGCTTTGTTGATTTTGAGAAGGCATTTGACAGCATAGATAGGAAAGCAATGTGGGGGATCCTAAGAAACTATGGGATGCCGGAGAAGACTGTCGACATCATCAGGCAGCTGTATGAGGGGTTTGCCTGCCAGGTTATTCATGATGGAAGACTGTCAGAGGAGTTCCAGGTCACTACTGGTGTTAGACAGGGATGCCTGCTGTTCCCCTCCTCTTCTTGGTGCTACTTGATTGGGTCACACGCACAGCCTACGCCAGGTCTGGAAAAGGCATACAGTGGACACTTATGTCAAAGCTAGAAGACAAGGACTTTGCGGACGATCTCGCCTTGCTTTCGCATAGACTACAAGACATGCAGGAAAAAGTGGATGCTCCGACACAAACGGCACAACGAGTCGGTCTTAAAAGCAGTCAAGAGAAGACTAAAGTAATGCGTAGCAACAATATATAGCAAGATCCAATACTGATTGAGGGAAGGGACATAGAAGATGTGGAGGAATTTGTCTACCTTGGAAGTAAGATCAGCAGATCAGGAGGTACAGACGAGGATATTAATGCTAGGATTAGGAAGGCCCGATAGGCCTTTGCGATCCTGCACATGGTGTGGAAGTGGGCTGCCATCTCCACGAAAACAAAGTTCAGGATTTTCAGCTCAAATGTGAAGTCGGTGTTGCTGTATGGCTCGGAAACTTGGCGAGTCACTAGGGCAAATACAAATAAGATCCAGACCTTTGTCAACGGATGTTTGCGGCGGATTCTCAGATTGAGATGGTATGATAGAGTTACAAACACGGATCTGTGGATAAGAACAGGGCAGAAACCTATTATGACACAGGTCAAGAGGAGAAGATGGCGATAGATAGGCCATACCTTGCGGAAGACACAGTCGAGTGTCACTAGACAGGTGCTCGAGTGGAACCCGCAGGAAAACGAAAAGAGGACGCCCTATGCAGACTTGGAGACGAGGTCTTACTGAGGAGCTGAAGAGTGCTCAATTGACCTGGGAGACCATAAAAAGAACAGCCAGAGACCGAGAAGAGTGGCGAACAACTGTTGAGGCCCTATGCTCCACGAGGAGCGGGAGGATTAATGATGAACTATGGGGGTGGAAAGTTAAGATACGTTTTACACTGTCAGAGTTAATAGTCCTATTCTGGCTGGTTGCAAAGCTAGTAAGATTTGCACGTAACAGAACATAATAAATAGATAACGAATGTCTATCAAATTGACAACTAGCAACCGTTGTGACATTTACCTTTCTTTAACTTGTTTTGTATTGTCTCCACTTCAACATATATGAATTTGAATAAAAATAGAGCAATAAATAACAAACTCAAAAGTAGGCTTAGGCACATATTTCCTAAGCAACTCTCTCTCTCTCTCTCTAGAGAAAGCAAATTTAGCCCAATGTTACCTAAATAACTCTCTATCTATCACACACAGGCACACGTTCCGCACATGAGATATAACAAGTCCATGCAAATGCTACTTTTTAATTCAAGTCCCTATTGCCACATCAATATTATAAAGCCTTCTATTCTGAAGCATCCTGCTGTGTAAGAACAGATGCAGGAAACTCAGACTGGTTCGCAGTCAATTCGGGTGTGAAGCAGGGCTGCGTGATGTCACCTATGCTTTTTGGGATAGCTATAGACTGGATCATGCGCAAATGCACCCAAGATGATCAACTAGGCATCAAATGGCTTAATAATAGCAGACTATTTGATCTTGACTTTGCCGATGACGTGGCCATATTGAATTCAACCACACAAGCAACCCACAAACTAACGAGCAATCTTTGCACACTTGCAGAACAGGTTGGTCTCCAAATTAATTCTGCCAAGACCAAAATTATGGACCTCACAAACTCGACAGACAACATCGTAATAAATGGCCAAACACTGGAGAAAGTGGAACATTTTACATATTTGGGTAGCAAAGTGTCAAACAACGGAGACACGATGAAAGAAATAAACTCTCGTATTGCTATAGCAGCTAGGGCCTTCACTAAATTAACGAATATCTGGCAATCTCAAGACCTTAGTATATGCACAAAAGTTAAATTATTTAGGTCATGTGTGATTCCTGTACTGACCTATGGTTGTGAAAGTTGAAATCAACAAAGAAAATTGATAAGAAACTGGACAGCTTTGAGAATAAATGTCTACGAAAATTATTAAAAGTAAAATGGAGTGATTTCGTTTCTAACAACACAGTGAGAGATAGAACACACCAACAACCCGTATCAAATATTATAAGGAAACGAAGGTGGAAATATTTAGGTCATGTTCTCAGATCAGACGAAAAGAGACTAAATCGACAAGTCCTTATGTGGTCACCAGTTGGGAAAAGAAAACGTGGAAGACCAAAGACCACTCTTCGAAGAACCATCCAACAAGAAAGTAAACTATTGGGATGTAAAACCATACAAGATCTCCAACTGCTAGCAAAGAACCGTATCACATGGAGATCTAAAACCTCTGCCCTATGTGCCGCCTTTGGCTCGAAAGGAATAAACTAACTAACTAATTATTGCCATAACATAATCATTTTCAATAATAATAAGTAGCTACAATTGCTGTTAAATAAAAACAATAATTCTCTTACCTGATCTACTTTTTAAACACAAAAACTGGATTAGTATAAATTAGTGCAAAAATATTATACTGATACAGATATATATTATATATCTGATTTAAACACAGCACAGCCACTTGCCACTTCTCAAGACAAACTAACATTAAAATCAAATATTGTCAATATATGTAATCTCAAAGCAGAACTGTCAACATATAACACGTGCAAATGTCTTTTGTGATAATTGCCGCCTCAGCTTTTAGGAGCGGCCGCGAAGTATATTAGAAAACAAAAAGGGTCAAAGGCGCAAGGAAGCGGCGCGCCAGGATTAGGGAAATGGCTCTAATCTCCTGCTCTCACCTCCTCGTGGTGACCCTGATAACAGATGGTGGTTCCGGTCTAGCTAAGAGGGCAGGTGCCGTGGAGAGCTACTCTGGGGCAAGTAGAGATGCAAAGGTAGTCATGCTTGATGGCATCCGCTCGCAACATAGACGAGCGAACTCCCAGAGTGACTATTAATGCTCGCTTCTCCCGGCCGATGGTAAAAGCAGGAAGGATACATGGGGAACCTCGCGGGACGAAACTCGAAACCCGTGCATTCTCTGTCTTGAGTCTCCTCTCTTGAACCGATGAGTGTGCTAGGCGACGAATTAAACCGCACGTTGGTCCATATAGTTCAAAAGTCTAGCCCCCATCACAGAGATGGTGTCACGAATCAAAGTCATCGAAGAGACGCTGACCCGCGTGTGGCGAAATTCGGAGGCCGCGCATGCTCTCTCTTGATTCACCTCTCTTGAGCCGATGAGTATGCTGGGTGCCGAGTTGAGTTGCATGTGGGCCATCATGGGGCTAAACTCGGTTTGGCTCCTCGGACCGGGACAGCCCAGTGGGAATTGACGGAAATGGTGAGGTAGGCACCAGTGCAGAGAGTGCACGCACACTGGCAAAGCCATAGTGGGCCCCACCGAGGGGCAGTCCGGCAAGGCAAGCGCGGAAAGCGAGGCGAGCACTGCAGCGGCGAGCATGGCAGGCAAGAGGGTGTGCGTCCCACCCACATGCGCAGAACAACTGGAAAGCCCAGCAGAGGCAAAACCAGTGCGCGTTTCCGCTCGCAGGGAACTACTGCTGCCTTGTAGATTGATTGGGGACAATGAAATGCTAGCGGAGCAAACCGTACACAAACCTGAACGGGCGGCAAACCAAGGTGTTCATTAAAACGACCGGTTTTGCTGGGCAGATAGCGCTCATAAGCCCGGGAGAGCAAGCCGTCTAAGGATCGCTGCCCTGAAAGAAAATGGCAACCCGCTGCCTTGTGGGTTTCGGATAGGGAGAGCCAAAGGCTAGCGGAAAGCGTACCGCACACAAATGCTGGCTGAAATCGAACACCCCACCCAAAGATAAGCAAATGTGCTCCAATATGTGCTGAAGGCTGGTACACGTACATTACGTTCTGATGTTTGGCTGTTTATACATCACAATAAGAATGATAAAAATGGCCTAAGAACGATCAGGAGAGAGAGAGAGAGAGAGAGAGAAAACAAAAAATGCTGTGAGAACAAAAGTCTTTCTGTGAGCGTTCGCCAACTATGAACCTGCACCAGAAACCGGAATCAAATGGTAGCCTACAAAAGCGCTTAGGCAGAGGCGTGTGATAAATCATAAATTGTATACATCAATATCGGAATAACATAAAACAATATAGAAAAGCGTTGCGTAAAGATTTTTAATTTTTGAATAGTGCAAATTGTGTTTTCATTTCGCTGCTTATGCCGCCCCTTCCCCCATGACTTTACATGTTTCTAACTCTGATATTCATAATTATGCAGTTCTTCTCCACTACTTCTTTAAGCCTCCTTATTTCCTAATCTCTATCCATTATCTCTTTCTTCATCTTACCTTCTTCTAACTTACTGTCCTTTCTTTCTAGATCTGATTTTTCTTCTTTTTCTTCTAATCGTTTCTTCCATTGATTTTCTTTATTACTCCATTTTTCTTCGGTTTGTTTATTCCCTTTTATACGTTTCTTATTCATTATGTTCAATGTAAAGTACTGTCTACTACGTTTTTCCAGTTCTCGTTGGAAATGTTCCCTCTAGCTTCAAAAGTTTCTCATTCTTGTCTCTTATTACTTTATTGGTACCTGCTTCTTCTGCATGAAGCTGGCTTTCTAATAAGTTCTTGTTAACTCTTTCCTGTGTATATGACCTTTTTCATCTTTACAAACGGTCAATTGACAACTGTTTGACAGCGACAACTTGAGTTTTCGCTTGTCTCTCTTGTCTTTCAGCTCATCCCTCCTAAGTCTCTCTTCAAAAGATTTTGCACCTTTGCGCAATGTTGTTTTCCATATATCTCGATCATCAGCCAGTTTAACTCTTCATATGTGTCTAGCCTGGGCAGTTGATATGGGGAATGTGCCTTGCCCATTTTGCACAAACCCCCTCCCTTTCCTACTCTTTAAACCAAAGGAAAGACAAAGTCCATACGTTTGGAGGGTTTGTAGGGGATGTCAGAAGGTGAAATGAATACACATTTAACCATCAACTGCCTTAGGGTCCTTCCCTCCGAATTTGTGGTCAAAGTTTACTTCTCTAGCCCTCTGCATAACCTTGCTGACCCACAGGACAGTGGGAATTTTCTATTAGGGTTTACTTCCCTAGTCTTTAACTCTCCCGAGCCCCCTCCACAAGGCAGGGAATTTAACAGTTGCAGATGGTACCGTCTACTGTAATACGGTAGCAGATGAAAATTGGTCTGTCAATCAGATCATCTATATGTTTTCCATATTGTTGCATTCTTTCTTCCATAAATTTACGATGGTTCTTATTTGTGAGAATGTCTTTCAATCATAATTTTTCTCATCTATCAGACTGGAATGTATTCTCGGCTGAATAAAAAAAAAATGCTATTTATTTCTCTGCTTTGCAAGTCACTAGGTCTCCAATTAAAGTAGTTCTGGTATGCAGGTCTACATCTTTCTCTATTGTAACTATTGCTGGGGTTCAATCTGTTGTTCCTAAATGTATTAAAGCTGTCCGCTGTGTACTTCCTACTTCTAATAAATATCCCACCCAAGTCCTGTCACAATAGTTGCACATTTTCTCTTTTCTTCCTCTACAATGTCGAACCTTACTTGATTTCCTCTTTCTCTTCTTCTCATTTGCGTTCGTTTTTTTACGACTAATTTTAATCACTCTTTGTGACATGTTTGATCTTTGCCAAGAACGTGTATACACGTTGCACATTGGTTTGATAGGCCCCTAAACGCATAGACTTGTACACATTTAGGACAATTGCATCCGATTTCAGCCTAACCTCCTAAGTCACCTCTTACGACATGCGTGGCAGGTAAATATGGTTCTATTCTTTACACCCCAAATTTGGGCCCCGGTAATCACTCGGGCGTCTGAGCAACAGCATGTTCCTTCATTTCTTGTTTCTCTTTCTGCCCTAACGCTTCTTCTATTTCTTAACTACATTGATACGTCTCACCTGTTGTTTTAACTGAGATGCTTTGGATACTTGCTATCAGTGGCAGCTCGTAATCATTTTTTTTAGTGGGGCGATACATAAATTTTCAGGTAAATCATGGGTTTGGGTTAGGTTATATTTTAATTTATTAAATAATAAATACATGTTGCACTTTATTTTTGGTAGGTCCGGCCCTCTGGCCCTTATGACGAGCCGCCACTGCTTGCTATAGCTTCCAGCTTAACGCATTCGTCCTTCTGAGCCGATATAGTTGCTAGCATATTTTTTTACAGATTACGGAAATCCAATATACTGGCTAAATTCGTATATATTGCAATATAAATGCATCCGGTGGTTTCTGCGGCTAAATGGTTACGCCCTTTACCGTGTGAGTCGAAAGTCGTCGGTTCGAATCCGATTCGCTCCGTTCTGTTCACGAGTGCAGTTTTTTCCAGAGACCCCTGGGATTGTTGCTGGAGCTACGGAGTTTGTGCTTTGTGCAATACTTTCGGCAGGTGGCGTGCCATTTCTGCAGAGAGGGACCGAGCCGTATTGGGTAAAACCCAGTGCAATGATGTCCATCCTTCGACTTAGAAACCCTTTATATAAATGCATCCGAAGGTTAAAATAAAATTACGGACTGAAAGGGTTAACAACGAACGCAACGTTCTAGCTACCTCAGAGATTTCAGACGACTCATTGTTCCATTCTGTCAATTGTACTTCTCACAATCTCAGCCCACACTACATAAACACGGATATAACACAACAAGGGCGACTCATCTGGCCATAGAACGCAAATTAAAGCTCCCATCCCTACGCTTAACGGCAGAGTGGACAGCCAACTCCATCTTTCACCTGGGAATAGACAATAGACAATCTCAGCACATCTATGAGAATGAAAAATCGACGCATATCCTTTACAGGACGTAGCCATCAGCAACAGTAAACGAGTCATTGATTTTCTAGGCACCACTTATACGTTCAGTAGTTTGCCATTGCTTTCTGAACGGCGAGGTCTATTTTTACCGTTCGTAAAAAATCCACGAGAACAAATTTGCTTCCATACTGCCAGCCTTGAAGTTTGATCCATGTACTCGTGGGTGTGTGATTGAGCTCACCATTGCTAAGCGACAGACGCTCAATTAATCTATATAAAAAAAAATAATTTTAAATTGTCTTAATTTCAATCTCTCACTTAACGGTTTAACCTGTGGACAAAAAAAATGTAATAAAATTGCAATTGATATTCTAAGTACGTCAAATAATGTAAACATTGAGCTAACTGAGGTTAGTTTCTGTAAAACCAAATATGACCATCGACGAAGTGGGTGAACTGATTAGAGACAAAGTGGATTTCAGATATGCTGCAAAGAGAGCAACGTCCTATAAAGGATACGCACCTTGGTGATGATTCTGATGATGAAAACCAAATACCAGACTTGTCTGTGGACTATTCTGTCAACAAGATTTATCCCTTCAGTAAACTTCAGGACAAATACAACTACGCCCGTATTTTGGTACTTTTCGTTCCACCATGATTGACCCTATCCGATTCTTTAGGCAAACGAGACGTATGTAGTGACAGAAACCATCAATATGCATACCCGTTGACATCTGTTGGGAGAGACTGAGCACATATGTGTCTGCCCGGAGTGCTGTGAGATCAGCTCAGTAACCAATAACCGGTACAAAATGTAAAGTTAAAAGTGTGATAAATGCATTGTTCCATATGTGTGTTTTCAGCTGTCACCTGTCAAGGTCTCTTTTATTGATACAAAATAAAGGTGATATCATCCAATATCAGTCTTCACTGTAGGTAGCAACATGTAAGTATTAAACATTTTTTTAAATTCTACAGGCTACAACATTTATATTTTCAAAACAGAAGAGGAAGACTAAGGAGAAGATGGATATATGGTGCGACATAAGACTTGTACATGACAGTAACAATACATCTTGTCTATGATAGAGAAAAATTAAACGCATGCGGTAATGATGAACAACAAAGGCAATGATAATAAATGATATGAAGGAAATGCATGAAGGATATGTCAACATCTCCAGGAGGGCTGGTATTTATGGTCTGTCCTCCAGGATTTGTGGCGGTACCTGCATAAGAATTTGTTTTATACAAAATTAAGTGTTATTTATAACGAGCGAAAAAAATATGTATGAATATTTAAAGAAATACAATAGTGCACATCTCTGCATGCAGCTTTTCTCCTGCCTCTATCCTTTTTTCTGCTGCTTTCTTCATACCTCACGTGCCATTGTATCTTTTAAATATATAAACTAAAGGGGATAGCTGTGCATATTAGTCTCCACTGCAGGTTTGGCTTGCGTTCTGAAAGTAGTCTGTGGCCTAGGGGTTAGTGACTTGATCTATTAACCCGGACGTACTGAGTTCGAATCACGCTGCGGACAGTTTGGTTGCAAATTGTTTGCGTGGATTTTAACAAAAGGACGATGACACCACCCGTTCAGAAAGCAATGACAAACTACTGAATGTAACAATGCCTAGAAAAATCACAAACAGCATTAAAAGCTGGGGTTGATTCGCAAAGTCATATGAAGGATATGCAATTAACTTTTCTGAAAGTAGTCGGTTCAATTTAAAACTGTTTCGTTCTATTCAAAGGTGTATTTATTCCGGGGATCACTGGGATTGCTGCTGTTGTTAAGGAGGTCGTGCTTTGGTACTTGTGTCAATACATTTTTCTGTCAATACATAAATAATGGAGAACCTCTGCGCTATTTTTAGAACATCGCTCGAAAACAGTCCATATTTAGAATGACCCAGTTTTAACGGTGAGACTATAGTTGGTTAACAAAGCCAACTATAAACTTATGGGCCTTCGGACTCAGGTAAGAATTATGGAAATCAGACCACAACTACACCACGTGACCTCGCATTCCAGTATTGTTGTATATAGACGAATTCATTTTTAAATCACCACAAAATGCTAACTCGAAGTTATATTATGCAACAAGTTAAATTTAACAATAAGGAATATCAATATAATGAATATTTTTCACCAATAAATAACCATAGACTCACAGAATTGAGTAAAATTGCAAAAAAGCTTTCAGTGCTCTATCAAACATATATATTTTCCGGCCCCCTTTTCTGATCTAGGTCAGAGAACCCTTTGTCAGTTGTCTGGCCTAGTTATCTAGAGTTGGCTGTGGTTGAGGAGAGAACTTGCTAGAGTTTTTCATATGGGCTGTGATTAGAGCAATATTCAACAAAAGACATGCTATGTGATGTGTTACTGAAGACCGTGTGTATAAACAAAAATGTGAGCTGAGGATAGTCTAGATACATGTATAACTGGCGAACCGCAGGAACCATCAGCATGCATTGTATGTGTTGAAAGAGACTAATCACTAATTGTATGTCGAGTGCTGTGAATTTTATTACGTAAACCATAGATTCCCAACATTTTTTGAATGAGCGCCCCCTTTTTCAGTGAATAATTCGTTACCGCCCCCCTTGGGTAAACTATATTATATATACTATAAATTGAAAAATAAGGACAAATTTTTCAGTTATTTTATTAGAAAGTAATACCAATATTACTGTATTGCTACAGTATCATTGACACAATTTATGTTATAATGTATTTATTGGAGCTGAACTAGATGTGATAAAACTAATTTTTCGATGTTTGGTGACATTTTTGTCAACAATAATTTTAAATCGCCGCATTCCTCTATTGACAATCTATTTCGTTTCTTTGTGAATAGTCTGGTGACCATGCTAACTACTCTTTCAGCTAAATATGGTGATGGGAATACAATAAACAACTTCAACTGCAGCCCATTAGGGTTGATATAATATTGGAATTTAACTTTGCAGACACAATTCTTGATATCCATTATTCAATTTTCCATTTCAACTATTCATTTGTTGACAACTCTATCAACTCTTCCTACAGAAATATTTCTGTTATTTGTACATTTTCTTCTTCTTCTTCCTCTGCGTGCTCACTAGACTGGGATTTCAGATTCTCTAATAAAGGCATCTATCAGCCACGCCATACAGTTTTCTTGGACGCTGATGTAAGTGGCCACCTCTTTCTTCTCAGGTCTGCATACTGGTGGCAGTTCTGTAGGACGTGCTCTGTCGTCATATTCGTCAAACCACAGGGGCATATGTCGTTTGTGCCTATCTTGAATCTAGTTCTGTTCTCATTCTGTTGTGACCCGTTCGGAGGCGAAGTATGATAATATGGTCTCTTCTGGACAGTTAGTAATATCCATCATGCTTGTTGCATTTTGTGTGTTATTTTTTCCACTTTGTTGCGTAGTTCCCTCTGGCGATGGTTTTTGCTTCTTTCTAGCTAACCAGGTTGTCATCTTGAGACATCCCTGCTCCCTCTTTAGCCAGTCTGTCGGCATCTTCATTCCCCTTGAGCTTGCAGTGTGAGGGTATCCACTGGATTACTACACTCTCGGAATCTTGGGCCAACTGGGCTATGGTTGACCTGAGATCACTTAGTTCTGTGTTCCTTTCAGATTTCTCGGCTGGGATAGCAGACAAAAGCACAATTTCTCCATGTATTTGTTTCATATGTTGTAGTGCCATTTTTGCAGCTGCATTGAGGGCATCCAGCTCTGGAAGCCTGTGTGACCAGGGAGGAGATGTACTGGCTGGTTGTATGTGTCTTGGTTGAGCCAGTGCCAATATTGGGTCTGCGTGGGCAAGCACTTTGGAGTTTGCCATGAATCTACTCCTTTTCAATCTGCCCCTACAGTAGCTGTTTATTTGGGGTGCATTGGATGTTTCATCAGTCTTTGCATTTTCTCCTCGTTAAAGTATTTCATGTTCCGTATGTCCTCCATTGGTTGAAGTCCTATGGCCGTTTCCAGTATTTCTATGTGGGTAGACTTATAGTTTCAGTGATGATCTGTGCCTGACTTAACACTCGGCTTAGCTTTATGAAGTTTGTCTTGGAGATTATGACCCAGACTGATATGCCATACTTAATTTACTGGTCAAACTCTCCCAGAGTAAATCCTTTTCGGAATGTTACAACCCGCACTTCTGTTGGTGCCTGCTAATTTGTTCACGATCCCCAGTCTCTCTTTTTTTTTCTCTAGATGTATCTGTGTTTTCCACATCCGCCAGCTGTCCATCATGATTCCCATATATGTTGGGTATTCGTCTATTGAGAGTAGGTGGTCATTGAACTTGAGTTTGAGCATTTGTTTCTTCCTGGATAGGCTAAAGACTGAAGAACTTTCATTTATAAAGGGCAGTCAAGACCTGGTCTATTTTTCTAGCTTTTAAATTACATCTTGCATCCTTGGGGTGGCTACTGCTATTGATTCTTCTCGTATCCACAGTTCCAGATCATCAGCGTAGATTGCACCATGCACTCTGTTGAGGATGTCTTCCATAATCATTTATAAAAACTAGAAGTAGCGTGGGAGACAGGACCCTTCCTTGGGAACAACTTGTTCGATGATTGCCTTCCTGCTATGTTTTATTTGGTCCTCTACTTCGGCTCTTCTTTTTTACCAGATAGTGACATATCCAGAGATACATGCGCCTTTTGATTCCGAGTTTGAGCAGTTTGATTTTCAGTTCCTCTCTCCAGACCCTGTTGAAATCCTTCTCCATGTCAACCCATACCATTAGTGTATGTTCTTTTCTTGAAATCCACTTTCGATCTCCTGTTCAATGTAAGTTACTTGGTCTTCTGTTGATCCATGCTGACTGAATCCACTTTGCTGTAGTAGTATCAATTGTTTTTGCTCCAGTTGCCACATGAGTCTTCTATTGAGAAGCCTCTCCATCACTTTTCCAACACACTTAAAGAGGCTAATTGGTCTACGGTTGCTTGGATCGAATCTGTCTTTTCCTTGTTTTAACTTGGGCACTGTGATAGCTTCTTTCCATTCACTAGGTATTTCTGCGACTTTCCATTCAAAACTTTTAGCAGCTTTTTTCTTGACTTTCTTGCCTAGGTTAATGAGCATCTCATTTGTGATGCCATCCTTTCCATGTAATTTCTTAAGGTTAAGACCCTGGAGTGCTTCTTCATCTCACCTCTGTCCATGTTGAGACGTCTTGTCTCTTCATCTCTGCCTTGCGGCTTTTTTGACTGCTCTCCTATATTCAGCTGAGGCTGCCTTGAGTGCTATGTTGCTGTCTATGTTCTGCTCAGTTTCTAACCTTTATCTGGCCTGACTCACTTTCTCTTCAACATTGTGGACCTCTTCTGACCAATAAAATTTGTAGTCTCTTCTTGCACCTCTAGGAATTGATTCTCTTGCTGCCTTCAAAATGGATATGTTAAGTAGGTATGACATGTTCCTTATCTTTTTGGTGTGTATTTATGGGGTCACAGTAGATGTCTCTGAGCCTCGCAAACTGTGCCAAGTCAGCTCTTTTGTAGTTCCACTGGGTCATTATTATTTTGGACTTGGGTGAAATATCTAAGGTTCAAGGAGATCTTGACAGGTTTGTGGTCACTGTCTCTTAGCTGTTCCATGAAGGTTCGATTCAAGTTGTGGGCTATGTCACCGGTGGCAAAGACGAGGTCTGTGGGATATATTTTTCTGTCTTCTAGAGTAGAAGGTTGGTGGGTCATCGAGTCGATTCTTGAGCTGTAGGTTGTTATATATTTCCCACTGTTCTACCCCCATCCCTGTTTTTACATTGGTGTCTTGGTATCCCCACCTTTCTGAGTGACTATTAAAATCTCCCACTACTAGAGAATTTATATTGGTCAGTGTCATGGTTTCCAGCATAAGGGCTGTTAGTTCGAATATGTTAGATATCTACAAAGATGTAAATTCCTATGATTTCTGCTTCCCATTTGTGCTGACTTATATCTGTTTCATGGTGTATTTGTTGCTCACGCGTAGAGCCCCCCATCTCCTCCTGTGGCCTTATCTGTATAACTGATAACCTCGGACAGAGAATCTGTGTGGGGGTGATGAGATTCCTGAATACATGCAAAGCCTATTTTTCACTGCTAGGGCCTGCTTTTTTTGTGTAAATGTCCTCTGCGTTCCAGTGGATTATGTTGAATCTCCTGACTCTGGTGGATTTTGATCTGCAAGATTTTCCTGCCGCTCATTTGCACGGCACACGGCGACTACATTTGAGACAGTTTTTTAAATCAAAATGAATTCAGCTGGCTGTAGCGTCCAACCATTGCCAGAGCACCATCGGCAGCAGACAAGATATTATTCAGCAGAATTCTTTTTCTTAAAAATGGTATTCCAATACGTCAAATATAGATTTTTCTTTATGTCCGTTTCTAATGTTCTTGCAAATAATAGTTCTTGACAAATGTTTTCATGTTTTATGAAGCGAACGTGCGCCAGAGGTAAAGACTCATTTGTTGGTAAAGAAGATGCATCAAGTTATATAAAAAAATGCTTCAAAAGTAGTCATCAAAAATCATTTTGATGATTCATCTCTATACTGTGCTATTTCTCAGTGAGACTTAAAAATAATTTCAGACCGCGGCGTATACAGTACAGAACGCAGAACTTCACTCACCGCTGGAAGTATCAATTCTTCACCAATAGTGTGCGGTTTTTCAGATTTAGCAATAAGTAAGGAAATGTTGCATGAAGAGGTAACCCATCATTTTCTTGTTTTGCTGCCGCCGAAACCATACCAGCCAAAGTTGGACATCTCGAATGATGACCTCTAATCTTGAACATTAGACACATTTTCATCTTTTCTGCCAGGATGCATTTTGCTCACATGTTCTTCTAATCGCGATGGTTTCATAGCTTTATGTGAAAACATCTTGTGGAAAATTCAGACACATTGGTAATGTCTTGTTCTTGGGTGATCGACTAAAACCTATTTCAAATACTCGACAACATAGTGTCTGGATTTCTTCTTTGATTCCAACATAACCTGGTACAAAATGCATAGATTCTGTCTATTGCACTATTAATTGTTGCGTGTGGGCAGGACTCGCGTGACTTTGAATTTTCAGCTTAAGGGGGCGGCGGATGGTCCTCAACGCCCCCCCCAAATTTACTTTTCAACCCAGCGTCCCCTTCCAACTTCTCAGCGTCCCCCAGTGGGCGGTACCGCCCTCGTTGGGAACCTATGATGTAAACCAATAGCCTCTGTTGTAATTGTCATGCAATATTTATTTTTTTGACTTCTTAGCATATTCGTGACATGCACAAAATAAGCCCTTGTGAAGAAGAATAACAAATGAGATGCTAAAAACAACATAACAGGAAAGATAAAGAATATTAGTAATCAGATTTTAAAAAGATGTTACAGTGATCAATATAAACAGGGTACAGCACAACAAATATATTCTCACGTGTTACTGTCAAGTTCACTGAATTATTAACAGATTTGAGGCGTGTACCAGATTTAAAATAACTGACTGAGCAACGATATGTTCCAGCATCGTCACACGTTACATCAGTTACACTTATTACAATTTTCATTGTATTGGTGTTAGGGTTACTTCCGACTCCAGTAAACGAGGTGTTCCAGGTATTTGGATTAGGTGGAGTCTGAAAACAAATGTAGTGTAGATAAGTTAGGTATTTAAATAAAAGTATACACATAAACATCATCATATGCCCTGTCTGTTGTCATTGATGATCACGGATCTAATCAAAAGTATGTTCTTAGTTTCAGTTATCAATATCTTCATTGCACTCTGAACATGTCCATTTGTGTTCAGATATTCTTCACAATATCTCCAACAGCATCCAGCAACTAACCTTTCCAGTTTGATGTTGATTGATCATACGCCTGTTTGGCTTCTCTTTTCTGGCTACTCGAATCTTCAATCCAAGCTGTTGGCGTGGATTGGTTTAGATGAATGTCCTCCACACTCTATAAGGACATTCAGAATGTCAGCTCTAACCTCTGATATTGTGAGAGAGTCTGCTCTCTCATTTTCATGGACATCCACGTGATAAGGAACGAAGTTGAATGTAATTCTTTTAATTGCTGACCCGTTCCATTTCCTGCGCACCAAACCAGCCAAACCTTCCGCATTATATTCAATAAATCAATCAGAATGCAGGTATGAGTGTAGTTTTGTGACTCAAGTGAGAATAGCTCCTTATCACTAAATATTTGCTTCGTGAACACCCATTACATTATATAAGAATAGCAGTTTTACCCGTTCTTCGCACGGGGACTTTAGTTGCATATTAAAGAAACATGCCCCGTTGCCTCAAAATCGGTTTCTTTCCCATTTAAAACAATACTTTTTCTCTCCATGTATGGTAGGATAGCTTTGTTGTTGACCACAAAAGATTAAAATGTCGCTCATTCCGATTGCCAGAATTCCCGTGTTTATCCATAGCCAGGCTCCAGTGCTAGAGCCTAGCTGTGGTTTATCCCAGATTACAATAGAATTCCCGTGAAAGTTGACAAATAACAATTTGCAAATTGAATTTATTCAGAGTCAGTTCTAGCGTTGCAAATAAAATTTATGTAGTTCTCATAATCAAATATGTTAATAAAAATAAATTGTTAAATTAATTGTTGCTCTTTCCGTGAATTCAACATGTTGTCTCCAACATAGCAGCCAAGAATCTAATGCATTCGGCCACCGATTCGGAAACATGTTGAAAAACCAATAAATATGCTCGTATTCGTAACATGCGATTGCTGTGCGTATCACGTGATCAGAAAGTAACAACATGATCGTTGTGAGTATCACATGACCAGAACGTGAAAACATGGATAAACGTATTCGGCGATCTCTGTACATGATCATTTCCGTTAAGTTGGAATATGGTTATGGAAACGAACAAATAGTCCAGTTTTATCATTTCTACATCTAATTTATGGACAGCCTACTCAAGACACGAGAGGAGACTTAACATCTTTCACCTTCGATGTCTCCGCAAGATTATGAACATCAGGCGGTACGACAAGATAACCAACTCTGAAGTACTGCAACGTGCAAAACTGCCTTCCATCATGGGCATGATCAGCAGTAGACGACTAAGATGGTTGGGACATGTGAGAAGAATGGAAAATTGCCGCATACCAAAACAAATGCTATTCTGTGAACTTTCGGAGGGGAAGATGCACCAGGGCAGACCATTGCTCAGATATAAAGATATCTGCAAGGCCTCAATGAAAAAATTTTCTATAGATCCCAGCACATGGGGACTAGCTGATGACAGAGTTGTGTGGAAAGCCAAATTACGAAAGGGCGCAGAGTCTTTTGAGAAGAGACTTATATACGAGCTGAACGACAAGAGAGAAAAGCGAAAACTCAGAAGTTGTCACAGTAAAGCACTTGCCAATTGACCGTCTGTAAAGACGGAAAAGGCCATATATATACATCTTCCCATGTATGATAGCTACACTCTTGCCAAATTTCAAGTCCGTAGGATGTTCAGATATCTTCAAACAATTGAGACAGATATAGATACAACTGCCTTCATCTTTCGTTTATATATAAAGAGAGAGAGAGAGAGAGAGAGAGAGGGAGGGAGAGAGAGATTCACATTTGTTGTAAGTTTCCATAGCGATAGCCATCGTTATTCGTCCAAGTATCACACACTGCTGGTCCACAATAAACATTTTATAATGAGTTTTATTGCACTATGCTGAACTGTTCAGAATATAATGAAGACAAAAATCTTTCACTGATTTCTTGAGGTAAATCAGAGAATACTTTGATTCAGTATAATTCTAATATGTTGGATTTCAAATTGGTACTTATAAATGAATTGACAGGAGCAGTAGCTACTTTGATGACTAATGCTATGCAATAAAGATCTCTTGTATCTCTTTAAATCTTGTAGAGAAATGCAATGGCTAACCATCTTGTGGTGTGGAAGACTAAGAAAATGCGGCCATTGTTAAATCTATAATTAATTTTGTATGTAATCAAATGCTCTGCTGCAAGTATTACTTTGAACACTATCACAAACAAAATTAGTCACGTAGAGGTGCTATGATGGGCACAATGTTGATATACTTTTCTCACTTATTCTTATAAATATTTTTTTAGTGTATCTGCTGGTGATCATGTATTATGTGACATGGATGTCTAGAAAGTGAAATCTTGAATTTGGAAACTTTTTATTGGAAATGTCTTCTCTGGGGTCATGTTAGTTTGTGAACAGTTAACAAATCTTGCATCAAGTTAACAAATCTTGCATCGAGTTAACAAATCTTGCATCCATTCACGATTTTCTTTCTTACTTGTTCCTCTCCGCTCTTCATAGATTACAGGGTCTCAATAGTTCGTCTCTTTCCCTAGCTATTGTGTATGATTTCCCAGGAAAACCCAGCATCCTTCTAAAGGGTAAAAATGCGAAGAATTGACTTCATTGAGCCGGGTTTCCCTATACGACTCCGTTCCTGTTGGTAGAAAATGGCAATCCATCTACCACGCACGTTGTACAAAGCATAAACTCCATAGCTCCAGCAACAATCCTAAGGATCTCATGAAAAAAGTGTACATGTTACTCGATCTGGATTCGAACCTGAGTTACATATGCATTTTTCACTTCCTCAAGAAGACTCATGTCTCCATCCTGTTTAGACATCACTTTTTCTGTTTGTCTAGTGACAATGGAATGTGTCTTCCGCATGATGTGCCAGACCCATCGCCATCTCCCCTCTAAACCTGGATAAATGGATGACCTATATAGAGCAGTTAGATTGGTGTATCCAACTTATTGTTAATCAATGTCTTTGGTAAACTAAATTTTTGTTCACCCAATTTCAATTTTTAATGCATGCTTATATTTTTCCAACATAATTAACACTGCATTATATTTTGTGAAAGTCCATGAATTTGATTTTAATTTGACATATTTTTCTTCTGCTTCGAACGCCCAACATTGACTACTTGTCAACCACTCTTTATGATTTCTACGTGATCCAAGTCTAAGAGCGGTTGTACGTTGTACCAGTTATGCACCTACAAGTAGGCCAGCATATCCGATTTCTGCAACGCTTTTATTTACTAGGTAGCTTCCCAGACCCATACCCTAGTCGCATCTTACGTAATGCCTTGTAGGCCACAGTGGTACTATTCTATGCTCCCCTTAAGAGTCCTGGCAAAACACTGGCGAATTTGACATATAACAAGTCATATTAAAAACCATATATTAAAAAATAATCTATCACTGATTAACGTGGAAGTGGATGCCCTCTTGAATGACATCATCAATGATACAGAAGTGGTTATTTACACCGATGGTTCAGTCATTCGCCAACAACGCTGTGAGTGGTCTTTTTAAGCACGCTCAGGAGGAAAAATAATAAGAGAGGCCAGTGGAACCTACGCAACAACCACCAGTAGTTTGACAATGCAGGTTCGGGCGGTTACCGAGGCGGTGAAATGGTTGGCATCTCACAACTACTCTCGTGTTTTCATACTCAGTGACTCCATGAGCATGATTCGTAAAGTCGAATCAGGAATGGTGAGACGTAACTGGGTGGAGGTACTGGTACAGACAATGATCAGAGAAATCACCTTCATTTTTATCCTTGGGTACGCAGGAGTTAGGGGTAATGAACGAGCTGATATGGCTTGGCTACAATATCAGAGGGAGCAGCCATGGATCGAAATGACATTCTTCACGCAATGCGAGAGTCTTTCCGAACAGATGAGTTTCATGGCTGTGAATCCCACTCGCTGACCAGATTGAAAGAGATGGGTGTCAATATTGGTGCAGCCCGAAAAGAGCGACATACTAGGTATGCAAGGAGATTGATTAATCAACATCGAACTGGCGTGTTGGGCTGCTGGACGCTGCTGAATTTGCTGAGGCGGAGATCGGAGCACCTATGGACGTGTCCGGAGTGCTATGATGATAGTCCTCATATAACTGATAACTGATTAAAAACCAGATTTACAAACAATGTTATAGTGGTGGCTCTCAGTATGTTCCCATTAGATGTGTTCATGGTCCATCATGTCTACTTTTTCCTGACGATTTATGCCCATATAGTATTGACAACAGGAGATCCACATAAAAAGTGTCTACAGGTGAAGGACTGACTTCGTTGCACCGGGTTTCCCCATATTGCTACGTCCCTATCTGCATAAATGCCAAGAGTGTTGCACAAAGCACGAGCTCTCTAGTTCCAGCAACAATTCTAGGGATCTCATAAAAAATTGCTCTTGTGACTCTGTCCGGATTCGAAACCACAACCTTCAGAACGAGACAGACAACAGTCTTAACCACCTCCACATAGAGACCTCCTACAATTTCCATATATAGATCTTTATAATTTGAGCTCAATATTGATGGCACCCACTGCAGAGTTATATCAGCTAAGGTAAGTTAATATTAATGGGAAATGAAGAGTACAACTAACCGAAAAATTAGCTGGAGCATAATTTGGAGTTACTGATGTTGAATATACTGCCAGAGGAACTTCAGGGTTGCTGGATACAGTTCTATAGATCCCCAATTGAAATATAGAAACAATATCAGGATCTGTGACCACACGACTTGCATCGCAGAAGATATTCAACGTACCCCCAACTGATACTGTAGATGCTGATAGAACTGACTGCTGGCAACTCACTGGATAAATAAAAGAAATAGATAGTCAAGGACATGTATATTAATAATACAAATGGTCACATGGAAAAAGCAGATATGATTATATATATAAATCATTGCAACCATTTCTATAGTTCGTTCCGAAATGTGTGCACACAAAAAGGTTTAATTTGAACGAAATCTACGGGATGCATAACAATAATTATTTGCAGGCAGTCTTATACACCTCGCCACCATACGAATTCATGTTTAACCAATTGACAGATAACTTGGTTGATGCACGGAGCGTTTTTTGTTATATAAGTTTGCATAACCATACAAAAATTGTAAAGTTTACAATTGACAGGCACAACGCCATCCAACACAAAGCGTTACAGAAGCAAAGACTCTCCTTAAACAACCCCCTCCTCTACTAATAAAATTATGTGGAGAAAAACAAACGGATGATACAACCCAGTGCACGACAGTATGAATACACTAAATAAACAGAAAAGCGTAGACAATAGTCTTCAGACTTAGAACGGGACACTGCAGTCTCAGAGCACACATCCATAGAATGAGTCTCAGGGACTCGGCTGCATACACTTGTGGAGCACCAAAGCAGTCCCCGGAGCACATCCTGCAAGACTGCCCTAGTCTGAGCAGTGTGAGAATGGAAATCTGGCCAACAGAAACAACCCTACAAGACAAACTATGGGGACCGGTGAAGACCTCAATCGCACCGCCCTGTTTATGGCACATACCGGAGTAGTCGCATAGCAAAAGTTGATCGCAGAAGAAGAAAAAAAATTGACAGTAATACACAAAATGGCGGTGAATGTTTACAAAGGCGAATCCATATCACATATTTTAGCAAGCAATGTGACATAGTGAATATTAGTTCATAAGTGTATGTTATGTTGATATTAATGAAAATAAATGGTGTGTGCATACGTCAATGACAATCGTTCAGATACAGTGTGAAATAAGTAATTCCACGGGATTACCGATTTTCACCCGTGCCGAATTGCATGTGGAACACGCAAATGCGTAATTACAGAAATGCTTGACTACTGTACTGTTAAAGTTCTACATGTATACCAAATCAACATTGCTGTTATTTTACTAATAACAAATAAATAAAATCCTATAGCACTAAAGGTATGGGTGAGCAAAAAATACTTTACGAAGGTCGACACTGTTATCAATAGCAAAACGTAAAAATCAATAATTTCTGTCAAGTGAATGATTTTATATCGGTCGGTAAAGATGTTCACGAATTTTGAAACACATAATAATAGGAATCGACATCACTGATAGAAAAGTTGATATGCGATAGTGACTATGTGCCGTGGAAATTCCTAGGTTTGAGACCACCTTGGCCAACATTTTTAGTGTGCACACAGTATGTGGTTGGACTACAGGTGATCCTGCTCCTATACACGGAGACCTTCTTCTTCTTCTTCTTTGCGTTCGTTCTTTACCACCAATTTTAATCACTCTTTGTGGTATGCTTGATCTTTGCCAAGAACGTCTATACGTTGCACATTGGTTTGGTAGGCCCCTAAACGCATAGACTTTTACATGTTTAGGACATGTGCATCCGATTTCAGCCAAACCTCCTTAGTCGCCTCTTACGACATGCATGGCAGGTAGCAGTGGTTCTATTCTTTACACCCCAAATTTGGGCCCCGGTAACCACTCGGGCGACGCTCCTATCTGTATCACCCCTTTTCACACCTCGAGGAATATTGGGTAATTCTGTGCTAGGCCCGTATTTTTCAGTGATAGTCGGCACACGATTGGGGCGGTAACCACTCGGGCGACACGGAGACCTAAATTACAAGTGACTTTGAAGTCGGAACAAAGCTCACCTAATGATAAAGGACACTGGTGATAAGAAAAGCAAGTTTTTATACACAAATCAATCAAAGGCTGATGCATGAATTCATAGCTAGCGACTGGGAGAAAAAAATCATAAAGGAATTGTGACAATAATTGCAAAAATATTTAACATAATAATGGAACTGAACATAAAAAATGTGCAGGAACATTTTTTTAACAATAGGAACAAAATGTACAAAAATGACACACCAACGTGAATTTGCAATCCTATTAATTAGGTCTTTGACAAGGTCTTTTCTAGTGTTTCTAATATTTAATGAGGTCTTTCAGAAGACTTTTTGAGTTTCTGGTGTCTTATTTAGATAAGTCTTTGACAAGATCTTTTCTGGAACTTCTAGCATCTTTTTGAGAGGGTTCCTTCAGGTAAACACTCCATATATTTTAAAGCAAAAATGGAATCCATAACAATGGCAAAAAGTCCTTATAAATCACAGATAATGTTCCTTATTGCTGCAAAATCAGTGTTATATGTGCTTAAAGATAATAATATGATAGCAACAAGGACATAGAAAAGGGAACAAACACAGATGTCAAGATAAGAATAGAAAAAGCAAGGGGAGAAACTTTCAGGAATAGCAGAGTACCTAAACAGGAATAGCAGAGTACCTAAACAGGAATAGTAGAGTACCTAAACAGGAATAGCAGAATACCTAAACAGGAATAGTAGAGTTTCTAAACAGGAATAGCAGAGTACCTAAACAGGAATAGCAAAGTACCTAAACAGGAATAGCAGAGTACCTAAACAGGAATAGTAGAGTACCTAAACAGGAATAGTAGAGTTTCTAAACAGGAATAGCAGAGTACCTAAACAGGAATAGCAGTCCCTAAACAGGAATAGCAGTCCTTAAACACGAATATCAGTCCCTAAACAGGAATAGCAGTTCTTAAACAGGAATAGTAATCCTTAAAAAGGAATAGCAGTCCTTAAACAGGAATAGCACCTAAACAGGAATAGCGCCTAAACAGGAACAGCTGAGTTCCTAAACAGGAACAGCAGCGGAGATCCTAAACACGTGTACATATGCAACATTTAAGATGACCTTTCATGCACCCTACACTTCAACCTGACATCGCAATATAAATAATCTAACCATTGTCCATCTTACATGTTTTATATATATAGACTAAAAGAGGTGTTCGGGCACTATAGTATGATGTAAAACTATTTTTCTTTTGTCGTCACACTGTTACCGGGTTGTTGCACAGTGTCGTGGTTTTCTATTTTTGTTCTACGCTGCTCCAGTGGCTGGGGTAACTGTTATTTTTGCTTTTTTGACAGGATTCTTCAATGGCATCTAACCATTTTTTTTGGGTCATTCCTCACATTCTTTCCTGATGTTCTGTTGTAGAAGACTATATACTGTGGACAGTGGCGGCTCGCGATCATTTTTGTTCGTGGGGCCAGACAGAAATTTTCGGAAAAATCATGGTTCGGTTAGGTTATATTTTAATGTTTAAAATAATAAATACACGTTACACCTTATTTTTGGTGGGGCCGGCCCCACTGGCTCTTAATGACGAGCCGCCACTGACTGTGAGTTTGGAAGCATTCTTATTTAAGTGGCCAAATCACTATATTCTTTGCTTCTCAATGTAATGCCAACAAGGTGCTGTTCCAACTTTCTTTCTTATGCTGATGTTGGTGACTGTGTTGTTGGTAACTTTTCGTTGGCATCACAATTTTCATGTAGTTATTTTTTACTACTGTGCTTTGCTCATTGTCCATGTTTTGTTTTGGTTGCACAGAGTAGGCAGGAAAATGCTGTTGATCATCTGCTGTGAAATTATTGTCCGACCGCCCGTGTGGTACCGGGGCCCGCAAGGGAAGTAAAGAATAATACCACTGCAACATACAAGGCATGTCGTAAGAGACGACTGATGTAGAACCTAGGAAAGTTACCCTAGTAAATAAAAAGCATCGCAGAAATCGGATGTGCTGGCCTACTTGTAGGCACATAACTAGCACAACGTACAATCGCTCTTAAACTCATATCATATACAAATCACACAGAGTGGCTAACAAGTGGTCGATATGAAGCGTTTGAAGGAGAAGAATATTGTCCACCTGTTATAATTATAGGTTAAATATTAATGTCTTGAGTAGCAACATCAGGTGCAGTCTCCGCATCAACAGTTGGTTGAAATGAGCCTTCAACATCCCCTATCTCCTGCCTTTATGTCGCACTCAGTAATTTATCCCTCTCTTAAAGTTTCCTTACCTCTTGTATCTCAGTATTTCTGTTGCTCACTGTTCAACTTTTCCCTTCAATACGGTTTTTGATCAATCATAATTAATGTGTTATATTACCTGTAATAATATAATAATAATAACTCCTCTCGTACCGTTATACGTTACATAGGGCCTGCAAGTAATTTCTCCATACCACTCTATCCTGGACAACTCGCTTAATCTCATCCATGGAAATGAGACCGATATTTCTTGCCTCTCTCAGCAAAGTTCGTTTCAGGGTTTCCTTAGGTCGACCTCTCTTTCTTGAACCATTTGCGTCCCACTTCAATACCTGCTTTGATATTCGTTGATCATTTCTCCTCAAGGTGTGCCCAACATATCTCCATCTTCTCTTTCTTATAACAGTTGTCACTAGTGGTTGACCAGACATGTCTCTGATTTCATCACTTCTGAATTCGATCCATTTTATATTCATTATTTTTCGCAGACATCTATTTTCAAATGCATTCAACTTGCTTGCTATATCTTTAGTCATTTTCCAACTCCCGCTGGCATATGTTAGGATTGATACAACATTTGAATTGAAAATTCGTAATTTAGTTTTAATACTATATAACTTGCAGTCGTCTAGTTTAATATATATTACCTGTAAAGTCGGAAAAATCATGCCTGTATTGCAAGGGACATTGATAATAAAGAAAGCAGACGTTCACGTAAAAATCAGAAGCATCAGGACTACGCTTGAATTCATAGAGGGCAAATGCAAGACGAAGAATGTTTCCTGTTTCTTTATGTGTCTGAAATATTTTCTAATAGTAGTTTATACTCAGTTTATTAGAAGTCTATGCGTTTAGGGTCCTACCAAACCAATGTGCAACGTATACACGTTCTTGGCAAATATCAAACATATCACAAAGAGTGATTAAAATTGGTCGTAAAGAACGAACGCAAAGAAGAAGAAGAAGATATTCAGTTTATGATCTTATCAGAGTTTAATCAACCTACTAGAGTACTTCTTCTTCTTTTACTTTTGTCGTCACACTGCTACCGGGTTGTTGCCCAGTGTCGTGGTTTTCTGTTTTGTCTTGCGCTGCTCTGGTGGCTTGGGTGATTGTTAATTTTGCTCTTGGACAGGATACTGCTATGCCACATAACCATTTTTTTCGTGGTCTTCCTCTCGCCTTATTTCCTGATATTCTGTACTACAGTATTAGCATGAGTATGATCAATATTCAGTGCCCAGTGACAAAATAAAGGGATTTCTCTGATCATTGTACTAGTACCTCCACCCAGTTTCGTCTCACTATTCCCGATTCGACTTTACGAATCATGCTCAGGAGTCACAGAGTATGAAAACACGAGAGTAGTTGTGAGATGCCAACCATTTCACCGCTTCCGTAACCGCCCAAACCTCCTTCACACAACATTGAAGAGCTCGAAGTGTTTATCTATTCTCTAGTCCCATTCCTCTGTTTCAGAAATACTGTTTAAGAAACTGGACAGCTTTGAGAATAAATGTCTACGAAAACTATTAAAAGTAAAATGGAGTGATTTCGTTTCTAACAACACAGTGAGAGATAGAACACACCAACAACCCGTATCAAATATTATAAGGAAACGAAGGTGGAAATATTTAGGTCATGTTCTTAGATCAGACGAAAAGAGACTAAATCGACAAGTCCTTATGTGGTCACCAGTTGGGAAAAGAAAACGTGGAAGACCAAAGACCACTCTTCGAAGAACCATCCAACAAGAAAGTAAACTATTGGGATGTAAAACCATACAAGATCTCCAACTGCTAGCAAAGAACCATATCACATGGAGATCTAAAACCTCTGCCCTATGTGCCGCCTTTGGCTTGAAAGGAATAAACTAACTAACTCCCATTCCGGAGAAGAATCAGAAGTCGACTGCCCGCGCATTAGAGAGTTCTCTGTATTGTCTAACGATACAACAGCCAAAGTAGAGCTCACTGAGCTCCTTCCCTGCCACCATATTGCCTACTCATTATGCCGAGTTCTACTATATTCTAGACATGTGTCCAAATGTTCACGGCAAGAGAGCCATCATATCCTGAGTCGCTGCACCTTTACGATGGCTGTTAGTCGTCAATAAGCAGAACAGATTGGTTATATATCCTCAGGTCTAGTTCGTATCAGCCTTGGCTTATTTTAACAACAGAGGATGCATGTGTATTGTCTGATAAAACATCGATTTTTACAGATGGGCAACTGGTAAGGTATCTTCTTTCATCTTTTGTCGCTCTCTTCTTTTTGCCATTATGTGTCACTGGTTTAACCGATGATCGGTATGTCTCTCAACAGATTGGTCTTAAATTAATTTGTGTTATATTTGGTTCGTTCCAAAATTCGTGAACACACCAAGGTTTAATTTGTACGAAATCTACCGGATGGATAACAGTAATTTTTTTGCAAGCAGTCTTATATACCTCACGACCTTACGAATACATGTTTAACTAATTGGTAGGTAGCTTGGTTAATGCAAAAAACGTTTTTTTGTGTTATATAATTTTGCATAAGCACAATAAAATGATAATCAAAGTTTAGAATTTACATTAATATACAAAATGGTGGCGAATGTTTGCAAAGGCGTATCCCTATTACATATTATAAAAAGAAAGGTGACATTGTGAACAAATGATACCTTCCACTTCTATAAATAAAATAGATGTTGTGTACATACGCCAATGACAGTCGTTATGATACATTGTGAACTGATTAATTCCACGGGATTCCTGATTTTGACTTGCACTGAAATGCATGTGGAACACGGAACTGCTTAGTTATAGACAAACTTGACAATCGTACTGTAAAATTTCGACAAGTATGCCTAATTAACATCGCTGTAATTTTGGTAATATCATATAATAAAATCTTACAGAACTAAAGGTTTGGGTGGGCAAAAAAATACATTTTGAAAGTTGTCACCGTTACCTATATAAAAATGTAAAATCAAAATGTATGTCAAGTGGATGATTTTATATCGGTCGTAAAGATCTTCACGAATTTTGGAACGAACTATAGTACCAATGGCGGCACTAATAAAATTCTTACTTCCTTGTCAACTTTGCAGCTAGGCACATGACAGGCACATAGAAATATGAAATAGTCGACACCTATTTGAAAACTGATATCTCACCTGTGGTAAGGAACAAGCAGAAGACAAGAAGAGACGTTGTGCCAAGAGAAGCCATGCTCTTGACTGGTAATTGGTATGTCTCTCAACAGATTGGTCTTTAACTATCTTATGTTGTATTTGAAAGTTAATTCAAGTCACATCTAACTTTAAGACCAATGACAGCACTTATAAACTTCTTACTCCTTGTCCACGTTGCAGCTACCTGTTTTGTTATCTGTTCTACATCCTTCTAAAGCATAGGTTCCCAACCTTTTTAATGAGAGCCCCTTTTCACTGAATAATTCGCTATCACCCCCGTCTTGGGTAAACTATATTGTATATACTATAAATTGAAAAACAAGGACACACTTTTCAGTTATTTTATTAGAAGGTAATACCAATATTACTGTATTCCTCACAGCATCATTGACACAATTTATGTTATAATGTATTAATTAGAGCTGAGCTAGATGTGATGAAACTAATGTGTCGATGTTTGGTGACATTTTGTAACCAATAACGCCTGAGTGGTTACCGGGGCCCAAATTTGGGGTGTGAAGAATAGAACCACTGTTGCTGCCACGCATGTCGTAAGAGGCGACTAAGGAGGTTTGGCTGAAGTCGGATGCATGTGTCCTAAACGTGTAGAAGTCTTATGCGTTTAGGGGCCTACCAAACCAATGTGCAACGTATTCACATTCTTGGCAAAGATCAAACATGTCACGGAGAGCGATTGAAATTGGTCGTAAAGAACGAACGCAAAGAAGAAGAAGAAGAAGAAGTAACCAATAATCTTAAACCGCCGCATTACTCTATTTACAATCTGTTTCGTTTCTTTGTGAATAGTCTGGTGACCATGCTAACTCCTCTTTCAGCTAAATAGGATGATGGAAGAATAGACAACTTCTAATTGCATCATATAAGTGTAGATATAATATTGAAATTTGACTTTGTAGCCACAATTTTTTATATCCATTGTTCAATTTTCGTTTTCATAACTTCATTTGTTGACGATTCTATCAACTCTTCCTCCAGTGATAATTCTGTTATTGGTACATTTTCTTCCTCTTCTTCTTCTGCATGCTCACTAGACTGGGATTTTAGATTTTCTAATAAAGGCCCCTGTCAGCCACGCCATACAGTTTTCTTGGACGCTGGTATAAATGGGCCACCTCTTTCTTCTCAGGTCTGCATACTGTGGGGAGTGCTGCAGGACATACTCCGTCATCATACTCGCCTAGCCACAGGAGCACAGGTCTTTAGTGACTATCTTGAATCTAGTTCAGTTCTCATTCTGTTGGGACACATCCGGAGGCGAAGTATGATAATGTGGTCTCTTCTGGACAGTTAGTAATATCCAGTATGCTTGTTGTGTTGTGTGTGTTCTTTCTCCCACTTTGTTGTGTAGTACCCTCTGGCAATGGTTTTTGCTTCTGACCAGGTTGTCATCTTGAGGGATCCCTGCTCCCTCTTCAGCCAGTCTGTCAGCATCTTCATTCCCTTGAGCTTGCAGTGTGAGGGTGTCCACTTGATTACTACTCTCTCGGAATCATGAGACAACTGAGCTAAGGTTGACTTGAGATACTTAATTTTGTGCTCCTTTCAGAGTTCAGTGCTGATATAGCAGAAAATGTGTCTATCAAAAGCACTATTTTTCCATGTTTTTATTTCATATGTTGTACTGTCATTATTGCAGCTGCATTGAGGGCATATAGCTCTGTGAACCTGCATGACCAGGGAGGAGAGGTGCTGGCTGGTTGTATCTGTCTTAGTTGAGTCAGTACCAATATTTAGTCTGTTTGAGCAAGTTCTTTAGAGTTTGTCTCCTATGGACGTTTCCAGTATTTCTATGGAGGTAGACTAATGGTTCCAGTGATGATCCGTGCGGCCAGACTTAACACTCAGCTTACCTTTATGAAGTGCGTCTTGGAGATTATGATCCAGCCTGATATGCCATACTCAAGTACTGGTCGAACTCTCCCAGTGTAAAGCCTTTTCAGAATGCTACCATCGCCACCCCAGTTGGTGCCTGCTAATTTGTTCATGCTCCACATTCTCTTCTTTCCTCTTTTTCCAGCTTTGTCTATCTGTGTTTTCCACGTCCGCCTGCTGTCTCTGGTGATTTCCAGATATGTTGAACATTCGTCCATTGGGAGTAGGTGGTCATTGAGCTTGAGTTTGAGCATTTGTTTCTTCTAGGATAGGCTGAATACTGTGAAATTAGTTTCATTTATTAAGAGCAGTAAATACCTGGTCTATTTAGCTAGCTTTTTAATTAAAATGTGCATTCTTGTGGTGGCTACTGCTATTCATTTATATCGTGTCCACAGTGTCAGATCACCAGCGTAGATTGCACTATGCACTCTGTTGTGGTTGTCTTACATAATCATTTATAAAAAAACTAGAAGTAGCGTGGGAGGCAGGACTCCTCCTTGGGTAACAACTTGTTCAATGATTGCCTTCCTGCTATGCTTTTCCTGGTTATGTACTTTGGCTGTTCTATTTACCAGATAGCGACATATCCAGTAATACAAGCGCCTTTTGATTCCGAGTTTGAGCAGTTTGATGGTGAGTCTCTCTCTCTCTCTCTAAAGCCTTCTTCATATCAACCCATAATGTTAGTGTATGTTTCCTTTCTTGAAATCCTGCCCTCGATGTCCTGAGCAGTGTAAGTTATTTAGTCTTCTGTTGATCTATGCTGACGGAATCCGCTCTGCTGTGGTAGTATCAACTGTTTTTGCTCCAGGTGCCACATGAGTCTTCTATTAAGAAGCATCTCCATCACTTTTCCAACACACCCAAAGTGGCTAATTGGTCTACAATTGCTTGGATAGAATCTGTCTTTTCCTAGTTTTAGATTGGTTACTGTGATAGCTTCTTTCCATTCGCTAGGTATTTCCGACTTTCCAGCTTTTTCTTGGTTTTCGGGCCCAGGTTGATGAGCATCTCATTTCTGATGCCATCCTTTCCTGTTGACTTATCAAGGTTAAGACAATAGAGTTCTTCTTCAATTCGCCTATAGTAAAATTTGATATAAAATGTTCTTCTGGTGCCGTGGTGTGTACTGAGATATTGCCTCTCTTCCATTACCATATTCAGTTTTTCATGAGGTATGCTGACCTGGCTCACTCGAACGTAGTTTTCAATAAAAATGTTTGCAGCTCTTTTACCTTTTAATAATGTTTCATTGCTCTCTATCGCTATTGGGGGACGGTTGATGTTTTCATCGCTGAAGGCTTTCGTTAATTTCTATATTTTGTTTCTGTTCTGTCCATGTTGAAACGTCTTGTCTCTCCAGCTCTACCTTACGGCTTGTCTACCTGCTCTTCTATATTTAGCTGAGGCTGCCTTGAGTGATATATTGCTGTCAATGATCTGCTCAGTTTCTACTCTTTCTTTGACCTGACTCACTTCTTAAAATTTTTGGACCTCTTCTGACTAGTAAGGCTTGTAGTCTCTTTTTCACTTCTAGGAATTGATTCTCTTGCTGCCCTCAACATGGATATATTGAGTAGGTCTGTCATGTTTCTTATCTTTTTTGGGGTGTCTCTATGGGGTCACAGTAGATGTCGCTGAGCTCTAAACTGTGCCCAGACAACTCTTTTGTAGATGTACTGGGGCATTGGTTTTTGGACTTGGCTGAAATATATAAGGTTCAAGGAGACCTTGACAGGTTTGTGATCACTGTCTCCTAGATGTTCTATGAAGGTTCGATCCATGAAGGTTGTGGTCACTGTCTCCTAGATGTTCTATGAAGGTTCGATCCATGAAGGTTGTGGTCACTGTCTCCTAGATGTTCTATGAAGGTTCGATCCATGAAGGTTGTGGGCTCAGTCATCGGTGGCAAAGACGAGGTCTGGGCGATATATTTTCTATCTTCTTGAGAAGAAGGTTGGTACGGGTCATCGGGTCAATTCCTGAGCTGCCGGTTGATATCTATTTCTCCTTGTTCTACCTGCCCCCTCTTGCATTGGTGACTTGGTATCCCCACCTTTCAAAGGAACTGTAAAAATCTCCCACTACTAGACAGTTTGTATTGGTCAATGTCATGGCTTCCATCATAAGGGCTCTGTCATTGAGACAAAATCGATATTGTACATTCGAATATGTTAGCTGTCTACAAAGATGTTACATTCTATGATTTCTGCTTTCCCATTTGTGCCGACTTCTATCTGTTTCATGGTGTTTTTGTTTCTCACGAGTATGAGGACTACCTCTCTCCTTTCCGTGTGGCCTTCTCTGTCTTATCTGTATGACTTATATCCTCGGACAGAGAATAACATTTGTTTCGGGTTAACATTCCCTAGTCTTTGATCGCTACGCGACCGTCCTGCAAGGGAGCTGATTCTACCCATCTACATCGCGTCCCGAATGGAAAAAATGCATAAAAACACAATAATCCTGTATTAACTATAGAATATGTGCATTCCATGCGAATATTTTTAAACTACGGTCAGGGCCGTGCGGTTGATTTTATCAGTATGATACAAGTCTTCGAAATGCTGCCTTTCTTTTCTGTAAAATTACCTTCGATTGGTATTTTTTTTAAACTGCCAAAAATTGTATTTTGATTTTTCAGCCTATGCCGCCCCTTTACAGTTCCACCTGATGCGGCCACCTATCTGCATTATAGCATGGCACGGCCCTAACCACGGTACAGAATCAGAAGAGAATTTCTTATTTTACGGGCGATGTCACTAGACACAACAGTTAGCCGCCGTTTTGAAAACCGGAAGGCATGCGTAATATTGAAGAATGTTCTATGACCCAATCTGGAGTGGTCATATTGAGTAAATTTTGAAACCTTATTGTAAAATCTTCTTTTCGTGCTTCCAAATGCTGGCTATAAACAAGAATATCGTCATTAGTTGTTTCCATCGAAGAAAGATTTGAAAACTGATAAAATTGTCAAATGTTAATACAACGCAAGTTTTGACACGAACGCAGAAATAAATGCTTTTGCTTTGATCAAATTAGAATGATTTCCTTACAGTTGTACGTTGGTTTCATTAAATTTGTTGTATAAATCTGTCAGATAAGCAATATTGCTATAACCTTTCAATAAAATCTATCTAAAAGAATCATTTTTTTAAAAAGCACTTTGTAATTGATTCAAAGAGTTCCTAACATCATTTTAGAGAGGTACCTGTTGACAGCCAGCGAACTTCTGTGTGAAATAGTAAACTATTGAAGTCTTCGTCGTTTTCATCACAAAGCTTTCTAAGTAATCTATTATCGAGAGTATTTTCTTCTGGTCATGTTCACTGATGTAATTACATACTGTAGTGAGCGATGAAGGCAATTACTAAGATCTTTGTGACAAAACGTTATCGGTGAATCACAAATGCACGGTGACTACATTTGAAAGTTTTTTCAAATATGAAATCAACTAGCTGTAGCGTCCAACCATTGCTAGAGCACCATCGGCAGCAGACAAGATATTATTCAGCGGAATTCTTTTTTTCTTAAAAATGATATTCCAATACGTCAAATATAGATTTTCCGTTATTGTCCGTTTCGAATGTTCTTGCAAATAATAGTTCTTGACAAATGTTTTTATCTTTTATGAAGCGAACGTGCGCCAGAAGTAAAGACTCATTTGTTGGTAAAGAAGACGCGTCCAGTTATAAAGAAAGCTTAAAAAGTAGTCTTCAAAACATCATTTTGACGATTCATCTCTACACTGTGTTATTGTATCTACACATTGGTAATGTCTTGTTTGTGGGTGATTGAATAAAACATATTTCAAATACTCGACATCATATCAAATACTCGACATCATATTGTCTAAGTTTTTCTTTGATTCGGACACAACCTGGCACAATATGCATAGATTATGTCTATTGTCACTTTTAATCAAAGTCCCCCAAAATTTGCTTTTCAGCTCCCCACTCCCCGGTGGGCGGTACCGTCCCAAACCCTAAAAGAAAAGAAAACTACAGAGAAGATGGATTCAGGGTGTAACCGATGCTTTAAACATGACGACTGCAGAGAGGAGACATATGGCCTATGAGAGAAGAAATCGAAGTACTGTTAAAATGGCAAAGTTCTGCTCAGGACAAGCTATTTGATGATGATTACTAGATCATGTCATCTCTTACAATAAAGTTTGATTGCAAGAAATTTCTATTACTTTACCACTGTCTGCACATGCACACACATACACAATTAATCAATTATTACAATCTTGTACCCTACCTCTAACTTGCAGGCTATTTGTGATTGACTTGATACTGATCTGTAGTGTATACTGAGTTACTTGCAATACATTGTACAGACAGTGGTCCAGCATTTCTTACATCGTAGTTCAGGGTAGTTGAACTTGGAGGATTTCTTATTGGAGTTCCATTAATGTTAAATTGAAAAGTTACTACTAAACTAACATAAATCCTTGGGACAGTGCACTCTGCAATAATCCACACAGTTTGGGTCTTGTCACACCAGTCAATGACATCAACTGTCTTCTGGTTGTAGGTCACTTTAAATGATACACTTTCAGGACCATCTGATGTAGAAGAAAGATATCAGGACTTAAGAACATTTTAGTTTGAGGATTTAATTCATAGAAATTATTAAAATAAAGCAAAATGTTAGTGTAAAAATTTAAAAGAATATGTCATACACATTTCCATTCAATCAGATATATACATTTCCATTCAATCTGCTATAGGCTATACATTTCCATTAAATCTGGTGCATGTTTTCAATCTGTTACAAATATTCACAATCTGCAAAATAAATGTAGATAATTGAATTGTCTCAGCATCAAAGGTTGACTGCAATGGATCCCAAGACTGTCTGTCCCATCACACTACAGGTACATTCTCACATGTTACTGTTTTCTTATCTTATATTTCATTTTTAGTGCTTTCATTGTGCCATATACTTCAATTCTTTCCTCTATTCTTCTTCTTCTGTTGTCATCACACTATTACTGGGTTGTTGCCCATTGTTGTGGTTTTCTATTTTTGTCTTGTGCTGTTCTGGTGGCTTATTATTCTCTATTATGATATTTAGCAAAGTGCCTTGTCTATTTATGTAGCCAAAATATTGAACTTATATTTGCATAATATATTATAAATAAGTTGTAATATTTCTTGTCTCATTTCAAACATGTTATTACCTCTTTATTTTACAGTTTTTGCATTCATTAAATGCTGTCTCTATTCTTCTGTAGAACTACATCTACAAGATCACAGTTTTTGCATTCATTAAATTCTGTCTCTATTCTTCTGTATAACTACATCTCCAAGTTCACAATTTTGTGTTCCAAATGTTTGTACATTGTCCATGTTTACAAAGTTTTAAATAGGTTTCAATACAAAGGACTGACTCCATTGCACGACTCTCAGGAAAAGAACATCACAACATACACACCTTTTCAGGATTGACAGGAGAGCGAGACCCTCTACACCAATGGAAGATAGTATACAATGTTTCCTGAATGTTGTAAACCACTCTTGTCAATCTCATCCAATCCTATATTTTAGGATATCTGCACAATTCAACGTTTGATCAAACCCGGTTGATGAATTTTCTACATTTGCTGTGTAAATATTAAACAACACAGGTGATAGAGGAGAACCCTTGGGTAATCCTGGGCATATACATACTCGATCTGACATCCATGTTACTAAACATAAACATTTTGATGTGAAATGATGTAGAAATAACATAGTGTAAATGTGCAGTTGTTAAATTAGTGCTTGTTTACACTAACAATGTACAGTCTTATTTATTTCAACAGAACAAAACTTACATGCAACTTGAGGTATGTAAGTTACTGTATTACTTGTCTCTGTTAGTAGTTTTGCCTGGCAAGTGAGATCTGAAAATAATAATTTGATTCCTTGTGACAGTTCTTAATTTAGTACGATACACCTTCTGCTCTCTCTCTCTCTCTCTCTGTCTCTGTCTAAGATGCAAAGCATCAACACCCTGGTGCAGAAGGCCCAGGTGAGATGGGCCGGTCACGTTACTTGGATGCCTGATAAACACATCCCAAAACAGTTGATGTATGGAGATCTTGAACGTTGAAGTACAGAATACCACTTTAAAAACACGTTTAAGTGTATAAAATGCTTTGATATAGGGACCACATGCTGGAATCCCTTGGGAAGATCGCTAAATGTGGCATTGTTACAACACAAGAGGAACTCACATAAATGAGAATGATTGTACTGTTGAGGCACAGAGAAAGTGAGCTGCATGAAAAAACAAGACACACACCATCCATATGTCTAATTTTGATCATGTGTGCCCACCTTGGGAGAGGATAGTGTTTGGGATTGACCCTACAATCACCTTTGCACACACACTAGAGAGTGCAGCAGCACACATCTGAGGCTGTTATCATTATCGCTTGAGATGGTCGGCTATTATTATCTCTCTCTGTACAGTCAAACTTTATTGTGACAAATGTTGGGTTTTTTAAGCTCAGAAATTTGATCCCATGTTAAGTTGATCAAATATATATGATTCCCTGTGAACTCAATCTCCTCTTTCTCAAAATATTTTCAGATCATAAAACATTGCTCATTTGAAGATCATCTTCTTCACACATCAGACATGTTCATAACTGCTCTGATCTTCACATAAGCATGTCATTCAGTGTGTTTAGACTAACAACTCCCAATCTGTGCTGGTGATGTATCTACTAGGGTTTCTCATATAGTTTTCTTGTCATACCACACCTATCAGTATGCATACCTTGCACAGCGAGATAGAGAATACTCTTGAACTCTTAATTGAAATCATCAGAGCGTATGTTTTTCTTAGACAATGTAAGACATCAAGTAGATAGTATGAAAGTCAAAAGAACAGAAACAGTTAAGTACTTGGGCTCGAATATCATAAGCTCTAATATAAGAACGAAAGAAATAAAGGCTAGAATACAATCAGGATATAAGGTATACTTTTCCATACAACTCTGCTAAATTTCAAGTGTCTGTCCCATAAAAACCAAGATCACTAAAAAAAGAATTGTTTTATATGGATCCGAAATCTGGAGCAGAACAAAACCAGATAAAACATTATTATAGACTTTTGAAAACAGTCTTGATACAAATCTTCAAGTTACACAAGAATGAAAATAGTGAAGATTGAGAAACAATAATGATATTTATCATTTGTTTCAATCACCATTAACTACCTCCATTATGAAAGTTAATAGAATACAATGGCTAGAGCATATTGAAAGAATAGTAAAGAACAGAAAGTTTAAAATTGCATATGCAAAAAAAAAATAGATGAAGAAGAACAGACCATGAGGCAAAACATAAAAATAATGGAAAGATAACACTGAAGTAGACCTAGAGATACTAGGAGTCAACAATTGGGAAGAGAAGACTAAGAACAGAGATGAATGGAAGTGGGTGGTATCTGCAGTAGAAGAAAAAGAAGACATTGATAAATATGTCCAACTTGGATCAGTTTTGTAAGCATAATATTTCTTCTTTACTCTAATCCTGTTTTTTCTCACAGTGCCAGGTAAGTTTCGTCTCATTAATTCAATTTGGACATTTCAACTTTCTATGTATTCCTTCACTGCAGTATTATTCTTCTTGCATTCGTTCTTTACAACCAATTTTAATCACTCTTTGTGATAGGTTTGATCATTGTCAAGAACGTGTATACGTTGCACATTGGTTAGGTAGGCCCTAAACGCATAGACTTCTACACGCTTAGGACATGTGCATCCGATTTCAGCCAAACCTCCTTAGTCGCCTCTTACGACATGCGTGGCAGGTAACAGTGGTTCTATTCTTTACACCCCAAATTTGGGCCCGGTAACCACTCGGACGACAGCAGCATTTCTAAAAGCTTCAGTGGAAATTACCTTTTGATGATTCCTTGAAAAGACTACGACATTTTATTTGGAGACTGTCTCTCTTCATGTCCAAATTTTCATAATAAGACAATGAGAGGACGTTTCTTTATCAGCTATCTCTAGAGATATGTCCATATTTTCATGAGAGGACATTTCTTTTCAAGCTATCACTAGATATGTCTTACTTTGATATAACAGGATACGCAATCACTTGAAGTGTTCAAACGATTTCTATTTATGCAAGATAGGACCACTAAGATATTTTGAATTGAAGCAATCTCAACATTTTACCCTGTGTTCACCTTAGCATGACAAGTACTTCATATCCTAAGATCTGAAAGGCTGCAGAAATTTTATTTTATTATGAGCCAGCCTTACAAGGTTAGATAATATTTTATTTGCGGAGAAAATAAGAGGATTTGACATGTGGAACGAATTAAACATAAACGAGAAGTGGATCATTTAAAAGAATATAAATCTGATGTTTGATATAGATGAGATTTAAGCTTGGGCAATTACCTCATTTGAACTAATGTAAGCATGATCTTCAAGATAGTCAGTTACAAGCTTAGACATTAGTTCATCAAGGAGAAAACAAACAAATCTTTAAGATGGATACAACTTACAAGATAAGATAGCAGCTAATTTTAAATAACATAAACCTGATGTTACAAGATAGTGGAGACAAGCATAATTATAATCAAACTTCATAAACATAAATTAATATAATAAAAAATTCATATGTGCAGATATAATTAATGTCCTAGAACTATTGATGCCTCAAAGCATCATCAAATCATTAGACAATCAGTTTTAAAATTCAAGCACCTCACCACGAACACTAAAGTATTATGAACGATGATCTTTTTTCCCATTCCCTATCAGTGCCAAACATGGATACTGACATTAAACGATAGAAGAAAACTTGTCTTAACAGGATAAGTGTCAGGCGCTGAATGCAAGAAGAAACCGATTGGGAATGAAGATATCGATAAAAGTATATACAATATCAGTACTGAACTTCATCGAAAACAACAAATTAAATCGGTTTGACACCAACCGTTACAACAGATATTACTCCTCAAATTTACATTACTTTACCAAATTGGATACCGGAATAAAAGTCAACTTATTACTGGGTAAGGACCACGAAATAACAGACAATGAAACCATCATGTTACAAAGCGCACATAAACCCATTTCTAGAAGAAACACTTACTACCCATATACTTTGATATAAATCAGGATTATAGCTAACAAACAAAGTTATAAGCAGAAGTATTTTCTTCTAGTGCTAATAAAACCAACCATACTATTCCCACTTTCAAGCTATCATCAGAGCATGGAAATGATTACATGAAACAAAACACACAAATATGACAACTCGCTGCAAAATTAATTATTAACTAGAACCGTAGACATACATACTGAATGATGGATGGCAACTGGAAAAGTGGATTTATTGTCAAATTGAATATGTAATGTATTGTGTGTGAGTCTTCAAGTTATGCTCATGAGGGTTATGGAGTTGGTATGTGCGTGTGAGGAGGTACTGGTTTAGCATGCTTGTGTGTTAAACTTTTTGTATTCATTCTGCATACATGACTCTGTGAGCAATACCATACTGACTCTGTGAGCAATACCTTTGCAGCTCTGCCCAGGCAATACCGCACACTGACTCTGCAGGCAATACCTTACACTGACTCTGTGAGCAATACCTTGCAAGCTCTGAGCAATGGCTTACACTGACTCTGAGATGTAATATAAAGTACAAAATGTATCCCTTACTTTCCAGCAACAACCTGGCAGCAAGGTATATGTAGCAATCCCAAGTCCTGAACTAACAATTGTAGATCCAGAACTGAAGGTTGTAGTAGCAGGTAAGAAGTGTTTAGGTTCTCTACAAGTACAGCTGTAGTTTCTACCCTCTATGATATAATCATCTGGTGGACATGATTCCGGATTGTGAACTATGGGATAGTCTGTAATGATAGTATTAAAACGAGATGAATATTATGTTTCTCTATATATATATATATAAGACTGTAGGAAGTAATACTTCAACTCAAGATAAATCAGACTTGGTAATAGAGAGAGAGAGAGAGAGTTATAGCATGGGACAAGATAAATGTAGACTTGGTAATAGAGAGGATTATAGCATAGAACAAGATATATATGAACTTGGTAATAGAGAAGAGTTATAGAATGTAGAAAACATAAATTTAGACTTGGTAATAGAGAGAAAGTTATATTGCCAGACAAGATAAATGTAGACTTGGTAATAGAAGAGTTATAATATGGGACAAAGATAAATATAGACCTGAATCTCACATTTAATTAAATAATGAATTAATAACTGTGAAAACATTTAAAATCTAGGTGGCACAGCATTCCTCCATTTCTCTCCTGGTACAATTATTTTCACTTCCACTGAGTCTCAACAGCACTGAAGAATTGTTCAGCAATCTCTTCCCAGAAATAATATCAAGAACCAACAAAAGTACATCTCAAACTAAAGAAAAATAATGTAATAAACCAAATAAACATTAATAAATATTAATGATAAAGGAAATATTATTCTCACAATCTGAACACACTGTAACTTACAAGTTTAGTTTGACTTTGTTAAATCATTTATCGATTATTTGGTACTTACTTATTAATACTGCAGATGTTAGATATTAGCTCTCCATTGTGTCACTATCTTTTCCTGTGACATTTGGTAGCCATTGACTGTAAAAACACATATGATCAAAACTTAAGTCCTGAACCAGTGAGTATTAAACTACAAGATGCATTGAAGTATGAGAGGATTTCCCTGACTCAGATGTTTGGTGGGGATGTATAAGGCTACATTTCTTCTCCGTGCCCTGTTAAATTACAGAAGTGAAGTCTTTTATTATAAAATAATTGTATAGTTACTGATGTTGGAAGTTGCAGCTGCACAGTTTAATTTTATTCTGCTCAGTCTGCCACAACATAAACTTTAATCTGGAAAACAGAATGAGCACATACTACACTGCATATTTCAGCCGAAGTAATATTCAGGTCATTAAAAACATGTACATTTAACAAAGCACGGGGAAAGCATACATGTCCTTTTGAATATAGGTGTTACACCATGGACAGAGAAGAGAACATATAGATCTATCCAGAAAGAACTCAAAATCAAAAACAACTGACTGATGCTACAAATAAGAATGAGAAAACTGAAGTATTTTGACATATAAATTATTTTATAGGTTTGAGAAAATCATTATGGAAGGAGGCAAAAAAGAAGAAGACCTTAAAGGTGGATTCAGGATATAACTGATGATTGCCCAGGCATGACGGTGCAGAGGCAGATCATCAGCGATTAGAGAAGAGGACTGTTATTGTGGCAATGTTCTGCTCTGTTGAAAAATTTGATGATGAGTTTATGACCATTTATTATTTTATTTTTGTTTGTATATAAGTCTACTATTCCTTGCTCCTTGTTCATACATTTTATTTCACTATTTCTAGATAGATAATTATTTAATAGCTGGTATATCACTAGGTCAAATCTGACTTACTTTATCACCAACTCACTTGCATAGTTTAAAAACAGAGACATAGAACCAACAAGGAACATCTGCAAAGTGTGAATACAATTCTCCCCTCTAACTCCAAACATACTCAGTTCATTTTTTCAACATCAGGTGATTGGGGAATTTTTCAGTGATCTTTAATCTCTCAATGTATGCGAAACTGATTTTTGGTCCTATGTGAGATGGACAATAAAAGTAGGCCCAGAGTTCAGAGTTGAGAACTTTGCAATAAAACCAATAACAGGTATAAGAAAATAAGTCAAGTCAAAGGCAAAATGATTTAAAGAAGCAAAATAAAATTTCCACAAAAGTATCACAGCATGAAAAACTATTAAGCTCTTTCTCTGTATATGAAAGAGATTTAAGGCTTACACTATAGTTATTCACAAAGTGCAATGCTAAGGTCTAGCCAAATAATAATAATAATTCCTCTCGTAGATTATACGTTACATAGAGACTATATAAGTAAATTTCTCCATATCACTCTATCACAGACAGCTCAACAAATCTCCTCCATGGGGCTGAGACAAGTATTTCCTGCCTCTCTCAGCAAAGTTCATTTCAGGGTCTCCTTAAGTCAGCCTCTCTTTCTTGAACCCTTCCATCCACTTCCCCATTACCTGCTTTGATGTTCCGTTGATCATTTCTTTCTCCTCAAAGGTGCCAACATATCTCCATCTTTCTTTCTTATAACAATTGTCACTGGTGGTTGACCAGACATATCTCTGATAGAGTCCTAGAATCAATCGAATCAATCAATCACAGACAACTGACCCTATAAAATATTTTGTTTTCTTGCAGATTCTGCTACCACATCCAACCATCTTTTTATGTCTCAACTTTAATTCTTATGCTGATGTTGATGACTGTCGTTTCTGGTATTATTTGTACCTTTTCATAGGCATTAGATTTCATGTAGTTATGTTTCATGACTGGCTGCTTTGCTCATTATCCATGTTTGGCTCTTATAACCTAGAGTAGGCGTAAATGCCATTGATCATTTGTTGTTTGGCTGCCTGGCAGGATGTTTTGCATGTCTTAACAATTGGACTAGCTGGTAGGTTACAGCGTTTGCTTTGCTCTGGCTGCCTTAACCTCTGTCTAATTTTCCCGTCTTCACCAGCGAGATATTCTTTCTAAAACAAGATATCAAAGTGTAATATAATCCACATCTAGGCTGTTGACCAAGACACTAAAAATATGACCAAATCATAGGATGAGGACAGCACAAGATATACACTTTTAAATAATGAGACAGCTTGGGCATGCCTCTTTCCTATTATAATAAGAGAAACAAAATGGACACAGTCACAAAATTCATGTACAATTGTACACAGCACTCCCACATTTACAACAACTAGAACATTGTTATACAGCCCAGAGGAAATATTTTAAATATACAAAGAAGTGAAAATCTGTCAACAGTAGTGAAACTTATTTACATTGATAAACTTCATGAGAACTTGCAGAATGGACGAGATGAGTCTTTATCACAATACAGTTAACCATAATACTGTTTCCATCTGTGTGAACCTTTGGTTGTTGACATAGCCACAGATTCTGAATCTCATGGGGACAATATTAACAATACACATGAGCAATAAATACAATTATTAAGGATAAACTGTTACCTATTTCTTGTTTTATTGTGAGACTTGTCTAATTCTAGATTACTATAATGAAATAAATGTAATATATAGTGTTTGTATGTAGCATACTACTATAGAATGCTGCAGTAACACTATGAAACAATATAGAAGCACGTACAAACAAGTGCTGGCGTTTAAAAACAGTTTCAGTTTCAGTTGAAACCCTCTTCATTTCAGTCCTGACATGGCCATAGATGCTCCATTCTGCCCAATATCTCAGCAAGTCCAGCGACCGATGCTTCCAGTTCTATTTTGATTGATGGGCCTACTCGTATACATATTGTCTCGTTCTTTCTTGCCACGCAATCTTCAGCCAGTTCCGCAATCTAGTAGATGACATGGATTGGTTTAGATGAAGGTCTTCTCTGCGGCCACACTCTGTGAGGAGCGCTCACGATATCAGCTCGCCATTGGCTGGCCCCTCTGATATGGCGGCAGAGCCCAGCCAGCCTGTCTCTCTCATAACCTTGTGGCACCCCAATTGCCCCGGAACAAAGACAAGTGTAATTCTGCACAGAAATTAACGACGCCTGCAGTAGTCAGTCTGTGCCCGCGCACCCAACCGGCCTCCACCTTTCGGATCGATCTTTAACAATTTGTCATTAACAACCAACATGCTACAATTCTTAACTATTTTAATATCTGAAATAACTTCCAATTCTACAAACAATCTACCATAAAATAAACACTACCCTGCTTTCCTTTTCCAATTTTATTACAACTTTTAACAATTTGTAAAATACCTGAGCTGCTCTTTCCTCCTTCCACGCCCCACACGGACACAAATTTCATAGGTATCTTGTTCCCGTATTCCAACTACTAGACTGTCCTTAATCACTGTCATAAATCTACCTGCGTTGACTACAGGTTAGTTGACTTGACAGATACCACTTCCTAAAAAAAAATTTCTCCAAAATAGTGCCTTTTTACCTTCTAAAATCTTCACTTCTACTATCTTTTTAATATCGCATCGACCCCAAAAGCGGTCATTTTAGGCTCGAAACAATGGCTCGTGCTAAGTCTTGTATAGTGGCAGCAATCATCCCAGGTGTTTGATATCCTAGGTCAGACGGCATCATTTGTGAGCGATCCCTCTCTGTCCCTAATATATTAATCACGCCGTAATTAACCTTTCATATAAATATATGAAACCCAATTCTGTATTTCAATCTTTATTATATGCATATATTTCACCTATATATGCACCTTTTACATCTACAACACATATATCATATTCATACATATATATATAAATACAAAAATAGTCCCAACATGATTACCTCACTTGAAAATGAAAATATCACCTTACAATATAAAATGCTAAACTATAACCACTTGATTATATAAGCACAAATCTTCACTATTCAAGTCCTACACTCTATTGAATATCTAATACAAGTTCATCACATAATTGTATTGTACAGGTTAGTCTGAAGTCCTTAGAATGCCTCTGTCTATTTTTAAAAAGTTAATAGTTTTCGTGGAACAGCTGTCTGGTTGGGGGTTCCATGGGTCTGTTACTTGTGACTTCAAAGATATATATTTCTTCAAAGTGTCTATTTTCTGTCTCTGATGAAAGTTTGCTTTTATACATTAAGACTACTTAAAAAGAGGCTCTGATAACTTGGTCACTTTTCTACAAATGGCAATTTAGAAGATATATATTTCCAGTGAACAGGTAAGGCTTTCTAGTGCTGTCTGTTCTATAAGATGCTACTTATCAGATTTGTCTATAGGTCTGATCGTGGCTACTCTGCTGTGTGGATCTATTTATGAATCTGCTGTCCACACTAAAATGTCTAGTTATACTCACATATCCGAAGTCAGCGTTGGTCGTCTCTTCAACTCAGCACACTGGGCCATTCGTCTGCTCCTTTGGGAGTCTTTGAAGACCTCTCCATGTTCGGCAAATTCTATCCGAGTTCTAAAGTCTTTCTGCTGCTCTTCTGCTAAGTTGCATGCTGTTGTTTTCTCTATGTGTCCTATCGGCTGTCGGAGTGCCCCCCCATACATATTCGAACTCAATTCCGGTCTCTTCAAGCGCACACCATCTCTTCTGCCCTTTTTGAGCCTGCAAATTTCTCAGTTCTGCACGTCTCTTCTCTTCCTCTTTTCTTTCTGAATTTCCGTCACTGTCTATTTATATGGGACCAAACCCACCTTTTTCTTGCCCAAAATATATCCATTTCGTTTCATTATCATACTAATGATTACTGACTCTACCGGGGTCATCTTCCTGAGAAATCGCCCCTAAATCTGTCCGGGATCCCTGCTTAAATTTCCAATTCAGTCTTTAAAAAATGAGGTCATCCTACTTATCTTCGAAATTCATGTAGTATTTATAATGGCTTTGTCTGCCTAATTTATTTTGGGGAAACCAGCCGTTTATTTTAAACAGCTTGGGGTCAGCCTACTTAATTAAATCTTTGAACTTTGACTTGTTTTTCTGTGCCTATTGAATTTGATACCTTTTGTCCTGCTCAACACAACACATTACACAGACTACACCCAAATTCATAACAGCGAACACAGAAGAAAACAGTAAGAATGATTGATATTGAACAGAAAGTTGTGGAGTTTCATAAATCCTGTATAGTAATCAGAAAACAGATTAAGAAGATCAGGATGAATGAGATTTTTTCAGAAACTTTACATCCTGTATAAAGACCCCCAAACTTGAGATGACTAACACACAGATATAATAGCAATATAGACAAGACAACTTGTTTTGTTAAGTCACATGCAGGGAAGTAACAATTAACAAAACATATAGAATCCAGTTGTCACATGTTTAATCAACAATCTGCATACATTTTAATATATATATGGAACTATGGTCCTACATATGAAAGCTGATTGTACAAGATAATATTTAACACTGCTATAGTTCAGTAGAACTGTTATCATATCTTCTGACAAGCACACATGTTTATCAATGATATTAAAAAACTGTACCATCTACCTCACACAAGTTAGGGGATAGAAACAAAAGAACCGCCATGTGGTGCCAGGAAGCAAAGAATAGTACCACTGCGACCTACAAGGCTTGTCGTAAGAGGCCTAGGGAAACTAACCTTTGTAAAAAAAAAATGTCTCAGAAATAAGATGTGCTGGCCTACTTGTAGGCACATAACTGATACAACGCTTTTAGGCTCAGATCACATACAAATCACAAAGAGGGGAATAAGTGGTCGATATGGAGCATTCAAGAAAAACCTTTCACTATCTACCACACACAAGTAGGTTATAGGAACAAAAGAACTAGAGCATCAGGGTATTGGGTGACTGATTTTTACTTTAAGTCATAACACATCACTTTTCAGATAATTCGATACTAGTAAAGCTTCAAATTCTGTTATAGATATATAGATAATATTTGATCAAATGAGTCATACATGTCAGAATGACTCATATGACTATTCTTAGTATTAGCAAAAGACTATTATACAAGTAAATATCTCAATGCTATAAAAGTATTTATATGAATAGAATATCTGTCAATAAACAGAACAAGAGATTGACATTTGTGATTCACTTGGGGAGTCGTACAGCAAGTGTGATTCACTTGGAGAGTCGGTACAGCACAGAGCTCTCAAATTCAAACTCCAATTTCATAACTGTTTAATTACACAATCTTGTCTATTCTTCACCGCTCCCCATGGAGCATAGGGGCCCCAACATTTGTCCTTCATTTCCCAAATCTCTGGCCATTTTTATGTTTACAGGACAATCTAGCATTTTTCAGTTCCTAAGAAGACTTGGGCCCGTCCCTTTTCGTTTCTCCCACCTAAGTGCATGTAGCAACACTCCAACTGAGCTCCGACTTGGGTGTCCAGAATGACTTAAAGTATCACAGAAAGGCTTGAAGATGTCACAGCAACATGAAAGGAACTGAGTACCATAGGGTTGGCCTGGGGCAGTGCCTTTCTTCTAATCACACAGAAGTTTTTACTTTTTATGTCAACACACTACCTTCCCAATGGTGTAAAGCCTATAGGTGTGAACCAGATCAAGTGATATGTTGGTATGAAAGTACAAAACTGCCATAAAGAATCTCTTATCTCGGGACATAAGCAAAAGATACACTGGGCCCTTTTTCATCCGGGACATAAGCAGAGATACATTGGACACTTTATCATCAAGTTACACATATCTACATGTAGTAGCAGTCCACAAGTTACATATATTATTGTTACATATAATTACTTTTCAATCTCCTATATTAAAACAAGAACAAATGTCAATGACAAAAAATGATCTTTGCCCAGACTAGTTATATGGTTCATATTCCAGGTTCAACCAATTTTAAAATGCAGTTATTAACAATGCCCAAACTGATATGTCTCTGACACACATTCTGTGTTCTTATATCTTCAATTCTCTGTGATACTTATTTACCCCAGTAGGATATTTTATACACAAGTGAAATTCATATTGTTATTTGATTTCCAACTGAGCAGAAAAAATTCATTTCATAAAAATACAATCTGAGAATGATATTTTTTTAATCGTTCAATGATCCAGCAATGCTTGAGTCTCCAGCAATGATTGGAGTCTTGCCCGCAGTTCCAGTCACATATAGTACTTATGTTGTACATAGCATTCAAAGTCGATGGGTTTTCAGACCACTCCAGATAGGGGTCAGAATTGAACAGCCCTAGCACTTTTTAGATGAGAGGGGGTGGGGCGGGAAAAGAAGAGCCTATGCTGAGAGGGATACAGCAACCAATTAGTTCACATTGTATCGACCACCACCAAACAACCTGCTGTTTCTACCAAGATACACTAGATATGTTTCAAAATTTCACAGTAAGATAATCATCACGACTGGTACCTCTGAAGTCAGTAAAGCCCCGCCTGAATGGTGAGGGTCACTGGTGATAAGGAAAGGAGGCCTTGATGCAAAAATCATTGTATTTTGTTGAAAACTTTTTCAACGCATTACCACCAAATACTGAGTAGCAGCTCTAGATGAATGCATCATGCAGGCACAAAACTGATTGTAATGTAAGAATTAAATGCAGAAACGAAATACTTCCAGTGCCGTAAACATTGTCAATCATTCTTGTATATATAATTTGTCATACAGTTCACTTCAGTAGGTAACTTCACTTCACACATCTGTAAGCATACAACAGGACTTGTCCATTCATGAAATATGAATCAGATGAGGTCTACCTGTGTCCGACTAGAAGATTGAACGACTAGAAGTTTGACCTTCTTGCTTCTATGAACTGTCTTTGGCTGATTATACTAGGTTTATACTAGTACAGCGGTGCCTCACTGCAGGTCAGGTTGAGAAACAACTGCAGCTGCTTTCTTGAGGAAATTCTTGGCAGGAGCTAGGGATATCCTGAAGACAAATAATGGCAACAAATATAACTCTTCTGCACCATGTTTTACAAAAAATCTTCGCAACATAAATTAAAACCAACACCCCTATAAAATTAAAAATTCAGTGTACAACTTACTTAAGTAACCCACAATAGAAATCAATATATTAGTGTTTGTATTAGATTTTCTACAAGTTCAGTGTTTAGTGTACAACTTACTTAAGTAACCCACAATAGAAATCGATATAATAGTGTTTGTATTAGATTATCTACAAGTTCAATGCACAACTTGGATAATTGTAAGTAACACACATTAGAGATCAATATAATAGTGGTTATTATTTTGTTTTCTTTAGGAAACCCCACCTGCAATTTTGTTAGAAACATTCTTCAGAAACGTCTCATTCTGGCATCTCCTGGTGGTCATTCCAGATGTCTTGAAATAAGTGAATTAATTTCTTGTCACTGCAATCGATGCCTTCTGTAGAAGACTGTAGAAGAAGAAACAAGAAAAGTTAATGACAATATAAACACATATATATATATATATATATATATATATATATATATATATATAAATATATATATATATAAACATAATGTTGAACAAAGAATAAATGTAGTGACATAACTAGGAATAAACTATTGCTCTATTCTTCTGATTTCATCGAGTACAATATTTATTGTGTACAGTAGCCGCAAATATTCCCTATGGTAGAAGAGAAACAACTAAACTGTTTTATTCCCCAGTGTATTGTATATAACTTATATATTTTAATTTGCTTGAGAGGGAATGAATAAACTATTGATGAAATGCTAACCTTAGTTATCTAAACTTTGTCCTTGGGAGAAATGCATATTGTAATAAAAGGACCCTCCATACTTAATATTATAATAATATATATCAACTATCCTTGAGATGGCCTAAACAAATATACAGATTTTTATATCGTGTACTAATTATGTTTTCGTTTGCCGTCTATGAATAGTCTCCACACTAGCACCCCTTATCACCATTGTTGTTATTCAGAGAGCCTTACTCGACTTCAGACAAGCCTTACTCTGACTTCAGACGAGCCTTACTCTGACTTCAGACGAGCCTTACTCTGACTTCAGATGAGCCTACTGACTCAGAGCCTACCTGACCAGGTACTGTAATTTAGAACCCCAAATAAAGGAATTATTGTAATAATAATAATTACCTGAATCAAAAAGCAGTCAAGGTCAGATGAGACAAAGACTTTCCCAGAAATCAGTTTCAGTGTTCCAGTTTCTGACACAGCATTATATGAAGACATTCCAGACTGGAGAACGCTGACATCCAACTGAAAATAAATCATAGATAAGTCAGTCACAGGATATCATATAACAAGTACTTACACAGATCATGTACAATCACACACAAACTAATAGCATGCACTTCGTTTACAAGAATGATATAACTATTCTAATACCCTAACTACTCCTGTACAAACTTTAAAGTGAATTCTACATTGCAACAACTACTGAACTGATAAGATATATATTCAACTGCTGGAGTGAGATTTAAATGGTCCAATTTTTTTATATTTAATGAAATGTCTACAACTTTCATAAAATATATTGCATACAACTTTCTTCACTTTTATACAATATATTGCCTACAACTTTCTTCACTTGCATACAACTTTCTTCACTGTCATAAAATGTTGAAAAGATGGCACTATATTAGTGTTTGGTCTAGCATGAGTACATACCTTTAAGATAAGGATGTCATATTCCAAACAGATAGATTCAATGAGAAGTCTTTGAATGTTTTGGTTGACATCATTGTTTGTGTTCATTGGAAGAATACAGATGACAACATCATTTGGGTTTCTATAACAAGAAAAACAAAAAATTCTTTAGTAATGACAATGTTTAGAATAAACTAACAACACATAATTATCAATCATAACACAATAAATCTGTGTCTTGGTTATTCTTTATTTGTTCCTTTCATAATTTTAAGTATGGCTGCCTAGTATATTCTCTCATTCTAAGTGATCCCCATTGCTGCCTTTCTACCCTTGCAATCCCACACGCATTTTCCTTTACACCATCCTTCTACATGTTACATTTAGTCAGTTTCTTCTTTTGCCTGCTGCCTTTGTCGACGGGCAACAAAGTGATATTCTACACACAGGTTAAATTTGTTCATAATTTACAATACATTTTTTACAAATGGGCATGAAAGTAAATAATTCTTCCTTTAAAATGTATTTACAATTGTACTTACTTTTTCAGAGCCGTGACACAATCACTTAGGCCATGGATTAGTCGTCCTTCCATTGCAGCCTGTCCTATAGCTGAGCTAACAACATCACATGTGGTCATCTCTGGTGATCTGAAATACAAATAAGCAACACGACATTAAAACGGTGCTGCTAAAAGCTAAATTCAGATAATGTGCATTCGTGAGCTTCTTTATGCATGTTCAATTAGTGCTTGATTGTTTTTCAATTTCAATAAATATAGTTACTTAGTTATAATGAGTTAGATAGTTGTGCAAGCAACAAAACAACGGTTTCCGGGTTTGCACCTCATGTCAATCCCTGACAGTGATCAACTAAAGTTTAATCAAACACTAATAATTCATCTTGGTTTGACCGCATAAATAGCATACAAGCTTACAACATATACATATGCTCAGCACAAGTGCACTACTTGATCGCATAAATAGCACACAAGCTTACAACATATGCTCAGCACAAGTGCACTAATATAACAATATCAACTCACTTTTGCATAAATTCTGCTGTATCCATTGATAAACTCAGAACATCGGTACGAGTCATTGTTTCAGATGGTCTTGCAGACGGACGTTCACAAAGAAAATATTTCAGATCACTGCAAATAAAATGTCCTTGCGTTTGAAATAAACACTAGATGGTTTATCAATATGATATTTCACTCCACAAATAATTATGTTCTGTTCAATAACTGCAATAACACACAGATCACGCAAGTTATATGAGAAAGTATTGAACTGAAAATATGCACTGTAACTTTTATACGAGGTTCTAAGTGAACATCAGCAGGATACAGGCAGCTTTTATACCAGGTCAAATTTGTCTTGGCTACCATTGGTTGGAAGAAGTTGGATAGCCTCATTCTTAGTCACGATACTAGATGTTAACGGACACGCTGTTCCTCGTGATGACGTTCATGTGATTGACTTGGCCCATTATCAACAGGAACGGACACGAATTGCTTTTACTGGAATTTTTCACCTCCCCAATAACACCTCTGAAAATTTCTACCGGTACTACAGAAATCTTTAAGTATACCCGAGGCATGAAAAATGTACAGGAGCGGGTAATGGCGGCAATATTAACATATATAACTAAGGTCATGGAGTGAAGTCAGCCTAGCCCCCGATAAGGTCACGGAAATCCCAGACTTGGCCACGTTTTGCCAGGTATGCAAAGATTGAAACGTGTTGCTGATAAATAACAGTTAAATGTTAAGGAATAAACATGTAAGAACGTTTATGATCCAGGAAGTCTCTGGTATATACACGCCATGCAAGTGATGTTAAATTAAACTTGTTCAATGTTCAAATAAGTGTAGTTGAATATGTGCTTCATTATTTAGTTTAGACTGTAGTGTTTAACTATTTGTATTATTCTCAGAACGTCTGATAAACGTGGTCCGTTGAATATGCCCGCCAATATTTCTAGAATCATTCTTCTGCTATTGTGATCAGTTTTCTATACAAGCAAGGGTGATGTACTGTCTAAGGACTGAATTCTTTCACATCCAACTCTAGATAGGTTTCTAGTTGGCTCTGCTTCATTGCACCTTGGTACCTCGTCACAGAAGTAGCACGCCACCTGCCGAGAGCTTTTTGCACGAACTCCGTAGCTCCGGCATCAATCTTATGTGTCTCTGGAAAAATGGCATTTGTTAACAGAACAGCGCGATCCGGATTGGAACCCACGACCTTCAGAACGCAAGGTAAAGGCTTCACCACTTAGCCACAGAGATCCCCATTCTATATTGTCTAGTTTCCTATACTCGTACAAAGGCTAAACAAAGAAATGAGTTGCCACCATGAATCCAGTTCAAATATATCGATTTTGTTTAATTCAGCACTGTTTAGTATATACACAAATCGTGGCATATCCTTTCAAGAACGTAGCCATCAACCACATAGTTAACGAGTCGTTGATTTTTCTAGGCACCACTTAAACGTTCAGTGGTTTGCCATTGCTTTCTGACCGGTGAGGTCTATTTTTACCTTTCGTAAAATCCCACGGAAACGAATTTGCTTCCAAACTGCCTGCCGCGGAGTTTGAACCATGTATGCTTGGGTTGTGATCAAGCTCACTGTCGTTTAAGCTGCAGGTTTAAGTGCCCGCCGTGGAAAACCATAATGCCAGAACTAAGGGAAAAAATCCCAGGCATCCCAGGAAATGTCAGCAAGAAAACTTGGAAAGAATAGCGACCACACAACAGTACATATCGACAGAATACCCCGAAAATAAGTGGACACACGTGTACACTGACTGGTCGGCCAAGAACGAAATCAGCGATGGTGGAGGAGGAATAGTGCTTAAACTATCAAAGAAAGTGACGGTCACAAAATCGATTGCTACAGGCAAATACTCGAACAACTACCGAGCAGAAGCGGAGGCATAAGAACAGCGGCCGAAATGAACCTAGAGAGAAGAGGCACCTCTCGCAACAAGGTCGTGATATTCACCGATGCTCTATCGGTCATCACGGCACTCAAAAGTGTAGGCAAAACAGAGCTGAATGAGCTCAAAGCGACCTTCGATGAACTAACGCGCTCACTCAAACGCACCGTCATTCAGTGGATTCCATCACACTGTAATATAAGGGGAAACGAAAGTGCTGACAAACTAGCTAAAGAAGGCGGGCGACTACCTCAGACTGATCACGAGATCAGTTATGAGAAAGCCAGAACAACCATCGGCTCGCACTACAGAGACAAATGGACAAAAGGCCATCCCCAACATTCCAACATTGACGGATACTATGGTCTGTGTCGTAGCGAACAAGTTGCTATACTTCGCCTCCGTACCGGCCACAACAAGCTACGCGCCCACATGTGCAACAAATTTAAAATAGACACAACTAGCCTGTGCCCATGCAAAAAGACGGACATGACGACAGAACACGTTCTGCAGGATTGTCAACGGATAGCAGGTTTAAGAAACGAAACCTGGCGACAAAACACAGAGCCTGGCGACAAAACACAGAGCTTCGCGAAAAGCTGTACGGAGGAACGGAGTCCCTCAAAACCACGGTAAAATTCATGATAAAAGTTGGTTCATCAGTCTAGGTCGGGATCGCGAGAGAGAGAGAGAGAGAGAGAGAGACAACAGAGGTATTCATTTGAAATATTATATTTACTAACGGTCCGTTAATAACGGGAAGACATGTCGCTGCCCGTGTTAAAGAATATCTACGGCTTATCCTGGCTGTGTGAACTCGCATATGTACATATATGTTGGAATATAACAAGAAGGGTCCTTTCCTGGAACCCGCAGTGACAGCGAAAGAAAGGGAGAAATACACGTGGACGGGATTTGAAGGTAGAGATCAACAATATAAAAAAGAGCTGGAGAGAGCTGCGGGAGATAGTTAGAGCTAGGAAGCGTTGGTTGAGGACCTATGCCCCAATCCGGGTTTAAAAGGCAGAGAGAGATGAGAGAGAGAGAGAACAGAGAGAGAGACCACTGTATATATTTCATTTGTATACAGTGTCCACAATGATAGCGAAAACATGTTTATTTCTGCACACACATTACACAACAACACAACAGATATCTAGGTCACGATACTCATGCGCGGAATGTCCTGGATAGCACAGGTTGAAATGACAATACGTCAGTAGATCCACAGCCAGGCTCTAGCACTAGCTCTAGAGTAGTTTATAGTTGGCTCTGGTAGATCATAGAAGCGACTCTAACCAACAGGAGAAGAATGTCTACTGTTTGGCGGAAACCAAACACATTTTTTACATAGCTAACGTTAACAGGGAATGTAGTGACATGATTCACCTCTGACCTTCCCCATGATTCACCTCTGACTGTCTCCAATGTGACTAATCAGATCTGATATTGAATTTGCAAATGTAAGTTTGTATCGATTCCATATAATGATTTTCGAAAAGCATTTCCTAGTTAATATTCTTTCATATGTTCAACATTTATTCTCAAGAGAAGGCAAAACATCATGTATCGATCCGTCTGCTACTTTGTAATTTCATTTCCTGCAACTTGTAGCTCAAGTGAAAACAAACTACATCTATAATTTATATGTAATTTTTGTTACAAGTACATCATTATCTTTATTGAATTACTTGCAGTCCATCACATCTCAAGAAAATGACTTGGCTGTACACACCTGGACATGCTGGAGTGCTGCAGGGTAACGAGCGTGCTGACTGTTTTTCAAACAATGCCCCAACTCAAGCGGGCAGAAGTATAGACAGAGCCGATATCATCAATGCGGTACGCTCTCAATCATGTGACATGGGTAAGTCTCAGACACTGGAATTAGACGTTAAGTTTGGACATGCCAGACAGTGTCGTCTTCGTGGTAGAGAGAGACGATATAGTAATCAACTTCTCATGGGTACGGTGAGCAAATGCACTTTGGGGTGGCTGCTGCAGCGGAGGACAGAGCACGAATGCGAATGCCCAAAGTGCCATGACGTCGATCGCATAACATAACATAACATAACTTGCAGATGAAATAATTAATTGAATGGAGATTTCAAATTCATGATTAATGTGTACATTAAATATCCTTGATAGCGACATATATTGTAGGTCTTTCCGTCTTTTATATATTACAAGGGGTAATGGTAAGGGTTAGGGGTAATGAACGAGCTGATAGATTGGCTGGCTTGGCTACAATATCAGAGGGAGCTGCCATGGATCGAAATGACATTCTTCATGCATTGAGAGAGTCCTTCCGAACAGAGGAGTTTCATGGCTGTGAATCTCATTCGCTGACCAGATTGAGAGAGATGGGTGTCGACATTGGTGAAGCCCGAAAAGAACGACATACTAAATATACATGGAGATTGATTCATCAACAGGGGTCAAAGGCTCAAGGACACGGCGGTAACATGAGCCAGGGTTAGCGAGGGGGCGCGCTAACCAAAACCCTGCCCCAATCTCTACGCGGTGACCCTGGAAACAGACAGGTTCCGGTCTGGCTAAGGGGGGCAGGGATCGGGGAGACCTAGAAGTGCAAACACGGAAAAGCAATCCAGTTGCCGAAAATCCCCGAACAAAGCACGCATCTCCCTGCCGATGTCCGCATAACATAATCCCAAGTTGAAAAGCACGAAACAGCAGCGTGCGAGCGTCCGCGAAAATATCTGTGGTGACAGTGTGAACTTAAAAAAGCAACGTATGGGTCGGAAATCCCTGAACAATCGCACACATTTCCTGGACGAAGCCCGCAAAATATATACCATACTCATAAAGAACTGCGAGATAGCAGAGTATGAACGCCCGCAACCAAAACAGTGGTTACTGCAATGCAGAGACTGGAAATCCCTGAATAATACACACATTTCCTGGCCGAAGACCGCAAAAATTACGCCCAAACTCCAATGAGTACGAAACAGTAGAGTACGAGAGTCCGCGAATAAAACAGTGGTCACGGCAATGCAGAGACTGGAAATCCCTGAACAATACACACTTTTCCTGGCCGAAGTCCACAAAAGTACGCCCAATGTTCAAAAAGAATCATAAAAGCGTCCCTTGAAACAAAACTCTGTTCTTCTCGCAGGAAAAAATACTGCTGCCTTGTAGTTTATGGTTGGGGGCAACCAAAGGCTAGCGGAGCAAACCATAAAAAACCTGAACAGACGACAAACCAAGGTGTTCATTAAAACGACCGGTGTGTTGGGAAGACGGCGTTCATAAGCCCGGAAGGGCAGGCCGTCTAAGGGTCGCTACCCTGAAAGAAAATGGCAACTCACTGCCTTGTGGGTTTTGGCTGGGGACAGTTAAAGGCTAACGGAGAGCGAACCCAGTAAACGTTGGTTGAAATCGGATACACGCCCGAAAGATAAGCACCAGTGCTCAAACTGGGACTGAAAGTGTAACGTAGCTACCCATGCTACGGCTGCATGGACCAAATTTTGTCATGAATAGGTCTATTATTGAAACTCGATATGGTGCTACGCCTGTGAAGATCCGCCGGGCAGGACGAGTGCCAGGTCCCATGCCTCGAAGGGGCCCGTTTTATGCTACCGACGGTCCTCGCCCTCCAGCCCAGCAAAGCAGCGAGCGAGGCCCACGGGAAAAAACTACTGGTTCGATACGGTCAAGTATCGACCATAGACGATTAAATATCACCCAATGGAATGCCGAAGGTATTCATCACAAAAAACAAGCACTCGCAATAAGACTTGCAGAAGACGATATTGATGTTGCGTGCATACAGGAGACACACGTTAATGCCCAACATAGATTCGAGATCAAAGGTTACTAAACCTTCAGAATAGACAGAGAAGGGCACAAGGGTGGAGTCTTCACCCTAGTTAGAAACGGCATTCCAGCAAAGCAAACGGAAGGAACCACTGGAAGCGCCGGCGCAGTAGAGATCGTAGGCGTTCAAATCACATGCGAAGAAAAGCAGATCCTTTTGTACAACCTATATTGCCCAAGTGGCATCTCGCTGTCACTTGATGCCATGAATATCAATGATACAGCATGCATTGTCGTAGGTGATTTCAACAGTCATTCGGAACGATGGGGCTACCTCGAAACAAACAGCAGAGGCGTAGAAGTGGAAGACTGGGGATAGAGAAAACCTGTTCCTCATCAATGCCCCAGACGATCCGCCAACCTTCTACTCGAGAAGGTGGCATACGACGAGCACCCCAGACTTGGCCTTTCCAACAAGCGATCTATCCACAAAAACAGTCCGTACGGTTACTAAGACAGCTAGGAGACAGTGACCATAGACCAGGTCAACCTGCATAAACCTCAATTTGGGTCCTGAGCCCAAAATGTGGTTACCACGGTGGAACTACAAGAAAAAATTGGAAACAGTATGAGCATTACAGATGCCAATGTTGAGTGATCAGACATGCATGAGGAGAAAACATGCGATCGTGTCAGGAGAACTTCATGTCAATTGAAAGGCATCGGAAAACATTCCCAAAGTTGAAAGAAACCACAATAACTATATATGTCTATTTGGAACTTGAGGCAGGGTTTGTGGAATGCCACATAATATTGATGATGTTTGTCCCACTGATTTAGTGATCTAGGATTGCCGTTATGTGCTCTATCAGGATGACCAGCTGAGTCATTGCTTCATGGATGAACGATAGTAATTGATATGTACATTCCATCTTATCCCATATCAATACCAGTATTACAATTGACGTTAAGACTGTACACTCGTAACACAGTGAACATAATTCATAACATATTGAACAACTACGATTTCATTGCCTTTACATGCATTTATTTGTGTATATGAGAACCACACACACAACTACGTCCTCATCAGACCAATATGCATGTTGTTGTTGTTTTTCTATCGTTACTAACACGTCACTCCTAACTACACAAGAACGTCATGTCTCGTAGTTATGTGTTGCACTTCTACTTAGAGAGTGCAACACATAGTCTCAACTATATAATATCTAATTATACTACCTATCTATCTGACTAACTGTCCATTCCTCCGCTGCCACCTGGGGGACTATGACAGGTGCACGGAAGGATTACAAGCCATACTGGACAGCAGAGGTCCAGAAGCTTGAAAACGACATTGAATTAGCAAGGAGAGAGGCTGAACAGGCACAGTCAGTGACGACCAATACTGCTTATAAGGCGGCAGCAGCCAAGTACAGAAGGGAGGTAAAACGAGCAGCACGCCAGAGCTGGGTTAATACGACCGAATCCCTGAACCTGGATAGGGACGGCGACAAATTGTGGAAGTTGACAAAAGCACTGAGTGACGAAAACACTATCCAACCCCCAATAGTCCTCGAACAAGACAATAGGATGTCATCCGGAAGAGAAGCGACAAACATTCTAATGCAAAAATTTGCGGAAGTCAGCAGAGTAAGCATAGCAAAAGAAACAGTCGATGACACTAAGAGAAAAGCAAGAGCCCTCCAAGGCGAGTCAAGAAAAGCAGATAGTCACCTAACGGAAACGTTCACCAGTAATGAGTTGGAAGAGGCTCTGAGGAAGCTGAAGCCCAGAAAGTCGCCCGGAAAGGACGTGATCACCAATGAGATGCTTAAGAACTTGGGTACCAGAGCAAAAGCAGCTCTACTAGCCGTTCTAAATATGTCATAGAGAACAGGAATAGTACTACGAGAATGGAAATAAGCGATCATGGTGCCCATCCTTAAATCAGGCAAAAATAAACTTGACCCAGCGAGTTACAGACCAATAAGCCTCCTAAGCTGCACGGGCAAACTCATGGAACGTATGGGGAACAAAAGGCTATCTTGGCACTTGGAAAGCAAAGAGCTACTCATCCTACAACAGGGAGGCTTTCGGAGATACCGATCTACAGAAGATCAAGTGACCTATATCGCCCAGGAAATCGAGGATGGTTTTCAAGAAAAGAACTTGCAGTTTTGGTAGATATGGAGAAGGCGTTTGACACAGTCTGGAAGGAAGGACTAAGGCTGAAACTCCTCACCCTCGGCATAAAGGGAAGAATGTACAATTGGCTTGATAGATACCTAGAGAACAGAACAGCAAGGGTTCAGGTTCAGGGGTACACAAGCATGAAAGCCACACTAGAGCAAAGGGTCCCCCAAGGAGGAGTGCTCTCACCAACTCTTTTCCTAATCTTTGTCAATGACATCGCAACATGCCTACCAGAGCGAGTGCACTCTGCCATGTACGCCGACGACCTGGCAATATGGGCGAAGGAAAAGTCAATGCCCACAGCAACAAATCGACTACAAGTGACGTTAAATAACCTGGAAGTGTGGACAAAAAGTGGAATATGAGCATAAATGCGTCTAAAACCCCTTACACTGTGTTCTCGCAGAACAACCAAGTTCACAAAATTCAGCTTAAAGTCAATGGCCAAGATCTCCCAGAAAACAAGACCTCCAACGTACCTCGGAGTCACACTCGACCGTAAACTGACTTGGTGCTCTAAAATTGAAAATGCTGCGGCAAAAGCGAGACACAGGCTCACAATGATGCGTAAACTCGCAGGCTCCACGTGGGAGCAAACGCCAGAGTGCTCAAAACACTCTACTCTGGTAGAGTGCGGCCGATCCTAGAGTATGGTATAGCAGCCTGGAGCAATGCATCCAACAAGCAATTTGCCAAAGTGAGCAATAGCCAGAATCGTGCCATGCGTATTATCACTGGAGCCATGAAGTCCACGCCTATCAAAGCGATGGAAACAATCACCGGCATCCAACCAATGACAGATCGAAGGGACAGAAAGGTATTAGTACTAGCGGAAAAACTAAAACGGCTCGATTCCCACCCAATGCACGGAAGAATGTTCGAATTCGGAAGGAGTAGGATACAGAGATCTAGCTTCGCAAAAATCTCCAAAGCACTGACCGCAGATCATCTAGTCCTTTCAAAATGCAAAGCCAAACCAATCCCGGCAACTGACAACTGCCCGCCGTGAAAACCAGAATGCCAGAACTAAGGGAATCAATCCCAGGCATACTGAATAAAGGGGAGCAAAAAAACTTCGAAAGAAAAGCGGTCACAGACGAGTACATAGTATCCGAGTACCCTGAGGAAAAGTGGACGCACGTGTACACTGACGGATCGGCCAAAAACGCAATCAGTGATGGCGGAGGGGGAATAGTGCTTAAACTCCCAAAGAAAGCGACGGTCACGAAAGAGATTGCCACAGGCAAATACTCGAATAACTACCGAGCAGAGGTTGAGGCAATAAAAGCTGCGGCTGAAATGATCCTAGAGAGAATAGGCACCGCTCGCAACAAGGTAGTGCTCTATCGGTCATCACGGCACTCAAAAGTGTTTGCAAAACAGAGCTGAATGAGCTCAAAACGGCCCTCGATGAACTAACGCGCTCACTCAAACGCACCGTCATTCAGTGGATTCCATCACACTGTAACGTAAGGTGAAACGAAGCAGCCGACAAACTAGCCAAAGAAGGCGGCGACTACCTCAGACGGATCTCGAGATCAGTTATGAGGAAGCCAAAACAACCATCAGCTCGCACTATAGAAACAAATGGACAAAAGACCATCCCCAGTATTCCAACAGTGACGGATACTATGGTCTCTCTCGTAGTGAACAAGTTGCCATACTTCGCCTCCGTACCGGACATAACAAGCTCCGAGCCCACATGTTCCACAAATTTAAGATTGGCACAACTAGCATGTGCCCCTGCAAAAAGACGGACATGACGGCAGAACACGTTCTGCAAGACTGTCAACGGTTAGCAGGCATGAGAAAAAAAACATGGCCATATAACACAGAGCTTCGCGAGAAGCTGTACGGAGGAACAGAGTCCCTTAAAACCACGGTAAAATTCATGATAAAAGTTGGTCCATCAGTCTAGGCCGGGAGCGCAAGAGAGAGAGAGAGATTAATCAACATCGAACTGGCGTGTTGGGTCGCTGGACGCTGCTGGATTTGCTGAGGCGGAGATCGGAGCACCTATGGACATGTTCGAGTGCTATGATGATAGTCCTCATATAACTGATAACTGATAACTGATATATTACAACGCCCGTGTGTTGCCGGGGCTCTCAATGGGAGCAAAGAATAGTAACACTGCGACCTACACCGCATTTCGTAAGAGGCGAATTAGGTAGGGGAGTCCTAGGAAGCTACCTAGTAAATAAAAAGCTTCGCAGATGTGCTGACCTACTTGTAGGCGTATAACTGGCACAACGTACAATCGCTCTTAGGTTGAGATAACATATAAATCACAAAGACTTGTTAACAGGTGGTCGACAGGGAGCGTTCACAGAAGAAGACCCCTAAACGCTGAAAGGCGTATCAGGAGAAGAGGCAAGAAAGACCCTGGTAACAGTCTGCATTAGAACAATCTGACTAAACAAATAGGAATTGAAATGGAAGGCAAACCCGGTTGTTAAAATGTCACGTACATAACGGATGCACATGGCCGAAAGGCGGGATATCGCAGTCTGGATGGTATTACGACACAACGTAACCAACGCCTTCTTCAGTGCGAATGAAGAGGTTGGATATTTCACGAATTCTGAAAACGTGGGTGAACCATAGTTACCATGGTTACCATAGTCTGAGAACTATTGAGCAAGATATATGTGGGATCCCATTCTATTGAAAGTTGTCATAAGTTAAACACATCAGTAACACCTCAACTTCATTATACCACGCCCAATTCTGCTATGACACCAGCTGATGCATGTAAAGTCAATAACTATATAGCGCTCAACAACTGGCATCATCCCTTACACATCATTGGCAGCCGTGGCTACTACATTAGAAGATCAAATATTATTGGACAAGCTAAATTTAGATAACGCAAGCTGTCTTAGAAACTAAAATAGAATCTCCCGCCCTGATTTCGTTCCAAACGTCTGAGCTTGGCAAATAAAGCTCTGTATTGTAATTCAATAGCATCCAAAAATACATAAGGACCGTTGAGATTGAAAGACTACCCCACCCTGTCAAATCGTGTTCTGGAGGCTGAGAATAGTACTATAGTAAAAAATAATGACATATATTGTAGACAATTCACTATCTAACAGGTACTTCCGATTTAGTGAACAGAAACGTACGCCCGTCTACAAACTTCCGATTGCAATTATTCTACCTGTATGATAAACATTTCTTCCTGTAAAGCTGCCATGACCAGCCAGACATTAGTTGTATCCGCCCACGGAAACACTACCAAAATAGAATGACATTTATTGCCAAGAAACAACGGCCTCCCACGGAACTACTGTTGCTGTTTAAGGGAAAGGCTGGAATATCTGGGCTCGTATTTATTCAATTTTAGAGTCAATATGGGCAATCCACAACTGTATTCTGCTTGTAACAGCAGTGAACAGGACAATAGTTCTGGGCGATCAATAAGAACTGGACAGTTATGTCATGGATACATTAACAGGAACTGGACAGTTATGTCATGGACACATTAACACAAAGTGGACAGTTTAGACATGGACATATCAACAAGAACTGGACAGTTACGACATCAACAAGAACTGGACAGTTACAACAACAAGAACTGGACAGTTACGACAACAACAAGAACTGGACAGTTACAACAACAAGAACTAGACAGTTACCACATCAACAAGAACTGGACAGTTACCCCATCAACAAGAACTGGACAGTTACCACATCAAAAAGAACTGGACAGTTACCACATCAACAAGAACTGGACAGTTACCACATCAACAAGAACTGGACAGTTACCTGGACAGTTACCACATCAACAAGAACTGGACAGTTACCACATCAACAAGAACTGGACAGTTACCACATCAACAAGAACTGGACAGTTACAACAACAACAAGAACTGGACAGTTACAACATCAAAAACTGGACAGTTACGACATCAACAAGAACTGGACAGTTACGACATCAACAAGAACTGGACAGTTACGACATCAACAAGAACTGGACAGTTACCACATCAACAAGAACTGGACAGTTACCACATCAACAAGAACTGGACAGTTACCACAACAACAAGAACTGGACAGTTACAACAACAACAAGAACTGGACAGTTACCACAACAACAAGAACTGGACAGTTACAACAACAACAAGAACTGGACAGTTACCACATCAACAAGAACTGGACAGTTACCACAACAACAAGAACTGGACAGTTACAACAACAACAAGAACTGGACAGTTACAACATCAAGAACTGGACAGTTACGACATCAACAAGAACTGGACAGTTACGACATCAACAAGAACTGGACAGTTACCACATCAACAAGAACTGGACAGTTACCACATCAACAAGAACTTGACAGTTACCACAACAACAAGAACTGGACAGTTACAACAACAACAAGAACTGGACAGTTACAACAACAACAAGAACTGGACAGTTACCACATCAACAAGAACTGGACAGTTACCACAACAACAAGAACTGGACAGTTACAACATACAACAAGAACTGGACAGGTTACAACATCAAGAACTGACGTTACCACAACAACAAGAACTGGACAGTTACCACATCAACAAGAACTGGACAGTAACCACATCAACAAGAACTGGACAGTTACCACATCAACAAGAACTGGACAGTTACCACAACAACAAGAACTGGACAGTTACCACAACAACAAGAACTGGACAGTTACCACATCAACAAGAACTGGACAGTTACCACAACAACAAGAACTGGACAGTTACCACAACAACAAGAACTGGACAGTTACAACAACAACAAGAACTGGACAGTTACCACATCAACAAGAACTGGACAGTTACCACATCAACAAGAACTGGACAGTACCACACAACAAGAACTGGACAGTTACACAAAACAAGAACTGGACAGTTACAACATCAAGAACTGGACAGTTACCACAACAACAAGAACTGGACAGTTACCACATCAACAAGAACTGGACAGTTACCACAACAACAAGAACTGGACAGTTACCACAACAAGAACTGGACAGTTACCACATCAACAAGAACTGGACAGTTACCACAACAACAAGAACTGGACAGTTACCACAACAACAAGAACTGGACAGTTACCACAACAAGAACTGGACAGTTACCACAACAAGAACTGGACAGTTACCACAACAACAAGAACTGGACAGTTACCACAACAAGAACTGGACAGTTACCACAACAAGAACTGGACAGTTATCTTCTTCTTCTTGCGTTCGCTCGCTATGAATTCAGGAGATGTCAGGGATGCCTGGTATGGCACTTCTGGCTGAATTTTATGTGAAGGCCTGCTTTCCTTTTTATCAGTGTTCTCCGCCATACAGGTTTGCCTTCCGACTTCAGGTCTACTCTTCTCCCGACTTCAAAGGTAACCTGACTTCTTCTTCTCAACTTCAAGTAGCTACTTCTTTCTTCTCCAACTTCAAAGGTAACCTGACTTCTTTCTTCTCCGACTTCAAAGGTAGCCTGACTTCTTTCTTCTCCGACTTCAAAGGTAGCCTGACTTCTTTCTTCTCCGACTTCAAAGGTAACCTGACTTCTTTCTTCTCCGACTTCAAAGGTAGCCTGACTTCTTTCTTCTCCAACTTCAAAGGTAGCCTGACTTCTTTCTTCTCCAACTTCAAAGGTAGCCTGACTTCTTTCTTCTCCGACTTCAAAGGTAACCTGACTTCTTTCTTCTCCAACTTCAAAGGTAACCTGACTTCTTTCTTCTCCGACTTCAAAGGTAACCTGACTTCTTTCTTCTCCATATTCGCACAGTAAACTACCAATTACATTTGATTTTGTTCACTTTGCCAACACTTCCTGCCCTGCAACAAAATTGTTGTGAATACTCATGATAAGGAGTATGAGAGTCGCTATAGTACATAATTGTTGTGAACACTCATGATAAGGAATATGAGAGTCGCTATAGTACATAATTGTTGTGAACACTCATGATAAGGAATATGAGAGTCGCTATAGTACAAAAGTTACGACCGTGTGTTGCCGGAGATTGCAAGGGAGCAAAGAATAGTAGCACTGCGACCTACAAGGCATGTCGTAAGAGGCGACTGAGGTAGGGGCCTAGGTGAATTACACTAGCAAAATAAAAAGCGTCGCAGAAATCGAATGTGCTGACCTACTTGTAGGCGCATAGCTGGCACAACGCACAATTGCTCTTGTGCTCAAATCACTTATAAATCACAAAGAGTGGTTTAATAGGTGGTCGTTATGGAGCGTTCAAAGAAGAAGTACAAAAGTTAGTGTACTAGCTTTGCAGACGTGGGGCTTCTATGATAAAAATACTTAGTAGAAGTGAAGAAAGTTTATCGGACCACATGGGCGCACATGACCTCCCTCAGCTGGTTACCAAAGAAGCACTTCTAAAATAAAGGCAGCCGGCGTGATGATGACCAGATCATACATTGTGTGCTGTCGATTATTGCCGTTATCAGATCATACATTGTGTGCCGTTGATCAGATCATACATTGTGTGCCGTTGATCAGATCATACATTGTGTGCCGTTGACCAGATCTCAGATCATACATTGTGTGCCGTTGATCAGATCATACATTGTGTGCCGTTGACTCAAAAAGTCATATTTCAGTTGAACACAATATACTGCATGATATAACAACGAGATCTGTTACGGACTAATATACAACCGAGATAACGATATCAAGACAAACTAGCGAAATAGATATGGAGATATAACTGACAAAACAATGGGAGGAGGAGGAGGTGTAAGTTATTGTTAAAATCTTAAGAGTCACTGCTCCTGTACATTCTTCTTCTTCTTTTGCTATTAGTTTTATATGTTTCTGATTCAAACATTCTTCTTCTTCTTCGAACGCTCCAAAATCGACAACCTGTCAACCACTCTGTGTGATTTGTATGTGATCTGAGCCTAAGAGCGATTGTACATTGTGCCAGTTATGCACAATAATAAGTACATCCGATTTCTGAGCTGTTTTTTATTTACTAGTGTAGTATCCCCAGTGTCTATATTAGTCGCCTCTTACGACATGCATTGTAGGTCACAGTGGTACTATTCTTTGCTTCTCTTGCGGGCCCCGGCACCACACGGGCGGATTCAAACATTGAATATAAAAAGAATTTTTCAAGTAAATGAAAGTAAGCAAGTCAAACATTGAATATAAAAACAATTTTTCAAGTAAATGAAAGAAAGTCAATGAACAGTAATGAAAGAGTCAAACATTGAATATAAAAAGACATTTTTCAAGTAAATGAAAGGAAGCATGAATACAAACATTGAATATAAAAAGAAATTTGTCAAGTAAATGAAAGGAAGCGAGTCAAACATTGAATATAGAAACAATTTTTCAAGTAAATGAAAGAAAGAAAGGATATGCTCAGACTACTCTATTTATCTATGCACAGCCCTTGGATATTGTAACCAAGGAAGCGTTTATCTATGCACAGCCCTTGGATATTGTAACCAAGGAAGCGTTTATTGTATTCTTTGAATGCTAGTTATATATTGCTCCGCGAGTGAGATAAGAACGGACCTAGCTTTGCCAAAGGATTGACTTCATTGCACCGAGTTTTATTCCATATAGTTTGGTCTTCTCCATAGAAATGGCAAGCCACCTGCTGAGAGTATTGCACAAAGCACAAACTACGTAGCTCTGGCAACAATCTCAGGGGTCTCTGGGGAACAAAGTGCACATATGAACAGAACGACGCGGTCCAGATTCGAACCCACGATCTTCAGACTCAAGGCAAAAGCTTAACCACTTAGCCACTATTTATTATCCTAGCTTCCTAGGCCCCTAACTCAGTCGCCTCTTACGACATGCCTTGTAGGTCGCAGCGGTACTATTCTTTTCTTCCCTTGCGGGCCCCGGCACCACGAGGACGCGTCGAGATATTCAACGACAACAGTGGTCAGTCTCAGGCTGTCGTGATCTTCAAATATCTCACTCTGTCTTCTTCTTCTTTGCGTTCGTTCTTTACGACCAACTTTAATCACTTGTGATATGTTTGATCTTTGCCAAGAACGTGTATACGTTGCACATTGGTTTGGTAGGCTCTCACTCTGTCATAGTAATGGTCATGACAATATCACGGTTTACTGCAAACCTTTGTACTTTGGTTTCCAATCATATGTAGGAGTTCAGAGAGATTTCCTCCTAAACTGGGCGCAGCAACCTCATTTAGAAGCGCTGCAAGTATGACAATAAGAGACACAATTAGAAATCTTTAGTGCAAGAATGACCGAAAAATGCCAGGAACTGTTAGATCAGGCAAACCCAAACATTTCCAGAGGTCGTTTTTTTTCGAATGCATTTGTCCTATATGCGTGGTTGCCTATGAACCGAGGCGCAACGTATTCCCGTTCTCGGTGCAAATTACACAGATCACAATGAGTTGTCCCATGGTTGATAAGAACAAACGCAGAGAAGAAGAAAATTATTTGTGAACACGGAACTAAAGGAGAAAAATTAGTTTCATTGCATCGGGTTTTCCCAATATGGCTCCGTCCCCGTGGAACAAAGCACGTACTCCGTAGTTCCAGCAGGAAATTCCAGGGTTCTCACGAAAAAAATGCACAAGTGACTCGGTTTTTATTTGAACTTACAACCTTGAGAACGATAACCAAACGTCGTAACCACTTGGCCATAGAGACCCCTAAAAGAAATCTGAATAGAGAGAAGAAATATATGCAGTGAAAGCACAGTGATTCAGAATGTCATGATTTGGACACATGACTAGAGTATAGTACAACTGGCCATGTCCATCAGACATTATAGTGGCGGAGAAGGAGCACAGCAAACCGTACCTTGGCTGCTGTATCATTGAACAGCACCACGTATGTGGTGCCGGGGTCCGCAAGGGAAGCACAGAATAGTACCACTGTGACCAACAAGGCATATCGTAAGATGCGTTAATGTAGGACCTAGGAAGCTACCTAGTGAATAAAAAGTGTTGCAGAAATCGGATGTACTCGTAGGCGCATAACTAGCACAACGAACAATCGCTCTTAGGTTCAGATCACATACAAATCACACAGAGTGGTTAACAAGTGGTCGGTATGGAGCGTTCGAAGAAGAATTTAACAACACTAAGAACTCGCTCCTGGGACGCCGTACTTGCTCGTGGCCGAGGCAAAGGGCAAAAAAGACGCTTGCCGTGTCGAGGCAAAGGTGATAAAGGACACCGTACTCGCTCGTGGCCGAGGCAAAGGGTTGCATAAAGTACGCCGTAAGGACACTCTGAAATGAACTGTACTGAGAGAAAGACACCGTAAGAACACCGTGAAACGAACTGTACTGAAAGGATAGAAATAGCGGACTCAATTTTATAGAAGAGATTGAACGAGTTGTCCAGAATAGATCGGTATTGAGAAATTACTTGCAGGCTCTATTTAACGTTTATCGGTTGGAGAAGGATACAATCGACTCCGCAGCCACATGTATACAAAATTCAAGAATAGCAATTTAGCCACGTGTACATGCTCATCAGACTGCAGATCACATATTTTAAGATTGCCTTGAATATGATATACTGAGGCAAACTCACTGGCCTAGCGAAACAACATTGGACATAAAACTACACGGACCTCTGTCTGAGCTACAAAAGACAGTAAAGTTTATACAAGAGAGAACATTGAATATATAGACAATATTTCAAGCGAACGAGAGGAAGGATCGGTACGAGAGGAAGGATCGGTACGAGAGGAAGGATCGGTACGAGAGGAAGGATCGGTACGAGAGGAAGGATCGGTACGAGAGGAAAGATCGGTGAAAAGGATCGACGAGGGAAGGATCGTACGAGAGGAAGGATCGGTACGAGAGGAAGGATCTGTACGAGAGGAAGGATCCGTACGAAGGAAGGATCGGTACGAAAGGAAGGATCGGTACGAGAGTAATACAATAGTAATAATCTGAGAGAAATAAATCTCGTATATGGAGGACTTGGCCACAGGACATGGCCGAGACAAGAACACAGGCTCTGGTGATCGCATGAGATGACGAGCCATGACCGTCCTACGCTCATCGGCATGATACTTGATGATGATGAACCAGAAACGCCCCGTGTAGAGCTCTGCTGTTAAAACCTTTGATTGTGCTAAACGAGGTTACGTTACACACGGAGACCGACATCGCCATGCTAAAGATCAATATGTCTAAGGTGAAGCAGGTGAACATGGGCTTGAATCAACGACCCACTGCCCAAAATACCAACATTTCTTATTCGCCGTCTTGAAGTGATCAAACATCTGTTCTATAACCGGCAACTTTATCTTGTGTTTAAATATGGAAGCGCAAGGACGATATGAGTTGTTGAACCGAGGTCACATGAAAGCTATTCTAATAGGGTTATCTAACAGACTAATCTATCCCATTCATGTTCACTAAACAACATCACAATAGTTTAAAAAAACATATTTCAAGGGCACCACACATCTTATACTTTTTCATTTCCTTCAAGCAAGGGGCTTGGCCATATTGTAAACTCGGCTTAGACCTGGGTTTCAAGCAAGGAGCTTGGCCATATTGTAAACTCGGCTTAGACCTGGGTTTCAAGCAAGGGGCTTGGTCTATTGTAAACCTGGCTTAGACCTGGGTTTCTCGTAGAAAGATGTGATATTATTCCAAGAATGAGACTTCGAGACGTTATAAAAGTTGTAGAATATTCCCAGACATGAGATGAAATCAAAGAAAACTCAACCGTGTGTAAGTCGGCTTTCAAGAGAGGAGCAAGAATAGTAACACTGCTGTGCTTAGGTAGGGCCCAGGAGCTACACTAGTAAATATAAACGTGCAGAAATTGATGTCTGATACGTAGTATAACTGGCACAGCCTACATGATTCTTAGACTCAGATAACATACAATCAGAAAGATCAACAGTCGTTGAAATGGAGCGTTCGAAGAGAACAAGAGTAGTAAGCCAATTTGAGATGTGTGCGCATTCAGGATAACAGTCGTCACTTCCCAATTTAGAGTTGCTGCATGCAGGAAATGTCGACTTCCCAATTTGAGGTGCTTTCCTGCATTCAGGATAATCAATCGTCTTCCAATTTGAAGCATGATCGCAGATTCAGGATAATCAAGTCGTCACTTCAGTTTGGAGGTGTCGCTGCATCAGGATAATCAAGTCGTACTTCCATTTGAGAGTGTGTCGCTGCATTCAGGATAATCAAGTCGTCACTTCCCAGGTTTAATGTCTGTAGCTCGTATAGATGTTTATACACAGATTACTAAGTCAATTATCGTGCATGCGGTAAAGAAGCTCTTGTTCATACCATGAAGTATACTGAAGAATATTCACAAAATAGATGAGACTGCAGTAAAACTATTTGATTGTCAAAACACGTAATCACAAAGTACTGTAGTTTTACAAATTACAAAAACAAGGACAAAATACAGCAACGTTTCGACCCATATAGTCACCACACTCCCGTCATTTTGAAAGATACGAACCACGCTTTGTCTGTCTTTTCTTCCGTTGAGTTGCTACCCGAGAGAACCTACCGTCTCTTTCTCCTTGATGTGTGCTCATTGTACACTTCGATACCTCATCCCGACGGCTTTAAAGCTCTCCAGTTCTTTCTCGATAGGAGAACTAATCCACTTGTGTCAACTTCTGCTCTCCTTCGTCTTGCATAACTAGTTCTCACTCTCAACTCCTTTCAGTTTAAGGTAGATCTATCCTCAGGAAGGCTATAATTGTTAATATAGTTCCCAGCTTAATTTAAACCACACAGTTACACTTAATAGGGTTTTAAAAATTATCTGATGAAAAATTTTTTCTTTAATATGCAAATTAGATTACAATATGGCCACCGTTACTAAAAATAGATACTTTTTCAAACAAGATTACTCAGGAGCCAATTGTTTGAAAGCCTTCATTTTTAGCATACATGTTCGCAACAGTCAGTTGGTTAATGTGAAGTAAAATATTTGAATTTCATAAAGAACTTTTTTTTAAAAATGAATTTAAATGATATACCACTCCCAAAAGTGGTAAAATTTCCATTGTTCAAACTTGCTTAAATTTAAGAAAATATAGCTATTTTTATTGGTTTGAGATTATTTTACTTCACATTAAGCATTGCATATCTAAGAATATATGTGCCAAATTGCAAGTCAATTAGACCAAAAATGTTTGAGATATCATGTTTGAAAGTTTGACAACAACACAACAAATACAATTGACGGAAACTTGAAAAAACGAAAACTTTCCACTATTTTACTTACCAGAGTGCTACTAATGACCACCTGTTGTGTACATATCTCCTTCTCTGGCTTCTGTGGTATCTAGGAAGCCTTTTCTGATGGCTCTCAGTGTTTTCTTCTTTTCTGTGTTGCTTTTGATGTCTTCACCGCCGAACAATTTATTCGAATGGTGTCCTTGATTTTACAGCTTTCCACAGAATAGTATCCACTGGGAAGCCCAAGTTTAGAAAATAACTTGATTATTGATGCTGCACCATCTCAAATTCACTTCTTTGTGTCCACTTGTCTCTGCTTCTCCACTAGTTGCCAGTTTTGTCTCCCATTCATTACAATTTGTGCACCTTAGTGTTATGTGAGAATCCATTTCGTGACTTATGATTCAGTTCACATGACACAGTATATTGACTGCACACATCACATCTTATAGTAGAAGTAAGAAAGTTGAAGAGATGATCCATATCAATAAGGATAAACCCATTATGTCTACTATTCTGCTCATTCAATAAATATTGTTCTTGTGGGGAAACTTTCTCTGCAGAAGGGCACGGTTTTACAGCTGTATCAATAACAGGTACGGAAACCTCAGTGTTTTTCCTTGAATATTTGTTGCCACAGAATCTTCGTTTATTTGATTTACCAGACTTCTGTTTGTTACCCATTCTACTTTTAATTAAATATTAATATCTAGCTAGTATAATTTACCTTCCAAACAATGAATCAACGTTCATTTCAAATGACAAAAGCAATGCCTCAAAAGTTTAAAAAAAAATATTTTTACATTCAGAAGTGTCCACTAGTTTCATTCAGTCTTCATGAGAACTTTGGCGAGAATCTAACATTATTAGAGTAGTGTCCCTTAGTGGATATGTCATCGTTCTTGTTATAAATCAATTTTCAGAATTAAATCGCATTTTATGTGAAGGGGTGGAGTGTAGAAACATAGTAACTAAGTGTAAACAATGGTTGCTAAGGAAAATTGTGAGGAGGGTGATCACATAAACATGCATGTAATGAAAACACGAAGGCATTTAGACGTTCCAAAACAATTTGAAGTTATAGTCAAATGCATGTAGTTTCTAAAATGCAATAAACTAAAATGGCAAATGGCATTTTTTTCTTCATTGGTGAGGATAGATCTACCTTAATGACCAATTCTTTGAGCAGCTCAGTGGGGTTGCCATGGGTACTAAAATGGGACTAAGTTATGCTTGTCTATTCATAGGTTATCTTGAACACCTAGTATGGACTACATATGATGGCCCCTTCCGTCTGTCTATCACAGATACATTTGATGACTGTATTAGCATTACTGATATGCCTGAAGCCGATTTGTCACGCTTCATTAATTTCATTAATGTTTTCAACCCTTCTATTCGTTTACTTCTCACATCTCCACTACTTGTGTCAACTTTCTTGACATTACTATCTCCATACGCCTATCCACTATCACTACATCAGTATATTACACGCCTACTGATGCACATAGTTTTCTCCTTTATAGTTCCTCCCATCCCCGGGCTTGTCGTAAATCTTTGCCATTCTCGCAGCTCTTGCGCCTTCGTCGCCTTTGTAGCGAGGACGATGATTTTCTTGAGAGAGCTCGCGAGATGCTTGATTTCTTTCACAGGCGCCTATACCCGGAAAGGGTGCTTGTCTCGGTTATGCATCGAGTTCAGAAAATCACTCACCAGCAGGCCCTCACCAGCCAGCATAGGACTAATAACTCTGACAAAGTAAAACTTATCTTAACTTTCCACCCCCATAGTTCACTGATGAAAAATGTTTTATTCCGTCATCTGTCTATCCTTAAGTCAGATCCTGAGACCCGTTCTGTCTTCCCAACTATCTTTTGGTGGCTTACAGACGGGACAGAAGTCTTAAGGATATGTTGGTACACGTTGCCTTAAGTCCAATATCCAGACTCATTTTGGCACTGTTCAGTGTGGCCTTCGGCGTTACAACACGTGTGCTTATGTGATACAGACGCGTACTGTATCTTTTCCTTTAGCCACGTTTCTTATTGACGATGGTTTCACATGCGAGTACCGTAATCTTATATATGCCATTATCTGTAAGCGGTGTAACAAGGCTTATATCGGCGAGACAGGCAAGAGGCTCAGTGACCGATTCGCACAACACTTGCGCGACATACGCCAATGCTCTGTGACCCATGTAGCCACCCATTTCAATGATACTGGCCATTTAGGAGCTCACGATGTCCAGGTCACAGCCATCCGATCGTGTTCCTCGGATGATCGCAGTCGATTTGCTCTGGAGAATCGGTTGATTTCTTTATATGTTACCTTGCGACCACGTGGGCTCAACGTATTACATTCCTATGCTTCTTAGTACTTTCTCTTCCCATGCCTTGTAATCTATATGGGTATATGTTGCATGTATTCAAGTTATATATTTACTAGATTTTCATTGTTTCTCTTCCGTTCTATTTCTAGTTTTTATGTGTGTTTTTTGTGTTACATTTATTTCGTTATTCGTTTTTATTCCCAGATTTTCGTTTTTATTCTTAGATTTTCATTAGAAACGTTTGTTTTTGGTTGTCCATTTGTTTTTTAAATTTGTCACTCCTGTTGTTCGTTTGCTTGATAAAGGCCTTGTTGGTCGAAATGTTGCTGTATTTTGTCTTTGTTTTTGTAAAACTACAGTACTTTGTGATGACGTGTTTTACTGAGGTATACGGTGTTAGGCCTGTATTTTTCTGTGACACAATAAGTGATGTGATCAACATCACGCCTACCACTTTTACATACCAGTGTTTGACTGGTACCCAACTGAGTCTACATACCAGTGTTTGACTGGTACCCAACTGAGTCTACATACCAGTGTTTGACTGGTACCCAACTGAGTCTACATACCAGTGTTTGACTGGCACCCAACTGAGTCTACATACCAGTGTTTGACTGGTACCCAACTGAGTCTACATACCAGTGTTTGACTGGTACCCAACTGAGTCTACATACCAGTGTTTGACTGGTACCCAACTGAGTCTAGGTCGACCTGAAAGCCCATCGAAAAAAAATCCACCACTGTGGAATTTAACCTGGACTACGCGCCTACGAAGCACGTACACTAACCACCACGCAATCGGTACTCCCACTGTTTCGTTCTCGGCGCAAATTAAACATATCTCACTCACCCACATGTGGACAGACAGCCGAACACATCCTGCAAGATAGTCACCTGATGAATCAACTATGAAAATAACACTGGCCAACAGAGACAGTCATCAACACAAAGCTGTTTGGAAGCCTTGATGAACTAACAAATATAACAACATACATCCAGAGAACCAGACTCATTGTGTAGACATTGAACATCAGCAAACCAGAAGAAGACAGCAAGTGACTACACTTGTTAAGATAGAATGCAAAGAAGAATTATGTATATATGTGTCTGCAGAGTTGATTGTGTCTTGTTCTAAGCAATTCACACAGCGACATCTTGTTCTAAGCAAGTCACACAGCGACATCTTGTTCTAAGCAAGTCACACAGCGACATCTTGTTCTAAGCAATTCACACAGCGACATCTTGTTCTAAGCAAGTCGCACAGCGACATCTTGTTCTAAGCAAGGCACACAGTGACATCTTGTTCTAGGCAAGGCACACAGCGACATCTTGTTCTAAGCAATTCACACAGTGACATCTTGTTCTATCTTGTTCTAATCAAGACGCACAGCGACATCTTGTTCTAATCAGGCGACAGCGACATCTTGTTCTAAGCAAGGCACACAGCGATATCTTGTTCTAATCAAGGCACACAGCGACATCTTGTTCTATCTTGTTCTAATCAAGGCACACAGCGACATCTTGTTCTATCTTGTTCTAATCAAGGCGCACAGCGACATCTTGTTCTAATCAAGGCACACAGCGACATCTTGTTCTAAGCAAGGCACACAGCGACATCTTGTTCTAATCAAGGCACACAGCGACATCTTGTTCTATCTTGTTCTAATCAAGACGCACAGCGACATCTTGTTCTAATCAAGGCGCACAGCGACATCTTGTTCTAAGCAAGGCACACAGCGATATCTTGTTCTAATCAAGGCACACAGCGACATCTTGTTATATCTTGTTCTAATCAAGGCACACAGCGACATCTTGTTCTATCTTGTTCTAATCAAGGCGCACAGCGACATCTTGTTCTAAGCAAGGCACACAGCGACATCTTGTTCTAATCAAGGCACACAGCGACATCTTGTTCTAAGCAAGGCACACAGCGACATCTCGTTCTAAGCAAGGCACACAGCGACATCTTGTTCTATCTTGTTCTAAGCAAGGCACACAGCGACATCTTGTTCTAAGCAAGGCACACAGCGATATCTTGCTTAATCTGCTCATATTTTGACATTCGTCGTTTATTTGAATTATGTGTGACTTTTTGTTTGGTAAAATTTTTCTTTTGATGATACTTAACTGCAGTGTCAGTCAGAATAGAAATCTCTTCCTGACGGTGCAGGAATAGGAATACAGATTCAGTAAGAACGAAGAAGAAGAAAGGAAAGTAAGAAGAAAGAAAGAAAGAAGAAAGAAAGAAAGAAAGAAAGAAAGAAAGAAAGAAAGAAAAAGAAAGAAAGAAAGAAAGAAAGAAAGAAAGAAAGAAAGAAAAAGAAAGAAAGAAAGAAGAAAGAAAGAAAGAAAGAAAGAAAGAAAGAAAGAAAGAAAGAAAGAAAGAAGAAAGAAGAAAGAAGAAAGAAAGAAAGAAAGAAAGTAAGAAAGTAAGAAAGAAAGAAAGAAAGAAAGTAAGAAAGAAAGAAAGAAAGAAAGAGTAAGAAAGAAAGAAAGAAGAAAGAAGAAAGAAAGTAAGAAAGAAAAAAGAAGAAAGAAAGTAAAGAAAGAAGAAAGAAAGAAGAAGAAAGAAGAAAAGAAGAGAAAGAAAGAAAGTAAAGAAAGAAAGAAAGAAAGAAAGAAGAAAGAAGAAGAAAGTAAGAAAGAAAGAAAGAAAGAAAGTAAGAAAGAAAGAAAGAAAGAAAGTAAGAAAGAAAGAAAGAAAGAAAGAAAGAAAGTAAGAAAGAAAGAAAGAAAGAAAGAAAGAAAGTAAGAAAGAAAGAAAGAAAGAAAGAAAGTAAGAAAGAAAGAAAGAAAGAAAGAAAGTAAGAAAGAAAGAAAGTAAGAAAGAAAGAAAGAAAGAAAGAAAGTAAGAAAGTAAGAAAGAAAGAAAGAAAGAAAGAAAGAAAGTAAGAAAGAAAGAAAGAAAGTAAGAAAGAAAGAAAGAAAGAAAGAAAGAAAGTAAGAAAGTAAGAAAGAAAGAAAGAAAGAAAGAAAGTAAGAAAGAAAGTAAGAAAGAAAGAAAGAAAGAAAGTAAGAAAGAAAGAAAGAAAGAAAGAAAGAAAGTAACTGCAGTGGCGCCTCGTGGTCATTGTTCTTGGTGGGGCCCTGCAACAATTTCGAAAAAATCGACGTTGTTGGAGTATTTACTCTAAGTTGTCTATTCCGGGAAGTTATTACTCATTTCAGGAAAAGAACAAATGATTCTGTTCTGCAACAACTTGATACTAAATAAAGTTGACTATTAAATAATATAAAATCAAGAACAAATGATTCTGTTCTGCAAACAACTTGATACTAAATAAAGTTGGCTATTAAATAATATAAAATCAAGGACAATTAAATATTTTCTACACATCAAACGACAGCTAGAGAATATTTTTTTAAAACGTGTCTGAAACACAAATTGAACATGCATGGGGTCAAAGGCGCAGTGGGACAACGCTGCGCCACGTTAGTGAAGTGGCACTAATCAAGACCCTGTCTCTCACCTCTACGTGGTGACCCTGGTAACAGACTTTGGTTCCAGTCTGGCTAAGGGTGGGGAGGGATCGGGGAGAACTACTGGTAATGGTAGCAGTGCAAGCACGGAAAAGCAATGCAGGTCCGAAAATCCATGAACAATGCACACATCTCCTGGCCGATGTCCGCTAAAATTTGTCCAAGTTCCCAAAATGTAAGATACAGCAGTGTACGAGTCGTCCGCGAACAATTGCTAACTTCCCCGGAGTAAATGACCAAATTAAAGGGATGAGAGGTGCATCCCAAAGCCGAGACGTGAAGCGAAACTGGGAGCCCTGTGCACGAGTCAAGCTGCGTGTCAGAGCAGTCCCGATGTACGGCAAATGGAATGACAAATATGAGAACACAAAGGCCGCAGCAGCATCCCGGCTGATGGGAAAGGTAGCACGCGAAGGGATGAGAGGTGTATCCCGAACGGAGAAGAGGGCTCACACGGAGCGAAACTCGGAGCCCTGTGCACAAGCAGAGCTGAGTGTCATAGCAGTCCCGAGGTATGGTAAATGAGACGGCAGGTGTATATGCTGGATCTGGAGATCAGCTGCACGTGGGCCCACATAGGGCGAACCTCGGGCCCCATCACAAGGATTGGGGCATGATTTAATCACTAGGGTCGGACACCCCAGGCAAATGTGAGCACGGAGGGAAATGACGGCGGGCGATGAGGCAGGCACCAGGACAGAGCGAGCAAGCATGGGGGCGATGAACGAATGGGTCCACCGGTGGGCAGAAGTGCATGGCACGGCAGGCACGCAGAGACACGGCAGAGGCGCAACAGTCACGGTTGGTGCGGCAGGCGAGAGGTGTGCGACCGCCCAAATGTGCAGAAAAACTGGAAAGCCCAGTAAAGGTGAAGCCAGCGCGCTTTCCGCTCGCAGGAAACTACTGCTGCCTTGTAGTTTGATTGGGGACAATCAAAGTCTAGCGGAACAAACCTTACACAACACTGGACGGGTGGCAAACCAAGTAGTCCACAAAAAGACCGGTTAGTTGGCCAGATGACGCTCATCAACTTGAGAGGGCAGGTCATCTACGGGTCACTGCCCTAAAAGAAAATAGTAACCTGCTGCCTTGTGGGTTTGGCTGGGGACAGCAAAAGACTAACGGAGAGCGAACCCAGTAAACGCTTGTTGAAACCGAACACACCACCGAAGGATAAGCACATGCGCTCCAATTGGTACTGAAGGTTGTGCACGTACACCGTTCTTGGTGTTAGGCTGTTTATATATCACAATAGAAGGATAAAAACGGCCTTAAGAACGATCTCGAGAGAGAGAGAACATGCGTCACCAGCATGACAACAAACCACTAACTTGTGAATGAAACCACGCGTCGTATACATATTAGGGATTTTGTAAATAGAAACACTCGTTTTGTAGTATATAATCGTAATCTTAAATAGACTAGTAAGATTCTGAAGCATTTGTAAACGTCTGATATTGTTTCTTGTATTTTTTTAGACTTTGTAATTTGTTATTATTTTCTAAGGTTTCTTCGATGCACGTCGCTCCATCTTTTCGTGGTCTTCTCTTTGCTTTGTAATCATTATACTTTTCCTGTGTGGCTCTCTGTGGTTGGCGATACCAGGGCATTCTTGTCAGGTGACCAAACCATTTAATCTGTCGTTCTTTTATGAATTGCATGACTGGTTTCACATCCAGGCTTCTGATTTCTTCATTTCTAATTTTGTCTCTTATTGTCACACCTGCAGCCCCTTCTCTCTCTCTCTCTCTCTCTCTTTTTCTCTCCCTCATCACCGTCCAGACCAATGTACCAGACCTCCCCATAAATTCTATTCATGTGAAATCTTATTCATGCAGGCTTAGCATTGGTGTCTTTACGTCACATCTTCAGCATCATTTGGAGGTCTGGTGCTTATCCTTCAGCGATGTGTCCGGTTTCAGCCAGCGTTTACTTGGTTCGCTCTCCATTCTGTAGCCATCCAGTGGTTTTTTTCGGTGTGGGTTAGATAGCCCCACGGCCAACCTTCTTAGACGCCTCTTACAGTATTGTGTGGCAGGTAACAGTGGTTCTATTCTTTACACTCCAATTTGGGCCCCGGTAACCACTCGGATGGCAGCTCTTTTAAGACACCTCATCTCTGTCGTTATGATTTTCCGCTTATTAGCTGCTGTTATTGGCCATGTTTGACACTGGTAACATAGCGTAGGCAAGAAAATCGTTCTTATGAGATTTGCTTTGGTTGTTAGCGGTATATTTTTATGTGACAACAGTGGTGTTAACTGCCCCAGTACATTGTTAGCTTTTGTGCAACGATTGCTGATTTCGATATCGATACTTCCATCTGCTGTGAAAATTGCTCCTTAGTATTTGGCCTCAATTGTTTGTTTTATGGCTACGTTCTGGAATTTTATTGCAAGATTTTTTGGTTGTCTACTTATTGCCATTGGCTCCGTCTTTAGCTGACCTAGATCAAGTGACGTCAGTCGACCGGTCATAGAGTTCACAATATGCGAACGTACAGGGGAACCCAGTTCAAAGATCACGGATGTCGTGGTTTTTGTGTGTTATGATTTTAAATAAAGCAGTATTTTGTTTGAATTGGGAGCCCTTAAAAGGACTGTATGAGGGACTGTGAGGTAGTAGGAGGGAGGTTGGGACTTGAGTGGTTGTGGGTTACTGTGGGGGCCAGAATGTGATGATATCAGCAATAATTGCACGGAAGGTGTCCACATTTCGGGATTTAGACCGACGACGCCACATAAACTCACTCTGTAGACAAGATGTATTAATGCAAGGGCCAATTCCCTAAAACTAATCTTATTCTAAGATGGTTTGTTATTTATTACTATTATTTTCTATAATTTTATACTATTTTTATATCAAATTGGGAATTCAATCGATAATTAAACGGACTACTTAATCTAGTCCTCGTTTATCTGGGAAGTAGTTTGGCCGCGTAAGAATGAATATATCTTCCGGCGGAATGAAACTGACATAATTGTTTTGACAATTATAATTGCAATAGCGATCAAAGGTCAGAGGTCGCATGTTACATCTTAGATAGGCAAATTTAAACACACCCAGAAATAGTGCACGGCACAATGCGAGAAGTTTTAGATGGAAAATGATGAGTTTGTCTATATAATATTTTTTAATAAGACTTTGTTATATATTCATATGGTTGTTATATTATTCTGATATAATATTTATATTTTAGTGTTATATATTCAACTTTCAAAGTTAATCAGTGTCAAGTTAAAAGTAATAATTACGACAAAATAATTTATAAAATAATAGGTACACGTTAATTATTTTTGGTTTGGTAGGTCTGTTCTTACTGGCGCCTAATGACCAGTGGCGTATACTAATTAGGGAGGAAAGATGCTAAATTCAGTTTTCAGACTGTGTGTGACATTTAAGCGTTATATATCAACTTTCAAAGCTAATCAGTATCCCGTTGAAAGTAATAATTATGAACAAATAATGTCTAAAATAATAAGTACAGGTTACTCAATATTTTTGGTGTTGACGGGCCCCACTAGCCCTTAATGACGAGCCGCCCCTGCTTAACTGTTGATTTTCTGTAGCACCCTGGTTGACCAATAGGTCTGCATCTATTCCCTCGTAAGTCTGAAGTAAGGCTTGTCTAAATGGCATGGGGCACTGGTGATAAGGAAAGCAAGGTTTCACACAAAAATCCATCACGTGTACCATACTAGGCGCCATGTCTACGTCTAAATTCATAGATCTTCTTTCTTTCTTTTGTCCTTCTCTGCTTTTTTGCAGCTAGGCGTAGCAGGTTCAACTGATGATCGGTTTCCGAGATAATGCACGCTCGGGCGCTTGATATGATGTGTCCTTCTCTGCTTTTTTGCCACTAGGCGTAGCAGGTTTAACTGATGATCGGTTTCCAAAATAGTGCACCCTTGGTCGCTTGATGTGTTGTGGTACTGTGGAGTTTAAAGATGACTGTAACTCCATCAACCCATCCTTTTCTTGGTCTGTCCCTTCCTCTTGATAATTCCATTTTCAGGTTGTACGCTCTTGCAGTAAAGCTCCCATCCCACGCTTAACGGCAAGAGTGGACAGCCAACTACATCTTCCACCTGGGAATAGACAATAGAGACGCTCTTGCAACTGATGTATTCGAGCTCATTCTGACCAAGAGGCCAAACTATTTGAGTCAGTTTTCAATGAATCTAAAGCAGGTGTTGTCCTGACTGTTCTTCTAATTTCCTCATTTCTTATATGGTCTCTTCTTGTTTATTTACTGCTTTCCTCCAGCATCTCATTTCGTATGTGGTAATTTTCCTTTCTTGTTCTTTTGTTAGTGCCTATGTTTGGATTAAGGTTTCATGTTTTCATAGATGACAAATATTCCTGGTATTCATTGGTTGCTACAGTTGAGACAGTAATGCTTGTACATTTTCTGGACTGTAGTGCAGATTTTAGCATCTTTCAGAAATATCACATGTTGTCAATCAAACTTGGTAGTAAACAATTTCTAGAACTAGTTGAAAATAAATAAAGATCTCACTTCTAATGCAAACATAGAGCGACTATTCGATTTAGCACAGAGAAAAATCGACATAACAATCAAATGGTAACAAATGTTATCAAATAACGACGACGACAACGCTGAGCATGAGTATAGAGAACATTAGACAACAATAACATCGGATCAAGAACATTAAAATTGTTGTGCCATAAATATATGCAATCAATATTATCTGAACAAGAAATACCCAAACACCTAGTAGCATATGATTCAGATAGTGATGAAATAAATGATCAATAACAAATCAAATAGACCAAGTCATAACAGAATGAACACAAAGGGTAATATGATGTAACACGTGACATTCATTCATCATCTTATCCAACAGAAACAAATATGGCGCCACACATGATTTGATTAGGCTTCATCAGATTCTAAATATATAACAAGAACACGAGGTTCCCTATTTTAGTGTAGTAGGCCAACAGTTGCTTGATTTGGCTATACGGCACTCAAAGACAAGATTGTTACAAATGCCAGTTTATGGCGATCATATGTAACACATTGTTCCTAGTGCTAGATTTCTCTCGCACTATATCAATTGCCTTTATAGTAATATCACTATTTCTTCTTGTTGTTGCCATTGATTTCGTATGGCTCGTCTGAACACAAATATTATTAACTCAACAGTTAACTTTCGTATATAACTAGGGGTCAAAGACGCATAGCAACAACGTAGCGCCAGGATTAGTGAGCTGACAGTAATCAAGATCCTACTTCACAGCCACGTGGTGACCCTGGAAACAGACAAAGTGTTCCTGTCTGGCTGAGCGGGTAGGGATCGAGGGAGAGCTACAGGTAGTGGTATTAGTGCAAGCACGGAAAAGTATCGCAGGTCCAAAACCACAAACAAAATGCACGCATCTGCAGACCGAAGTCCGATGAAAAGTTAGTGGTTGAAAGTAAAGAAACGGTAATGTAAGAGTTGTTTGTGAACGAATGCTAGCTCCGCATGCAAATGACCACACTAAAATTGTCAGCTCTGGGGTATCCTAGGGTTAGGTTAGATTTAGGTTATGATTAATGTTAGGGTTCGGTTAGGGTAGGGTTGAGGTTAGCTTTTGATTGGGGTTGGGATTGAAGTTGGGTTAGGTTATGGTTAGATTTAGAGTTGAGGGTAGGGTTAGGTTTAGGGTTGGGGTTAGAGTTAGCGTTCGAGTTAGGGGTAGGGTTCAGGTTAACATTAGGGTTAGAATTAGGGTTAGGGTAAAAGTTAGGTAGGTAGAGTTAGGTTAGGTTAGGAGTTGAGACTAGGGTAGGGTTAGGTTTGAAGGGCAGGGTTAGGATTAGGAATATGGGTTAGGGTTAGAAATAAGGATATGGTTGGGGTTAGATTTAGGGTTAGGAGTTAGTGTTAGGATTGGTTGGGTTTAGGGTTTGTTTGGGTTCAGGTTAGGTTTAGGGTAATTTAGGGGGTGTTAAGGGCTGTTTAGAGGATGATAGGGGTTGTTTAGAGTGTGTTAATGGGTGTTTAGAGGATAGTATGGGGTGTTTAAAGAGTGTTAATTTGTGTTTAGAGAGTGCTGAGGGGTGGTTAGAGGGTGTTGAGGGCGTTGAGAGGTGGTATGGGGTGTTTATATGGTGTTAAACGGTATTTAGAGGGTGTTATGGAGTTTAGAGGCTTAAAGGGGTGTTTAAATGGAGTTAAGTAGTTTTTGAGAGTGTTAATGGCTGTTTAGAGGGTGTTAAAGACTGTTTAGAGGGTGCTAATGTGTGTTTAAAGGATGTTCAGGGCTATTTAGTGGTTGTTAATGGGTATTTAGAGGGTGTTAAATGGCGTTTAGAGGATGTTAAGAGGTGTTTAGGGAGTGTTAAGTGGTGTTTGGAACGTTTTAAAGCTGGTTTAGACGGCGTTAAGGGGTGTTTAGAGAGTGTTAAAGGGTTGGTTAGAAGGTGTTAAGCAGTCTTTGGAGGGTGTTAGGGCTGTTTAGAAAGTGTTGAGGGCTTTTTAGAGGGTGTTGAGGCCTGTTTAGAGGGTGTTGGGGCTGTTTAGAGGATGCTGAGGCCTGTTTAAACGGTGTTGATGGTTGTTTAGAGGGAGTTTAGGGCAGTTTAGAGGCTGTTAAAGGTTGTTAAGAGGGTGTCGAGGGCTGTTTAGAAGGTATTGTGGGCTGTTTAAATGGTGCTGAGTGCTGTTTAGAGGGTGTTTAGGCTGTTTATGAGATGTTTATGGCTGTTTAGATGGTGCTGAGTGCTGTTTAGATGGTGTTTAGGTCTGTTTAGAGCATAGGTTCCCAATCTTTTTTGAATGAGCGCCCCCTTTTTCAGTGAATAATTCGCTACCGCCCCCTAGGGTAAACTATATTGTACATACTGTATATTGAAAATAAGGACACATTTTTTAGTTATTTTATTAGAAGATAATATCAATATTGGTGTATTGCTCACATTATCGTTGACACAATTTATGTTATAATGTATTTATTGGAGATGAGCTAGATGTGATGAAACTAATTTTTGATGTTTGGTGACATTTTTGTCATCAATAATTTTAAATCTTCGCATTACTCTATTGACAATCTGTCTCATTTCTTTGTGAATAGTCTGGTGACCATGCTAAATCCTCTTTCAGCTAAATATGGTGATGGGAATACAATAAACAACTTCTTACTGCAGCCCATTAAGGGTTGATATAATATTGGAATGTAACTTTGTAGACACAATTCTTGATATCCATTATTCAATTTTCCATTTCATCTCTTCATTTTTTGACAATTCTATCAACTCTTCCTCCTGAAATATTTCTGTTATTTGTACATTTTCTGTTTCTTCTTCCTCTGCGTACTCACTAGACTGAGATTTCGGATTCTCTAATAAAGGCATCTATCAGCCACGCCATATAGTTTTCTTGGACGCTGGTATAAGTGGGCCACCTCTTTCTTCTCAGGTCTGCATACTGGGGCAGTTCTGTAGGACGTGCTCTGTCGTCATATTCGTCAAACCACAGGGACATAGGTCGTTTGTGCATATCTTGAATCTAGTTTTGTTCTCATTCTGTTGTGACCCGTCCGTAGGCGAAGTATGATAATATGGTCTCTTCTAGGCAGTTCATAATATTCATCATGCTTGTTGTGTTTTGTGTGTTATTTTTCCCACTCTGTTGTGTAGTGCCCTCTGGCGATGTTTTTGCTTCTTCCTAGCTGACCAGGTTGTCATCTTGAGGCATCCCTGCGCCCTCTTTAGCCAGTCTGTCAGCATCTTCATTCCCATTGAGCTTGCAGTGTGAGGGTATCCACTGGATTACTACACTCTCGGAATCATGGGCCAACTCGGCTACGGTTAACCTGAGATCATTTAGTTCTATGTTCCTTTCAGATTTCACTGCTGAGATAGCAGACCAAAAGCACAATTTTTCCATGTATTTGTTTCATATGTTGTAGTGCCATTGTTGCAGCTGCATTGAGGTTATCCAGCTCTGGAAGCCTGTATGACCAGGGAGAAGAGGTACTGGCTCGTTGTATGTGTCTTGGTTGAGGGAGTGCCGATATTGGATCAGCGTGGGTAAGCTCTTTGGAGTTTGCCATGAAGCTACTCCTTTTCAATCTGCCCCTACCGTAGCTGTTTATTTGGGGCAGTTACTGTTTATCTGCGTTTCTGTATTTTGTAAAACTATAGTAATTTGTTTGTACGTGTTTCACTATTTACCAAGTTTTACTGCAGTCTTCTCCCTATTTCGATATTCGTCGCCATATTGCTGCAACTATTCATTGTGACGTAGTAGGTAAGATTTAGTAGTTATATTTGTTGTGTATGTGCATTTCCCGTTTCTTCCACTTCTAGTTTTGTGTTGCACTCATTTCGTTATTCGTTTTATTCCCAGTTCATTAGAGACATTTGCATGTTTCAGTTATCGTCCATTTGTAAGTGTTCTCTATAATTCTTCACTCCTGTTGTGTCGTTTGCTTGATAAAGGCCTTTTGGTCGAAATGTTGCTGTTTATCGTCACTGTTTCTGTATTTTGTAAAACTATAGTACTTTGTTTGTACGTGTTTCGCTATTTATCCATATATACATGCGCCTTTTGATTCCGAGTTTGAGCAGTTTGATTTTAACTTCCTCTCTCAGACCCTGTCGAAATCCTTCTCCATGTCAACCCATACCGTTAGTGTTCTTTTCTTGAAATCCACTTTCGATCTCCTGTGCAATGTAAGTTACTTGGTCTTATGTTGATCCATACTGACTGAATCCACTCTGCTTTAGTAGTATCAATTGTTTTTGCTCCAGTTGCCACATGAGTCTTCTATTGATAAGCCTCTCCATCACTTTTTCAACACACCTAAAGAGGCTAATTGTTCTACGATTGCTTGGATCGAATCTGTCTTTTTCTTGTTTTAGATTGGGCACTGAAAGCTTTTTCCATTCACTAGGTATTTCTGCGACTTTCCAGTTCGCATTCAAAACTTTAGCAGCTTTTTCTTGACTTTCTTATCTAGATTAACGAGCATATCATTTGTGATGCCATCCTTTCCTGGTGACTTTTTAAGGTTAAGACCCTGGAGTACTTCTTCAACTCACCTCTGTCCATCTTAAGACGTCTTTCTCTTCATGTCTGCCTTGCGGGTTTCTTAACTGCTCTCCTATATTTAGCCGAGGCTGCCTTGAGTGCTATGAAGCTGTCTATGCTCTGCTCAGTTTCTAATCTTTCTCTGGCCTGACTCACTTTCTCTTCAACATTTTGGACCTCTTCTGACCAAAAAGGTTTGTAGTCTTTTCTTGCACCTCTAGGAATTGATTCTCTTGCTGCCCTCAAAATGAATATGTTACGTAGGTCTGTCATTTTCCTTATCTTTTTGGTGTGTATTTATGGGGTCACAGTAGATGTCTCTGAGCCTCGCAAACTGCGCCCAGTCAACTCTTTTGTAGTTCCACTGGGTCATTATTTTTGGACTTGGGTGAAATATCTAATCTTCAAGGAGAGCTTGACAGGTTTGTTGTCACTGTCTCCTAGCTGTTCCATGAAGGTTCGATTCAAGTTGTGGGCTATGTCACCGGTGGCAAAGACGAGGTCTGTGGGATATATTTTCTGTCTTCTGGAGTAGAAGGTTGGTGGGTCATTGAGTCCATTCCTGAGCTGCAGGTTGTTATCTATTTCCAAGTGTTCTGCCTCCCCCCTTTTTTACTTCAGTGTCTTGGTATCCCCACCTTTCTAAGGGACTGTTAAAATCTCCCACTAGACTTCTATTTATTTCATGGTGTATTTGTTGCTCACGCGTATGAAGCCCTCCCCCTCCCCATCCTCCGTTTGGCCTTATTTGTATAACTGATAACTTCGGACAGAAAATCTGTGGGAGTTGATGTGTGATTCCTGAATACATGCAATGCCTATTTTTCACTGCTAGTGCCTACTTTTTTTGCGTAAATGTCCTCGGCGTTCCACGGCGGATTATGTTGAATCTCCTAAGTCTGGTGGATTTTGATCTGCAAGATTTTCCTGCCGCTCATTTACACGGCGAACGGCGACTACAATTGGGACTGTTTTTCAAATATGAATTCAACTGGCTGTAGCGTCCAACCATTGCCAGAGCAACATCGGCACCAGACAAGATATTATTCAGCGGAATTCTTTATTCTTAAAAATGGTTTTCCAATACGTCAAATATAGATTTTTCTTTATTGTCCGTTTCTAATGTTTTTGCAAATAATAGTTCTTGACAAATGTTTTCATCTTTTATGATGCGAACGTGCAAGGTAAAGACTCATTTGTTGGTAAAAAAAAGACGTATCAAGTTATAAAAAAGCTTCAAAAGTAGTCGTCAAAACATCATTTCGACGATTCATCTCTACACTGTGTTATTTCTCAATGAGACTTGAAAACAAATAATTTCAGACCGCGGCGTATCCAGTACAGAACGCAGAACCTCACTCACTGCTGGAAGTATCAACTCTTTATCAACGTGCGCGGTTTTTGATTTAGCAATAAGTAGGAAATGTTTCACGTAGAGGTAACCCATCGTTTTCTTGTTTTGCTGCCGCTGAAATCATACCAGCCAAAGTTGGACATCTCGAATGTTGACCTCTAATCTTGAACATAAGATAGATTTTCATCTTTTCTGCCAGGATGCATTTTGCTCACATGTCCTTCTAATCGCGATGGTTTCATAGCTTTATGTGAAAACATCTTGTGGATAATTCAGACACATTGATAATGTCTTGTTTGTGGGTGATTGAATAAAACATATTTCAAATACTCGACATTATACTGTCTGGATTTCTTCTTTGATTCCGATATAACCTGGTACAATATGCATAGATTCTGTCTATTGCACTAGTAATCGTTGTGTGTGGGCAGGATTCGCTTGACTTTGAATTTTCAGCTTAGGGGGGCGGCGGATGGTCCTCAACGCCCCCAAAAATTTAGTTTCAACCCAGCACACCCTTCCAACTTCTCAGAGCCACCCAGTGGGCGGTATCGCCCCCGTTAGGAACCTACGGTTTAGAGGGTGTTGAGAGCTGTTTAGAGGGTGTTGAGGGTTGTTTAGAGGGTGCTGAGGGCTGATTAGAGGGTGTTGGGGGCTGTTTAGATGGTGCTGTGGGCTGTTTAGAGGGTGTTTAGGGCTATTTAGAGGGTGTTGGCTGTTTAGAGGTTATTGAGGGCTGTTTATAGGGTGTTGAGGACTGATTAGAGGGTGTTGAGGCCTATTAAGAGGGTGTTAAGGGCGTTTAGAGGTGTTGACGGCTGTTTACAGGGTGTTGAGGACTGTTTAGAAGGTGTTGAGGGCTAATAGATAGGTGTTGAGGGCTGTTTAGAGGGTGTTGGGGCTGTTTCGAATGTGCTAAGGGCTGATTAGAGGCTATTGAGAGCTGTTTAGAGGGAGTTGAGGGCTGTTTTAGGGTGTTGAGGGCTGTTTAGAGGGAGTTGAGGACAGTTTAGAGGGAGTTGAGGGCAGTTTAGAGGCTATTGAGCGCTATTTAGTGATTGTCGAGGGCTGTTTAGAGGCTGTTGAAGTCTGTTTAGAAGGTGTTGAGGGCTGTTTAGAGGGTTTTGAGGGCTGTTTAGTGGGTGTTGAGGGCTGTTTAGAGGGTGTTGAGGGATTATTAAAGGGTGCTGAGGGCTGTTTAGAGGGTGTTCAAGCCTGTTTAGAGGATGTTGAAGGCTGTTTAGAGGGTGTTGAGGACTGCTAGAGGTGTTGAGAACTGTTTGGAGGGTGTTTAGGTCTGTTTAGAGGGTGTTTATGGCTGTTTAGATGTTGTTGAGGGCTGTTTATCGGGTGTTGAGGGCTGTTTATCTGGTGTTGAGGTCTGTTTAGAGGGTGTTGAGGGCTGTGAAGAGGGTGTTGAGTGCTGTTTGGAGGGTGTTGTGGGTTGTTTATGTAACAGTATTACTGTTCCTGTGTGATAATTGGGGAGAATTCGCTGAATACTATATATTAGTGGTAGATTCCCCTTTTGATTGTTTTGTTGTGATGATAGTTCATGACTGCTCTTCAGTTGTCATGAAGGTTACCTGAGCTGTGTGAAAAAACGGGTTTTGATATTTTTGAGTGGGTAGTTGCAAATTGAGTCTAGACGGCACGACGTCGAGGACTGATGATATAGTCGGTTTAGGATAGATTCTGGGACTAGACAGTGGAACGGTCAGAGAAACGGATAAGGCACCATACGGTGGTGATGGTATTTTGGTTAGACAACGTTATTTCTACGGCTTAGGCATCTGTGTGATGTTATAATTCTGCAAGACTGGAAAAGTGGTGAGTCACTGTCTTATAGTGTACAGCGTCGTTTTCTGCTATAGAGGATATTGAGAGCTGGTTATAGGATGTTGAGAGCTGTTTAGAGGATGTTGTTGGGTTTTAATCGGGTGATGAGGACTGTTTAGAGGGTTTTGAGGGCTATTTAGTGTTGAGGGCTGTTTAGATGGTGTTGAGGGCTTTTTAGACGTGTTGAGGGCTGTTTAAAGGGTGTTGTGGGCTGTTAAAATGTGCGGTGGGCTGATTAGAGGGTGTTGAGAGCAGTTTAGAGGGAGTTGAGGGCTGTTTTTAGGGTGTTGAGATCTGTTGAGAGGCTGTTGATGGTTGTTTAAAGGGTGTTGATGGCTGTTTAGCGGGTATTGAAGACTCTTTAGAAGGTGTTGGGGGCTGATTAGAGAGGTGTTGAGGGCTGTTTAGTGGGTGTTGAGGGCTGTTTATAATGTGCGGTGGGCTGATTAGAGGTTGTTGAGAGCTGTTTAGATGGTGTTGAGGGCTGTATTTAGTGTGTTTAAGGCTGGAACTACTGTTTAGAGGGTATTGAGGGCTGTGTATCGGATGTTGAGGGCAGTTTATAGGTTGTTTAGGGCTGTTTAAAGGGTGTTGTAGGCTGTTTATAGGGTGTTGAAGGCTGTTTAGAGGCTGTTGGGGGCTGTTTAGAGTGTGTTGAGATCTGTTGAGAGGCTGTTGATGGCTGTTTAAAGGGTGTTAAGAGCTGTTTAGAGGGTGTTTAAGCTGTTTAGAGGTTGTTGAAGGCTGTTTAGAGGCTATTGAAGTCTGTTTAGAGGGTGTTGAGTGCTGTTTAGAGGAGTTGAGGGCTTTTTAGGTGTTGAGGGCTGTTTAGAGGGAGTTGAGGACGGTTTAGAGGGAGTTGATGGCAGTTTAGAGGCTATTGAGCGCTATTTAGTGATTGTCGATTGCTGTTTAGAGGCTGTTGAAGTCTGTTTAGAAGGTGTTGAGGGCTGTTTAGAGGCTGTTGGTCTGTTTAGAAGGTGTTGAGGGCTGTTTTGAGGGCTGTTTAGAGGGTGTTGAGGGCTGATTAGAGAGTGTTGAGGGCTGTTTAGAGGGTTTTGAGGGTTTTTAAGATGGTGTTGAGGTTTGTTTAGATGGTGTTGAGGACTGTTTAGAGGGTGTTTAGAGCTGTTTGGAGGTTGTTGAAGGCTGTTTAGAGTCTATTGAAGTCTGTTTAGAGGGTGTTGAGAGCTGTTTAGAGGGAGTTGAGTGCTTTTTTAAGGTGTTGAGGGCTGTTTACAGGGAATTGAGGACAGTTTAGAGGGAGTTGAGGGCAGTTTAGAGGCTGTTGAGGTCTGTTTAGAAGGTGTTGAGGGCTGTTTAGAGGGTTTGAGGGCTGTTTAGAGAGTGTTGGGGCTGTTTAGAGAGTGTTGAGGGCTGTTTATGTAACGGGATTACTGTTCCTGGTGATAATTGGGAGAATTCGCGGACTATATAGAGGTACATTCCTTTGACTGTTTGTTGTGATGATGTTCATGACTGCTCTTAGTGTCGAAGGTTACTGAGGCGTGAAATACGGGTTTGATATTGAGTGGGTAGTGTATGATGTCTAGAGGCACGACGTCGAGGACTGATGATAGTCGTTTAGGATAGATTCTGGGACTAGATGTGGCGTCAGAGAAACGGATAAGGCACCATACGGTGGTGATGGTATTTTGGTTAGACAACGTTATTTCTACGTGCTTAGGCATCTGTGTGATGTTAAATCTGTAAGACTGGAAAGTGGTGAGTCACTGTCTTAGATGTCAGCGTCGTTTTCTGCTATAGAGGATTGAGGCTGGTTATAGGTGTTGAGGGCTGTTTAGAGGATGTTAGGGTTTAATCAGGTGATGAGGACTGTTTAGAGGGTTTTGAGGGCTTTTAGAGTGATGAGGCTGTTTAGATGGTGTTGAGGCTTTTAGACGTGTTGAGGGCTGTTTAAAGGTGTTGTGGGCTGTTTAAAGTGCGTGGCTGATTAGAGGTGTTGAAGCTGTTTAGAGGAGTTGAGGCTGTTTAGGTGTTGAGATCTGTTGAGAGGCTGTTGATGTTGTTTAAAGGGTGTTGAGGCTGTTTGCAGGGATTGAAGACTTTTAGAAGGTGTTGAGCTGATTAGAGAGGTGTTGAGGGCTGTTTAGAGGGTGTTGAGGCTGTTTAAAGTGGTGGGCTGATTAGAGGGTGTTGAGGGCTGTTTAGATGGTGTTGAGGGCTGTATTTAGGGTGTTTAAGGCTGGAACTACTGTTTAGAGGGTGTTGAGGCTGTGTAGGATGTTGAGAGGCAGTTTAGGTTGTTAGGGCTGTTTAAATATTGTAGGCTGTTTAGAGGGTGTTGAAGGCTGTTTAGAGGCTGTTGAGGGCTGTTTAGAGTTATTGAGATCTGTTGAGAATGTTGATGGCTGTTTAAAGGTGTTGAGAGCTGTTTATAGGTGTTTAAGCTGTTTAGAGGTTGTTGAAGGCTGTTAGAGGGCTGATGAAGTCTGTTTAGAGGGTGTTGGGGTGCTTTTTTAGGGTGTTGTTGAGGGCTGTTTAGGGGTTGAAGGCGGTTTAGATGAGTTGATGGCAGTTTAGAGGCTATTGAGCGCTATTTAGGTGATTGTCGATGCGTTTAGAGGCTGTTGAGTCTGCTTAGAAGGTGTTGAGGGCTGTTTAGAGAGGTTTTGAGGAGCTGTTTAGAGGGTGTTGAGGGCTGATTAGAGAGTGTTGAGGGCTGTTTAAGGTTTTAGTGGTTTTTAAGATGGTATTGAGGTTCTGTTTAGATGGTGTTGAGGACTGTTTAGAGCTGTTTGGAGGGTTGTTAAGGCTGTTTAGAGCTTGAAGTCTGTTAGAGGGTGTTGAGAGCTGTTTAGAGGGTTGAGGGCTGTTTTAGAGGTGTTGAGGAATGTTTAGAGGATTGAGGACAGTTTAGAGGAAGTTGAGGGCAGTTTAGAAGCTTTTGAGGCTTTTAGTGATTGTCGAGGGCTGTTTAGAGGCTGTTGAAGTCTATTAGAAGTGTTGAGGGCTGTTTAGAGGTTTTGAGGGCTGTTTAAGAGGGTGTTGAGGATTTTAAGGATATTGAAGGCTGTTTAGAGGGTGTTGAGGACTGTTTAGAGGGTGTTGAGAGCTGTTTGGAGGTGTTAGGTCTGTTTAGAGGTTTATGGCTGTTTAAATGTTTGAGGAGCTGTTTAGAGGTGTTGAGTACTGTTTAGAGAGTTGTTGAGGCTGTTTGTCTGGTGTTAGGCTGTTTAGAGGGTGTTGAGGTCTGTTTAGAGGTGTTGAGGGCTGTTAGAGGGTGTTGAGTGCTGTTTGGAGGGTTTGTGGGCTGTTTATGAACAGTATTACTGTTCTGGTGATAATTAGAGAATTCGCTGAATACAATATTGAGTTGTGCTTTTGATTGATTTGTTGTGATGATAGTTCAGCAGCTCCTTCAGTTGTCAGAGGTGACCTGAGCTGAAACGAACGGGTTTTGATATTTGAGTGGTGTCGCAAATTGAGTCTAGGATTTAGACGTCGGCTGTGATATAGTCGTTTAGGATAGAGTCTGGGACTAGACAGTGGAACTCAATAAGAAGGATAAGGCATACGTGTGATAGTTGTTTGGTTAGACAACGTTATTTTCGTTTAGGCATCTGTGTGATGTTATAATTCTACAAGACTGGAAAAGTGGTGAGTATCTGTCTTATAGTGTACAACGTCGTTTCTCTAGAGGATATTGAGAGCTGTTTAGAGGGTGTTGAGAGCTGTTTAGAGTTGGTTGAGAGCTGGTTATAGGATGTTGAGAGCTGTTTAGAGGATGTTGTTGGGTGTTAATCGGGTGATGAGGACTGGTTAGAGGGTTTTGAGGGCTAGAGTTGAGTCTGTTGAGGGCTGTTTAAAGGGTGTTGAAGGCAGTTTAGATGATGCTGAGGGCTGTTTAAAGGAGTTTAGGCTGTTGAAGGGTGTTTCTGGCTGTTTAGAGCAGTTTAGATGGTGTTGAGGACTGTTTAGAAGGTGTTGGGGCTGATTAGAGAGGTGTTGAGGGCTGTTTAGAGGTGTTGAGGGCTGTATAGAATGTGCGGTGGGCTGATTAGAGGGTGTTGAGGGCTGTGTATCGGGTGTTGAGGGCAGTTTAAAGGTTGTTTAGGGCTGTTTAAAAGATGTTGAAGGCTGTTTAGAGGGTGTTGAGGGCTGTTTAGAGGCTGTTGGGGATTGTTTAGAGTGTTTTGAGATCTGTTGAGAGGCTGTTGATGGCTGTTTAGAGGGTGTTGAGAGCTGTTTATAATGTGTGGTGTGCTGATTAGAGGCGAGAGCTGTTTAGATGGTGTTGAGGCTTTTAGACGTGTTGAGGGCTGTTTAAAGGTGTTGTGGGCTGTTTAGATGATGCTGGGGGCTGTTTAAAGGGTGTTTAGGGCTGTTGAGAAGGTTGTTTATGGCTGTTTAGAGGGGGGGTTTGAGGATTGTTTAGAAGGTGTTTGCGGCTGATTAGAGAGGCGTTGAGGGTTGTTTAGAGGGTGTTGAGGGCTGTTTAGAATGTGCGGTGGGCTGATTAGAGGGTGTTGAGGCTGTTTAGATGGTGTTGAGGGCTGTTTCAGGGTGTTTAAGGCACTGTTAACTACTGTTTAGAGGGTGTTGAGGGCTGTGTTCGGTGTTGAGGGCAATTTAAAGGTTTAGGGCTGTTTAAAGGGTGTTGTAGGCTGTTTAGAGGGTGTTGAGGGCTGTTTAGAGGATGTTGGGGGCTGTTTAGAGGTTTGAGTCTGTTGATGGCTGTTTAAGAGGTGTTGAGGGCTGTTTAGAGGGTGTTGAGGGCTTTTAGAGGTTTTGAGGCTGTTTAGAGGTATTGAGGACTGTTTAGAATGTGTTGAGGGCTGATTAGAGAGGTGTTGAGGGCTGTTTAGAGGGTGTTAAGGGTGTTTATAATGTGCGTGGGCTGATTAGAGGGTGTTGAGAGTCTGTTTAGATGGTGTTGAGGGCTGTATTTAGAGGTGTTTAAGGCTGGAACTACTGTTTAGAGGTATTGAGGGCTGTGTATCGGATGTTGAGGCAGTTGAGAGGTTGTTGGGGCTGTTTAAAGGGTGTTGTAGGCTTTTTTAGAGGGTGTTGAAGGCTGTTTAGAGGCTGTTGGGGCTGTTGGGAGGTTGTTGAAGGCTGTTTAGAGGCTTTAAAGCTGTTTAGAGGGTGTTTAGTGCTGTTTAGAGGTTGAGGGTTTTTTAAAGGTGTTGAGGGCTGTTTAGAGGGGTGTTGAGGGGCTGATTGGGACAGTGTTGAGGGCTGTTTAGAGGTTTGAGGGTTTTTAGGGTGTTGAGGTCTGTTAGATGGTGTTAAAGTCGTTTGAAGAGTTTGAGGACTGTTTGAGGATTTGAGAGCTTTTTGGAGGTTGTTGGTCTGTTTAGGGGGCTTTGAAGTTGTTTAGAGGATGTTGGGAGGCTGTTTGGAGGTTGTTGAAGTCTGTTTAGAGGCTTGAAGTCTGTTTAGAGGGTGTTGGGAGTGCTGTTTAGCGGAGTTGAGGGCTGTTTGAGGCTGTTGAAGTCTGTTTAAGGGTGTTGAGGGCTGTTTAGAGGTGTTGGGGGCTGATTAGAGGTGTTGAGGCTGTTTAGGGGGTTTTGAGGGTTTTAAGATGGTGTTGGGTCTGTTTAGATGGTGTTGAAACGTTTAAAAGGTGTTGGGGACTGTTTAGAGGGTGTTGAGAGCTGTTTGGAGGTTGTTGAAGGCTGTTTAGAAGCTATTGAAGTCTGTTTAGAGGGTGTTGAGCTGTTTAGAGAGTTGAGGCAGTTTAGAGGTTTTGAAGTCTGTTTAGAAGGTGTTGGGCATGTTTAGAGTTGGTTGAGAGGGGTTATAGGATTTGGAAGCTCTTTAAGGGATGTTGTGGGTGTTAATCGGGTGATGAGGACTGTTTAGAGGGTTTTGAGGCTAAAGTAGTCTGTTGAGGGCAGTTTAGACTTTTGAGGGCTGTTTAAAGAGGTGTTAAAGGCTTTTTAGATGATGCTGAGGCTGTTTAAAAAGATTTGGGGCTGTTAGGAGGTATTTATGGCTTTAGAGCAGTTTAGATGGTGTTGAGACTTTTAGAAGGGGTGTTTGGGGCTGATTAGAAGGTGTTGAGGACTGTTTAGAAGGTGTTGGGGCTGATTAGAGAGGTGTTGAGGGCTGTATTTAGGTTTTTAAGGCTGGAACTCTGTTTAGGGGGTATTGAGGGCTGTGTATCGGATGTTGAGGGCAGTTTAGAGGTTGTTTAGGGCTGTTTAAAGGGTGTTGTAGGCTGTTTGAGGGTGTTGAAGGCTGTTTAGAGGCTTTTTGGGGGCTGTTTAGGGTTGTTGAAGGCTGTTTAGAGGCTGGGAGTCTGTTTAGAGGTGTTTAGTGCTGTTTAGAGGGAGTTGAGCTTTTAAGGTGTTGAGGGCTGTTTTAGGAGTGTTGAGGGCTGATTAGACAGTGTTGAGGGCTGTTTAGAGGGTTTTGGGGGTTTTTTAAGAGTGTTGAGGTCTGTTTAGATGGTGTTAAAGTCGTTTTAGAGAGTTTGAGGACTTTTTTAGAGATGTTGAGACTGTTTGGAGGTTGTTGGTCTGTTTAGAGGGCTATTGAAGTCTGTTAGAGGATGTTGAGAGGCTGTTTGGAGGTTTTGAAGTCTGTTTAGAGATATTAAAGTCTGTTTAGAGGGTGTTGAGTGCTGTTTTAGAGAGGAGGGCTGTTTAGAGGCTTTGGAAGTCTGTTTAGAGGGTGTTGAGGGCTGTTTAGGGTTGTTGAGGCTGATTAAAGAGAGTGTTGAGGCTGTTTAGAGGTTTTGAGGGTTTTAAGATGGTGTTGGGGTCTGTTTAGAATTGTGTTGAAAGCCGTTTAGAGGTGTTGAGGACTGTTTAGGGTGTTGAGAGCTGTTTGGGGTTGTTGAAGGCTGTTTGGGCTTTTAAGTCTGTTTAGAGGGTGTTAGAGCTGTTTAGAGGGAGTTGAGGGACAGTTTAGGGGTTATTGAAGTCTGTTTGGGAAGGTTTTAAAAGGCTGTTTAGAGTTGGTTTGAGAGCTGGTTTAGGATGTTGAGGCTCTTAGATGATGTTTGGGTGTTAATCGGTGTTTGAGGACTGTTTAGGAGGGTTTTGGGGGCTGTAGTCTGTTGAGGGCAGTTTAGATTTGTTGAGGGCTGTTTAAGGGTGTTGAAGGCTTTTTAGATGATGCTGAGGCTGTTTAAAAAGATTTAGGGCTGTGAGAGGGTATTTATGGCTGTTTGGGAACAGTTTAGTGTGTTGGACTGTTTAGAAAAAGGTGTTGGGGGCTGATTAGAAGGTGTTGAGGGCTGTTTAGAGGTGTTGAGGCTGTTTAGAATGTAGGTGGGAGTTAGATTGTGTTTGAGGGCTGTGTATCAGGTGTTGAGGGCAGTTTAAGGTTGTTTAGGGCTGTTTAAAAGTTTTGGGAAGGCTGTTTAGGGGGTGTTGAGTTGTTTAGAGGTGTTGGGGATTGTTTAGAGTGTTTTGAGATCTGTTGAAGGCTGTTGATGGCTGTTTAGAGGGTGTTGAGCTGTTTATAATGTGTGTGGGCTGATTAAAAGGCAGAGCTGTTTAGATGGTGTTGAGGGCTTTTTAGACGTGTTGAGGGCTGTTTAAAAGGTGTTGTGGGCTGTTTAGATAATGCTGAAGGGGCTGTTTAAAGGGTGTTTAGGGCTTTTTGAGGGTTGTTTATGGCTGTTTAGATGGTGTTGAGGCTGTTTAGAGGTGTTGAGGATTTTTTTGAAGGTGTTGCGGCTGATTAGAGAGGCGTTGATGGCTGTTTAGGGGGTGTTGGGGCTGTTTATAATGTGCTGTGGGCTGATTAGAGGGTGTTGAGAGCTGTTTAGATGGTGTTGAGGGCTGTATTTAAGGTGTTTAAGGCTGGAACTACTGTTTAGAGGGTATTGAGGGCTGTGTATCGGATGTTGAGGGCAGTTTAGAGGTTGTTTAGGGCTGTTTAAAGGGTGTTGTAGGCTGTTTAGAGGGTGTTGAAGGCTGTTTAGAGGCTGTTGGGGGCTGTTTAGAGGTTGTTGAAGGCTGTTTAGAGGCTATTGAAGTCTGTTTAGAGGGTGTTGAGTGCTGTTTAGAGGGAGTTGAGGGCTTTTTTAAGGTGTTGAGGGCTGTTTAGAGGGTGTTGAGGGCTGATTAGAGAGTGTTGAGGGCTGTTTAGAGGGTTTTGAGGGTTTTTAAGAGGGTGTTGAGGTCTGTTTAGATGGTGTTGAAGGTCGTTTAGAGGGTTTTGAGGACTGTTTAGAGGATGTTGAGAGCTGTTTGGAGGTTGTTGAAGTCTGTTTAGAGGCTATTGAAGTCTGTTTAGAGGATGTTGAGAGCTGTTTGGAGGTTGTTGAAGTCTGTTTAGAGGCTATTGAAGTCTGTTTAGAGGGTGTTGAGTGCTGTTTAGAGGAGTTGAGGGCTTTTTAGGTGTTGAGGGCTGTTTAGAGGGTGTTGAGGGCTGTTTAGAGGGAGTTGAGGAGGGTTTTAAAAGGGGAGTTGAGGGCAGTTTAGTGGCTATTGAGCGCTATTTAGTGATTGTCGAGGGCTGTTTAGAGGCTGTTGAAGTCTGTTTAGAGGGTGTTGAGGGCTGTTTAGAGGGTGTTGAGGGCTGATTAGAGAGTGTTGAGGGCTGTTTAGAGGGTTTTGAGGGTTTTTAAGATGGTGTTGAGGTCTGTTTAGATGGTGTTGAAGGCCGTTTAGAGGGTGTTGAGGACTGTTTAGAGGGTGTTGAGAGCTGTTTGGAGGTTGTTGAAGGCTGTTTAGAAGCTATTGAAGTCTGTTTAGAGGGTGTTAAGAGCTGTTTAGAGGGAGTTGAGGGCAGTTTAGAGGTTTTTGGGAAGTCTGTTTAGAAGGTGTTAAAGGCTGTTTAGAGTTGGTTGAGAGCTGGTTATAGGATGTTGAGAGCTCTTTAGAGGATGTTGTGGGGTGTTAATCGGGTGATGAGGACTGTTTAGAGGGTTTTGAGGGCTAATTAGTCTGTTGAGGGCAGTTTAGACGTGTTGAGGGCTGTTTAAAGGGTGTTGAAGGCGGTTTAGATGATGCTGAGGGCTGTTTAAAAGAGTTTAGGCTGTTGAGAGGGTATTTATGGCTGTTTAGAGCAGTTTAGATGGTGTTGAGGACTGTTTAGAAGGTGTTGGGGGCTGATTAGAGAGGTGTTGAGGGCTGTTTAGAGGGTGTTGAGGGCTGTTTAGAATGTGCGGTGGGCTGATTAGATTGTGTTGAGGGCTGCGTATCGGGAGTTGAGGGCAGTTTAAAGGTTGTTTAGGGCTGTTTAAAAAGTGTTGAAGGCTGTTTAGAGGGTGTTGAATGCTGTTTAGAGGCTGTTGGGGATTGTTTAGAGTGTTTTGAGATCTGTTGAGAGGCTGTTGATGCTGTTTAGAGGGTGTGAGAGCTGTTTATAATGTGTGTGGGCTGATTAGAGGCGAGAGCTGTTTAGATGGTGTTGAGGGCTTTTAGACGTGTTGGGGGCTGTTTAAAGGGTGTTGTGGGCTGTTTAGATGAGCTGAGGGCTGTTTAAAGGGTGTTTAGGGCTGTTGAGAGGTTGTTTAGGGCTGTTTAGATGGTGTTGAGGGCTGTTTAGAGGGTGTTGAGGGCTGTTTAGAATGTGCGGTGCGCTGATTAGAGGGTGTTGAGAGCTGTTTAGAGGGTGTTGAGGGCTGTTTTAGGGTGTTTAAGGCAGGATGTTAACTACTGTTTAGAGGGTGTTGAGGGATGTGTATCGGGTGTTGAGGGCAGTTTAAAGGTTTAGGACTGTTTAAAGGGTGTTGAGGGCTGTTTAGAGGCTGTTGGGGGCTGTTTAGAGTGTGTTGAGATCTGTTGAGAGACTGTTGATGGCTGTTTAAAGGGTGTTGAGGGCTGTTTATAGGCTGTTGAAGTCTGTTTAGAAGGTGTTGAGGGCTGTTTAGAGGGTTTTGATGGCTGTTTAGAGGGTGTTGAGGGCTGATTAGAGAGTGTTAAGGGCTGTTTAGAGAGTTTTGAGGGTTTTTAAGAAGGTGTTGAGGTCTGTTTAGATGGTGTTGAAGGCCGTTTAGAGGGTGTTGAGGACTGTTTAGAGGGTGTTGAGAGCTGTTTGGAGGTTGTTGAAGGCTGTTTAGAGGCCATTGAAGTCTGTTTAGAGGGTGTTAAGAGCTGTTTAGAGGGAGTTGAGGGCTGTTTAGAATGTGCGGTGGGCTGATTAGAGGGTGTTGAGGGCTGTGTATCGGGTGTTGAGGGCAGTTTAAAGGTTTAGGGCTGTTTAAAGAGTGTTGAAGGCTGTTTAGAGAGTGTTGAGGGCTGTTTGGGGCTGTTTAGAGTGTGTTGAGATCTGTAGATGGCTGTTTAAAGGGTGTTGAGGGCCGTTTAGAGGGTGTTGAGGGCTTTTTAGATGGTATTGAGGACTGTTTAGAAGGTGTTGGGGCTGATTAGAGAGGTGTTGAGGGCTGTTTAGAGGGTTTTGAGGGCTGTTTATAATGTGCGGTGGGCTGATTAGAGGGTGTTGAGAGCTGTTTAGATGGTGTTGAGGGCTGTATTTAAGGTGTTTAAGGCTGGAACTACTGTTTAGAGGGTATTGAGGGCTGTGTATCGGATGTTGAGGGCAGTTTAGAGGTTGTTTAGGGCTGTTTAAAGGGTGTTGTAGGCTGTTTAGAGGGAGTTGAGGGCTTTTTTAGGGTGTTGAGGGCTGTTTAGAGAGTTGAGGACGGTTTAGAGGAGTTGATGGCAGTTTAGAGGCTATTGGGGCGCTATTTAGTGATTGTCAAGGGCTGTTTAGAAGCTGTTGAAGTCTGTTTAGAAGGTGTTGAGGGCTGTTTAGAGGCTGTTGAAGTCTGTTTAGAAGGTGTTGAGGGCTGTTTTGAGGGCTGTTTAGAGGGTGTTGAGGGCTGATTAGAGAGTGTTGAGGGCTGTTTAGAGGGTTTTGAGGGTTTTTAAGATGGTGTTGAGGTCTGTTTAGATGGTGTTGATGGCCATTTAGAGGGTGTTGAGGACTGATAAAAGAGGGTGTTGAGAGCTGTTTGGAGGTTGTTGAAGGCTGTTTAGAGGCTATTGAAGTCTGTTTAGAGGGTGTTGAGTGCTGTTTAGAGGGAGTTGAGGGCTTTTTTAAGGTGTTGAGGGCTGTTTAGAGGGTGTTGAGGGCTGATTAGAGAGTGTTGAGGGCTGTTTAGAGGGTTTTGAGGGTTTTTAGAGGGTGTTGAGGTCTGTTTAGATGGTGTTGAAGGTCGTTTAGAGGGTTTTGAGGACTGTTTAGAGGATGTTGAGAGCTGTTTGGAGGTTGTTGAAGTCTGTTTAGAGGCTATTGAAGTCTGTTTAGAGGATGTTGAGAGCTGTTTGGAGGTTGTTGAAGTCTGTTTAGAGGCTATTGAAGTCTGTTTAGAGGGTGTTGAGTGCTGTTTAGAGGGAGTTGAGGGCTTTCTTAAGGTGTTGAGGGCTGTTTAGAGGGTGTTGAGGGCTGTTTAGAGGGAGTTGAGGACGGTTTAAAGGGAGTTGAGGGCAGTTTAGTGGCTATTGAGCGCTATTTAGTGATTGTCGAGGGCTGTTTAGAGGCTGTTGAAGTCTGTTTAGAGGGTGTTGAGGGCTGTTTAGAGGGTGTTGAGGGCTGATTAGAGAGTGTTGAGGGCTGTTTAGAGGGTTTTGAGGGTTTTTAAGATGGTGTTGAGGTCTGTTTAGATGGTGTTGAAGGCCGTTTAGAGGGTGTTGAGGACTGTTTAGAGGGTGTTGAGAGCTGTTTGGAGGTTGTTGAAGGCTGTTTAGAAGCTATTGAAGTCTGTTTAGAGGGTGTTAAGAGCTGTTTAGAGGAGTTGGGGGCAGTTTAGAGGTTATTGAAGTCTGTTTAGAAGGTGTTAAAGGCTGTTTAGAGTTGGTTGAGAGCTGGTTATAGGATGTTGAGAGCTCTTTAGAGGATGTTGTGGGGTGTTAATCGGGTGATGAGGACTGTTTAGAGGGTTTTGAGGGCTAATTAGTCTGTTGAGGGCAGTTTAGACGTGTTGAGGGCTGTTTAAAGGGTGTTGAAGGCGGTTTAGATGATGCTGAGGGCTGTTTAAAAAGGGGTTTAGGGCTGTTGAGAGGGTATTTATGGCTGTTTAGAGCAGTTTAGATGGTGTTGAGGACTGTTTAGAAGGTGTTGGGGGCTGATTAGAGAGGTGTTGAGGGCTGTTTAGAGGGTGTTGAGGGCTGTTTAGAATGTGCGGTGGGCTGATTAGATTGTGTTGAGGGCTGCGTATCGGGAGTTGAGGGCAGTTTAAAGGTTGTTTAGGGCTGTTTAAAAAGTGTTGAAGGCTGTTTAGAGGGTGTTGAATGCTGTTTAGAGGCTGTTGGGGATTGTTTAGAGTGTTTTGAGATCTGTTGAGAGGCTGTTGATGGCTGTTTAGAGGGTGTTGAGAGCTGTTTATAATGTGTGGTGGGCTGATTAGAGGCGAGCTGTTTAGATGGTGTTGAGGGCTTTTAGACGTGTTGAGGGCTGTTTAAAGGGTGTTGTGGCTGTTTAGATGATGCTGAGGGCTGTTTAAAGGGTGTTTAGGGCTGTTGAGAGGTTGTTTATGGCTGTTTAGATGGTGTTGAGGGCTGTTTAGAGGGTGTTGAGGGCTGTTTAGAATGTGCGGTGGCTGATTAGAGGTGTTGAGAGCTGTTTAGAGGGTGTTGAGGGCTGTTTTAGGGTGTTTAAGGCAGGATGTTAACTACTGTTTAGAGGTGTTGAGGATGTGTATCGGGTGTTGAGGGCAGTTTAAAGGTTTAGGACTGTTTAAAGGGTGTTGAGGGCTGTTTAGAGGCTGTTGGGGGCTGTTTAGAGTGTGTTGGAGATCTGTTGAGAGACTGTTGATGGCTGTTTAAAGGTGTTGAGGGCTGTTTAGAGGCTGTTGAAGTCTGTTTAGAAGGTGTTGAGGGCTGTTTAGAGGGTTTTGATGGCTGTTTAGAGGGTGTTGAGGGCTGATTAGAGAGTGTTAAGGGCTGTTTAGAGAGTTTTGAGGGTTTTTAAGAAGGTGTTGAGGTCTGTTTAGATGGTGTTGAAGGCCGTTTAGAGGGTGTTGAGGACTGTTTAGAGGGTGTTGAGAGCTGTTTGGAGGTTGTTGAAGGCTGTTTAGAGGCCATTGAAGTCTGTTTAGAGGGTGTTAAGAGCTGTTTAGGGGGAGTTGGGGGCTGTTTAGAATGTGCGGTGGGCTGATTAGAGGGTGTTGAGGGCTGTGTATCGGGTGTTGAGGGCAGTTTAAAGGTTTAGGGCTGTTTAAAGAGTGTTGAAGGCTGTTTAGAGAGTGTTGAGGGCTGTTTGGGGCTGTTTAGAGTGTGTTGAGATCTGTAGATGGCTGTTTAAAGGGTGTTGAGGGCCGTTTAGAGGGTGTTGAGGGCTTTTTAGATGGTATTGAGGACTGTTTAGAAGGTGTTGGGGCTGATTAGAGAGGTGTTGAGGGCTGTTTAGAGGGTTTTGAGGGCTGTTTATAATGTGCGGTGGGCTGATTAGAGGGTGTTGAGAGCTGTTTAGATGGTGTTGAGGGCTGTATTTAAGGTGTTTAAGGCTGGAACTACTGTTTAGAGGGTATTGAGGGCTGTGTATCGGATGTTGAGGGCAGTTTAGAGGTTGTTTAGGGCTGTTTAAAGGGTGTTGTAGGCTGTTTAGAGGGAGTTGAGGGCTTTTTAGGTGTTGAGGGCTGTTTAGAGGGAGTTGAGGACGGTTTAGAGGGAGTTGATGGCAGTTTAGAGGCTATTGAGCGCTATTTAGTGATTGTCAAGGGCTGTTTAGAAGCTGTTGAAGTCTGTTTAGAAGGTGTTGAGGGCTGTTTAGAGGCTGTTGAAGTCTGTTTAGAAGGTGTTGAGGGCTGTTTTGAGGGCTGTTTAGAGGTGTTGAGGGCTGATTAGAGAGTGTTGAGGGCTGTTTAGAGGGTTTTGAGGGTTTTTAAGATGGTGTTGAGGTCTGTTTAGATGGTGTTGATGGCCATTTAGAGGGTGTTGAGGACTGATAAAAGAGGGTGTTGAGAGCTGTTTGGAGGTTGTTGAAGGCTGTTTAGAGGCTATTGATGTCTGTTTAGAGGGTGTTAAGAGCTGTTTAGAGGGAGTTGAGGGCATTTTTGGGGTGTTGGGGGCTGTTTAGAGGGAATTGAGGACAGGTTAGAGGGTGTTGAGGGCTGTGTATCGGGTGTTGAGGGCAGTTTAAAGGTTGTTTAGGGCTGTTTAAAATGTGTTGAAGGCTGTTTAGAGGGTGTTGAGAGTTGCTTAGAGGCTGTTGGGGATTGTTTAGAGTGTTTTGAGATCTGTTGAGAGGCTGTTGATGGCTGTTAGAGGGTGTTGAGAGCTGTTTATAATGTGTGGTGGGCTGATTAGAGGCTAGAGCTGTTTAGATGGTGTTGAGGGCTTTTTAGACGTGTTGAGGGCTGTTTAAAGGGTGTTGTGGGCTGTTTAGATGATGCTGAGGGCTGTTTAAAGGGTGTTTAGGGCTGTTTAGAGGTTGTTTATGGCTGTTTAGAGGGTGTTGAGGGCTGTTTAGAGGGTGTTGAGGACTGTTTAGAAGGTGTTGGGGCTGATTAGAGAGGTGTTGAGGGCTGTTTAGAGGGTGTTGAGGGCTGTTTAGAATGTGCGGTGCGCTGATTAGAGGGTGTTGAGAGCTGTTTAGAGGGTGTTGAGGGCTGTTTTAGGGTGTTTAAGGCGGGCTGTTAACTACTGTTTAGAGGGTGTTGAGGGCTGTGTATCGGGTGTTGAGGGCAATTTAAAGGTTTAGGGCTGTTTAAATGGTGTTGAAGGCTGTTTAGAGGGTGTTGAGGGCTGTTTAGAGGTTTTGGGGCTGTTTAGAGGGTGTTGAGATCTGTTGAGAGACTGTTGATGACTGTTTAGAGGATGTTGAGGGATGTTTAGGGTTGTTGAGGGTGTTTATCGGGTGTTGAGGATGTTTGGGGGGGGGGGGGGGGGGGGGGGGGGGGGGGGGGGGGGGGGGGGGGGGGGGGGGGGGGGGGGGGGGGGGGGGGGGGGGGGGGGGGGGGGGGGGGGGGGGGGGGGGGGGGGGGGGGGGGGGGGGGGGGGGGGGGGGGGGGGGGGGGGGGGGGGGGGGGGGGGGGGGGGGGGGGGGGGGGGGGGGGGGGGGGGGGGGGGGGGGGGGGGGGGGGGGGGGGGGGGGGGGGGGGGGGGGGGGGGGGGGGGGGGGGGGGGGGGGGGGGGGGGGGGGGGGGGGGGGGGGGGGGGGGGGGGGGGGGGGGGGGGGGGGGGGGGGGGGGGGGGGGGGGAAAAAAAAAAAAAAAAAAAAAAAAAAAAAAAAAAAAAAAAAAAAAAAAAAAAAAAAAAAAAAAAAAAAAAAAAAAAAAAAAAAAAAAAAAAAAAAAAAAAAAAAAAAAAAAAAAAAAAAAAAAAAAAAAAAAAAAAAAAAAAAAAAAAAAAAAAAAAAAAAAAAAAAAAAAAAAAAAAAAAAAAAAAAAAAAAAAAAAGGGGTTTTGAAGGCTGTTTAGAGGCTTTGGGGCTGTTTAGAGTGTGTTGAGATCTGTTGGGAAGGGCTGTTGATAGCGTTTAAAGGGTGTTGAAGTTTTAGGGGGTGTGCTGTTTAGAGGTTTTGAAGGCTTTTAGCTATTGAAGTCTGTTAGGGATTTAAAACGGTTTAGGAGTGATGCAGTTAGAGTATGAGCTATTTAGTATCTGTGAGCGTTTAGAGGCTGTTGAAGTCTGTTTAAAGGTGTTGAGGCTGTTTAGAGCTGTGTGAAGCTAGTTTAGAAAGTGTTGAGGGTTGTTTGAGGGCTGTTAGAGAAGTGTTGAGCTGATTAAGAGTGTTGAGAGCTGTTTAGAGAGCTTTGAGGGATTTTTAGATGGTTTGAGTCTGTTAGATGGTATTGAAGGCCATTTAGAGGTGTGAGAGACTATTTAGAGGTGCTGAAGACGAACTTGGAGGTTGTTGAAGGCTTTTAGAGCATTGATGTCTGTTTAAGGTGTTAGAGCTGTTTAGAGGAGTTGAGGGCTTTTTAAGGGTGTTGAGTGCTGTTAGAGAGGTTGAGGACAGTTAGAGGTGTTGAGGGCTGTATGGGTGTTGAGGCAGTTTAAAGGTTGTTAGGGCTGTTTAAAAGGTGTTGAAGGCTGTTTAAGGTGTTGAGAGCTATTTATAAGTGTGGTGGGCTGATTAGAGGCGAGAAGCTGTTTAGATGGTGTTGAGGGCTTTTAGACGTTTGAGGGCTGTTTAAAGAGTGTTGTAGATGCTGTTGTAGAGCTTATGTTGAGGCTGTTTAAAGGGTGTTGAGAGCTGTTTAGAAGGTGTTGAGGCTTTAGAGGGTTGAGGCTGTTTAGGGGGTATTGAGGCTGTTTAGAATTTGGGGGCTATTAGAGAGGTGTTGAAGCTGTTTAGAGGTGTTGAGAGCTGTTTAGTGAAGGTGGCTGCTATTTTAAAAAGGGTGTTGAGAGCTGTTAAGGGTGTTGAGGGCTTTAAGGTTTTAGAGGTTGTTTAAAGTTTAAAGGCTGTTTAAAAAGGTGTTGAGGGCTGTTTAGAGGTTTTGGGGCTGTTTAGAGTGGTTGAGATCTGTTGAGAGACTGTTGTGACTGTTTAGAGATGTTGAGGGATTTTAGGGTTGTTGAGGGTGTTTATCGGTTTGAGATGTTTGAGGCTGTTAACTGTTTAGAGTTTGAGAGCTGTTATGAGAGTGTTGAAAAGTGTTTAGAGTGTTCACTACTGTTTAGGGTGATTGGGGCTGTTAAGATGATGTTTATGGCTGTTAGAGAGGTGTGAGGGCTGTTTAGAGGGTTTTAAAGAACTGTTTAGAGGGTGTTTAAGGCTGTTTAGAGGGTGTTAAGTGCTGTTTGAACGGTGTTTAGAGCTGTTTAGAGGGAGTTGATGTCTGTTTAGAACGTGTTGAGAACTGTTTAGAATGTGCTGATTCTGATTAGAGAGGTGTTGGGGTGGGGGTGTTTAGATGGTGTTTAAGGCAGTTTAGAGGGTGTTGAGGGTTGTATAAAGGTGTCAAGGATTCTTAGAGGTGTTGAGGCTGCTTTGAAGTGTTGAAGGCTGTTTAGAGTGTGTTCATGGCTGTTTAGATGGTGTTGAGTGCTGTTGAGAGCTGTTGAGATGGTGTTTAAGGCTATTTAGAGTTTTAATGACTGTTTGAGGCTGTTGAGGGCTGTTTGGGGGGTTTTATGGCTCTTTATGTTGTTGAGGCTGTTTAGAGCGTGTTGAGTACTTTTTAGAAGGTTTTGGGTGGCTGATTAGAGAAGTGTTGATGGCTGTTTAGAGGTGTTGGGGGCTGTTTAGAATGTGCGGTGAGCTGATTAGAGGTGTTGAAAAACTGTTTAGAGGTTTGAGGGCTGTTTCAGGTGTTTAAGGCGGCTGTTAACTACCGTTTAGAGTGTTGAGGGCTGATTTAGTTGAGGGCAGTTTAAAGGTTTAGGGCTGTTTAAAGTGTTGAAGGCTGTTTAGAAGTGTTGAGGCTGTTTAGAGGCTATTGGGGTCTGTTTAAAAGTTGTTGAGATCTGTTGATAGCTGTTTAAAGTGTTGAGGGCTGTTTAGAGGTGTTGAGGGCTTTAGATGGTGTTGATGGCTGTTTAGGGGGTATTGAGGACTGTTTAGAAGGTGTTGGGGCTGATTGAGAGGTGTTGAGGAGCTGTTTAAAAGTGTTGAGCTGTTTATAATGTTAAGGGATTAGAGGTGTTGAGAAGCTGTTTAGATGTGTGAGGGCTGTATTTAGGGTGTTAAGGCGAACTACTGTTTAGGGGAGAGGGCTGTTATGATGGGGGGGCATTTTAAGGTTTTTAGGGCTGTTTAAAAGTGTGTGGCCGTAATTTGAGTAGATAAGCTTTTGCCCAAGTGTTAATCTGTGAATTTTGATACTTTTGGTGATGAGCTGTTAGAAGGTGTTAAAGCTGTTTGGGAGTTGTTGAAAGGGCTTTTTGGGAGCTATTGAACCTGTTTAGGAGTTAAAAGACGTTGAGGAGTTGATGAGTTGAGCTTTTAGCGCTTTGTGATTGTCAGGTATAGAGTTTGAAGCTGTTTAGAAGGTGTTGAGGCTTTTTAAAAGCTGAATCTGTTTAAAAAGGGTTTGAGGATTTTGAGGCTGTTTGAGGTGTGAGTGAATTGAGAGTGTTTTTAGAGGCTAATTTAGGTTTAAATGGAAGCCGAGATGTGAAAGCCTTAGGTGTTGAGACATTTAGAAGGGGAAAAGCCGTTTGGGGGTTTGTAAGGCATTTAGAGCTATTGATGTCTGTTTAGAGGGTGTTAAGAGCGTTTAGGGGGTTTAAAGGTTTTTTAGGTGTTGAGTGCTTTTAGAGGTTGAGGACAGGTTAGAGGGTTTGGGGCTGTGTATCCGGGTGTTGAGGGCAGTTTAAAGGTTTTTAAGGCTGTTTAAAAATTTGAAGGCTGTTTAGAGGGTGTTGAGAGCTGTTTATAATGTGTGGTGGGCTGATTAGAGGCAGAGCTGTTTAGATGGTGTTGAGGGCTTTTAGACGTGTTGAGGGTTTGGCTTTTAAAAGGATTTTTAATTTTAGGCTGTTGAAGTTTTTATGGCTGTTTAAATGGTATTGAGGCTGTTTAGGGGTGTTAAGGACTTTTTAGGAAGGTGTTGCTGATTGAAGGGCGTTAAAGGGCTGTTTAAAAGTGTTGAGGGCTGTTTGAATGCAGGGGCGCTGATTGAAGTGTTGAGAGCTGTTTAGAGGTGTTGAGGCTGTTTTAGGGTGTTTAGGGCAGGCTGTTAACTACTGTTTAGAGGTGTTGAGGCTGTGTATCGGGTGTTGAGGGCAATTTAAAGGTTTAGGGTTGTTTAAATGGTTTGAAGGCTTTTAG